>NW_010729312.1:559169-608399 GCF_000365185.1 Nelumbo nucifera
AGGGAAGAAGAAGAAGAAGAAGAAGAAGAAGAAGAAGAAGAAGAAGAAGAGGCTACAGAGTTAAGGTCTCAACAAAACTTAGCTTCAGTCGAGTGAAGCCTTGCATTTATACTATTCTGGCCGTACATAACAATATGTCTACAGAATTACAAAAATACCCCTGCGGGTACTAAGTCTGTGAACAGTACATATAATACACCTGTTAACAATACTAAGAATTGTTAGATTAGGGTTAGTCCATGTTAATATTGGCTTAATAATCATAAATAGGAAATTAACCACAACTTAATAACTAAGAATTGGCTTAATAATCATAAATAGGAAAGTTTTTGTCTCAATAAGAGTGGCCAACATGAAGACGCATTCAGTTATCATAGATTAGGGTTAGTCCATGTTAATATTCTTTGTATGATTGTATCTGGTGGTAGCAGGGTTTAAAAATACAGTATTTGAGGTGGTCAAATTTTGAATTTAGAACCAACGTTTTTGTCAGCAATTCAGAACTAACTTTTTATTCTTGTGGTTCAGTAGCCTTGGAATTTATGTCAAACTCTTCTATGCTTGTTTGTTGTGAAAGTATGCTTCTAATTGCTATATGCATTGATTTACAGTGACAAGATTTTCCCTTGCTGGTATTAATTTGTTTCAGAAAGTATGCATTTTTGATTTCCAAAAGAAGCATGCATTTTGATTTTGTGACCAGTTGGAATCTCCAGAGCTGAAGTTTAGTGGTCCTGACAAATTGGGAAGGATGGAGTATTTTCAACACTTGCGCAATGCCAAGTTCTGCCTTGCACCATGCGGTGAATCATCGTGGACTCTTCGTTTTTATGAATCATATTTTGTGGTATGGATCTCTCTCTCTCTCTCTCTCTCTCTCCCCTCCTCCCTGTCCGTATATGGAGACTAAAGTAGGCATGTATGAATTCATTGGTCTTGTCTAATGAAAAGATCTAGATGACCAAAGTGCAGTTTTGGTGTTGGTTTGAGGGCCCTATATGTCCCTAGACCACCCATTATGAATGGAATCATGGAAAGTTTCATTTAAAAGCTGCCCTTGTACATGACAAAGAAAAGGCTACTTTTCTTTCTGGGAGAAGTAAATTTGACCTCTAAATCTGATAAGAAACTTGATTAAAGAAGTAAAAAGTAAGAAAGGAAGAAGAAAACAACATGATAGAAGAAGGGGATGGAGAAGAAGAAGAGGGTTCGATAATCACCTCTCTCCCCTCACTAATCCTTTTATTAATCTTCACTAATGTGGTTAATTACAAATCAGCCCTTAAGTGGGGCGTCCAGCTAAGCATAAACTTAAAATAACTTAAAAGAAGTTAATAGGCCCATTAGCATACAAAATAAATAACCTACTACTGAAACATAAAATAGACACTAGGGCCCATTTGGCCCAGTCTCTCTCTACATTCCCCCTTAAGCTGATCATAGATGTCAATCATGCCTAACTTATATAGTGTGTTAGTTTCTCTTTTGGAGCACCTTTGGTCAAGACATCAACCAATTGCTCTTCTGAAGAAATAAATGGCAAGTAAACCTCTCTTGAAGCAACTCTTTCCCGTATAAAATGTCTATCAACCTCTATGTGCTTAGTTCTGTCATAGTAGAGCATCATTGGCTTTTCATAGTCAGCACCCAACTCTTCCAGAAGTGATCTAAGTCACAGTAATTCCGACACTCCATGTACCATTGCCCTGTATTTTGCTTTAGTTGAGGATCTGGCTACTATAGACTATTTCTTACTCCTCCATGAGATAATGTTCCTTGCCACTAAAACACAATATCTTGAGGTGGATTTCCTATCATTAATCAATACATATAGCTCAATCAACATCAGTGTATGCTTCCAACTTTGTGTGTCCATGTTTGGCAAATAGAATACCTTTCCCTGGAGTGCCTTTCAAATAACACAACTCTTTCTGCAACAACTAAATGTGTCTCTGGGAGAATGCATAAACTGACTAATAACACTCACTGCATAGGAAATATCTGACCGAATCATGTAGAGATATAACAACTTCTCACACCCCTATCGGGCAACAATTCACCATCAGTGGCAGAGAGCTTATGATTGGGATCTATAGGGGTGGAAGCTGGTTTGGCACCAAGTTCACCAGTCTCTGCAAGGAGGTGAAGAACATACTTGTGTTGAGAAATGAAGATACCATCCTTGGATCTAGCAACTTCAATTCTCAAGAAATATTTGAGATCCCTCAAATCCTTGATTTCAAAGTTAGAGTTACGAAATCTTTTGAGCTTAATTACTTCTTGGGTGTCATTGCCCGTGACCACAATGTCATCAACATAAACAATCAGAAAAGTCACCAAAGAGTTACTTCTTTGGTTTGTGTGTAACCAAAGGATACACGAGCAGCTCTAAATCTCTCAAACCAGGCTTGAGGAGACTATTTGAGACCATAAATAGATTTCTGCAGTTTACACACCTTCCTTGCATTTCCTTTCCATATACCCCTGGAGGCAAAGACATATAGACCTCTTCATGGAGGTCTCCATTCAAAAAGGAATTTTTAACATCAAACTAGTGAAGGGGCCAATCAAAAGTAGCAACTAAAGACAACAAAACTCGAACTGGAGTCATCTTGGCCATAGGAGCAAAGGTCTCAAGGTAGTCAATACCATACATCTGAGTGTAACCTTTAGCAACCAATCGAGCCTTAAACCTCTTAATAGTGCCATCAGAATGATACTTAACACCCATTTACAACCCACTGGTTCCTTCCCTTTAAGCAAATCCACAATATCCCAGGTATGGTTCTTATGCAAAACATCAAGTTCAGTCATCATAGCATCCCTCCATTCAGGTTTGGATAGGGCTTTTGGTATAGACCTGAGAATCACATGGGTAGAAGTAGAGGCAAGAAAAGAGTAATAGGTAGGGGATAGAAGGCTATAGGACATGTGTTTGGAGATACAATGTGTTGTACACTTTCGCTTGTCTTTTCGAAGGGCAATAGGAAGGTCAAGGTCTGGGAAGGTAGGTGGGTTAGAGGAGGGCTGACCTGTTACCTCAGTAGTGATGGGAGGTGCAAGAGGCTCTGTGGAAGGAGTGAAAACAACTTGCCCATGCCTGAACCATTGCCGTTAGTACCACCTTTGGAGCACAGGATGTGAAGGAAACGAATAGGAGAATGAGCTGGAGGAGGAGGGGGAGTAGGAACATGTGATGGAGATATAGTGGAAGGGGAGGCATCAAAAAAAGATGATTCAGTAGGGGACTCAAAAGGAACTGGAAGAGGAACAGTTGGAGACATAGAAAATGGCTCCTTAGGATGCTCTCCCTCAGGAGAAATACCAAAGAAAGGAATGGACTTAGAAAATGTGACATCCCTAGAGACAAAGCGGGTGCCACGAGCCGGATCAAAACAACAATATCCCTTTTGTGTGGAGGCATATCCTAGAAAGACACACTTATGTGCCTTAGGCTCAAATTTGTGTCTCTGATGATTATGAACGTGTACATAGCAAGTGCACCAAAGACTCAGAGAGGAAGAGAAAAGAGATCCCCATCCAGGAAGAGAAGGATAAACGGGGTTTTGAAATCCAGAACCCGAGAAGGCATACGGTTAATCAAGAAGGTGGCAGTAAGAACAACATCCTCCCCCCACCACACAAAAAAAAAAAAAAATTAATAGGAACATGAGATGCAAAAAGGAGGCATCGAGCAACCTCAATCACATGGCGTTTCTTCCATTCCACCACTCCATTCTGTTGTGAAGTGTAGGAACAAGAACTCTGATGAATTACCCCAAAGGTCTCAAAGTAGGATGAAAGGTTATTCTCAAAATATTCCTTAGCATTATCAGATTGGAATATTTTGATCTGTGTATTAAACCGGGTAAGGATAAGCTCATGAAAGTTTTTCACAATAGTTGGTACTTCATCCTGGGATCTCATGAGATAAATCCAAGTATAGCGAGAATAATCATCAATAAAGAGGATAAAATATCTATAACCCCCCATAGTAGGCAAATGGTATGGCCCCCACACATCAGAATGCACAATATGAAAAGGAGAAATGGATCTTTTATTGCTTACTGAATAAGATTGTCTACAATGCTTTGCAAGTTCACAAGACTCACAATGAAGATTCGATAAAGACACTCCCTTAAACATATCGGGAAACAAATGACTCAAGGCTGAAAAAGGTAAATGACCAAACCGCAAATGACATAACATGACTATCAAAGACTTCGACACAACAGACTCCAAAGCTACTCCATTAGGTAGTCCAAGACTCCTATTAGGTGTGTCTAGCAAAGTATATTCTATTCGCCTCATGGCTGTTCCCAATCGTACTTTGAAATTTTAGGTCCTGAAAAACACAATGGGTAGGAAAAAAGGTTATGCTACAGTTCATGGATTTAGTTATGCTACTAATAGATAAAAGATTGGTATTAAGCATGGGGACATGAAGAACAGAGGATAAGACAAGTGTGTTAGAGGCCTTGATATCTCCTTTTCCAGAAATTGGAGCAAGAGACCCATCAACAAGAGATATCTTCTCTCTACCAAAGAGGAGTTGATAGGAGCAAAAGAGGTTAGACAAATTGGTCATATGGTTTGATGCACTAGAATCAATAATCTAAGGGATTTTATGATTACCTGAAACAGAAGCATGATTTGCAGAAGAATGAGTACCTGAGTGAGTAAATGCAGATGATGAAGTAATGCCAGAAGGGTAGGATGTTGTTACGATGGTTTCCAAGTGATTCAATAACCTCCCATACTTCTCAAACTCTACCTTTACTGCTGCCAATTGCTCCATAGCTGACTTCTTCACTCTCCTTGTTCCCTCCTTCAGGTATTGTGGCAACATTAGCATTCTTAGGCTTTCTTGTCTGACCATTCTTCTTAAAATTGCTGCTATTGTTGTTATTGTTGTTATTCCGAAACTTGTTCGGGAGAAGATCAGGATGGAATTTCCAATAAGTGTCCTTAGTATGCCTTGGTTTCTTGCAATATTCACATATCACTTCTTTCTTCTCGGTTGGGCCTTTCGGCTTTATTCCATTATGTGCAAAATGTTCAGTAGGTGGACTCTGTAGCTGCACTTGTCACCTACTTTCTTCACTGCTTACCATAGCATATGCCTGAGCAAGAGCGACCTCATCCTTCACCAGAATATTCTATCTAGTAATGTCGAACTCAGGGTTGAGTGCTGTAAGAAACTCAAACACCCTGTTTTGTTCCACTAGTTTCCTAAAAGTCTCTGCATCATTAGTACTCTCCCAAACAACTATCTCCATAGCATCAATTTCTTGCCATGGTGATTTCAGCATGGAATAGTAGATCGCTACACTCTTCTCCCCCTATCTCAGATTTTTTAAATCATTTTTCAGCTTATAGACTCTTGCTACATTCAACTTCTGTGAATATGTTTCCATAACACTGTCCCAAATTTCCTTGTTCGAAGGCATGCAGAGATAATGTTGACTTATATGGGGCTGCATAGAGTTAACCAACCATCCAATAGCAATGTAGTTCTCCTGTATCCATTTCTCATATGCAGGGTTTGTCTCTGCGGGTTTCACCATACTACATGTGAGATATTCCAATTTACCTCTACTACAGACATGAATCTGTATAGTTTGTGCCCAGGCAAGATAATTGGTGCCATCTAGCTTGATTGTGGTCACTTCAGTAAAAAAAGAATCTATCAAGGCAACCCTAGATACCAACATCTACTTCGATTCACTTTCGGAATGTTCCATTGATCAATCGAAAATAAGAAAACCAGTTTTTTAGTCGATATAAAACTTAAAATGAGGTCAATACAGTACCTTGAGACTTAAAAACTAGGGTTTCACTACACCTAGCTATCAGGGAGGAAGAGAGAAGAGGTAGCCGCTCCTACCAGAGCTTCTAAACCACCTACAAGTCTCAGCCGCACACTTCTAGAGATCAAACTACACCTCCCAAGTCCTGAGCGCCACACCCAAATCTTCTCCTTGACCTATAACTTGAAAGCTCTCTAGTCGGCTAGGGTTTTGGGCAGAAAATTACAGTTTAATTTCTTGGCAGTTTTCGGCTAGATTCTAACTCTCCAAACCCTCTACCAACTAGGCAAAAATATTCTTTGATCTATCAGGAACTTATCTCTCCATACACACTCCTAATCGAGAGGTGTATGGGAAAAGAGAAGAGAAAAAAAAGAGGGAAAACCTGCTCTGATACCAAGAAGTAAATCTGATTTCTAAATCTGATAAGAAACTTGATTAAAGAAGTAAAAAGTGAGAAAGGAAGAAGAAAACAGCAGAATAGAAGAAGGGGGTGGAGAAGAAGAAGAGGGTTCGATAATCACCTCTCCCCTCACTAATCCTTTTATTAATCTTCACTAATGTGGTTAAATACAAGTCGGCCCTTAAGTGGGGTGTCCAGCTAAGCATAAACATAAAATAACTTAAAAGAAGTTAACAGTCTCATAAGACAGGCCCATTAGCATACAAAATAAATAACCTACTACTGAAACATAAAATAGACACTAGGGCCCATTCGGCCCAGTCTCTCTACATTGGGTATTATTCAAACTAAAATGTTAAACCTTTCAATGAAATTACTTTGGAAGAATTGTCTGTTACTTGGTAGTTGGTATCATTAAAGAGCGCAAGTGACTTGGGGAAATGTACACATAGATATGGGTACTTTATATGATGAATGGTGTGGATTGTCCACATCATTCTGGAACATGCTTCACAATATCATGTGTTAATTCATTTTCTAGATCCAGTGAAACCTATCCCCAAATATTTATGGAGAAAGGTTTCCTATGTAGATTGAATTAGATGGATTGTCTACACGTGCTTGCTGTATGACCTTCACCCCAAGGACTGATCAGGGGGACTGGCATGTCCAATCCAGGTATGCTGAAAAAACTCAAATGTAGATAGAAAGAAGAGCTGAAGTTGGGATGTCTGAGCACATCTTATGCTATCATAACAGCTTCGTGTTTGATTGCTGAATCTTATGGATGCATCTATTATATGATTAGTCTTGCTGACTTGTTCCAGACAGGCTGTCAAATCTAAATTTCAAAAATGTGCCTTGTTTTACAGTGGACATTTTACACACTGAATGCATCTAATCAGCTATTCTATGAAACAGGAATGTGTTCCAGTCATCTTATCCGATCAAGTGGAGTTACCTTTCCAGAATATTATTGACTACACCCAGATATCAATAAAGTGGCCTTCCACACATATAGGACCTCAACTGTTGGAGTATCTGCAATCAATTCCAAGTGAGTATGCACTTTATGTCTTTCTTCGCTTAAAACATTTCTATTAAGACTTGGTTGCACTCTGAGCAGATGAAGAGATAGAGGGGATGATAGACCGTGGAAGACAGGTGAGGTGCTTATGGGTTTATGCTCCAGAAACTGAACCATGTTCAGCGACGCTTGGCGTGATATGGGAGCTTCAGAGGAAGGTGAGAAAATTCCAACAGTCGACAGAAACATTCTGGTTACACAACAGAACCATTGTCAACAGAAATTTGGTAGAGTTCCATAAATGGAAACCTCCCATGCCACTGCCTTGATTGTGCTCAAAACACCTATGCCTCTCTTCTTTGTATATCTCTTGGATTCCATGGGGCAATTCCCGTCATTTAATTGTTTGCAAGTTGCATGGTCCGAGCCAACTGCGACTGAATTTCTACGGGATGATCTCTTTATTGACAGAATTTTATCACAGATATAGATGAGTTCTGACATACGTGTACCCATAGCAAGAAGCCAAAAACATCACTGTGCTCAATGTATTTTTATTTTTTCCTCCCTCTCTCTGGTTCGTACAGCTGGGAACAATTATAAGTGGAGAATGTATTGCAATAGAAGGGGGGGGGGGTGGGTGGTAAAATTTTTGAGGGGAGCAAATCATAAATTTTCCTTGTATTATTTATAATAATAAGGTTATGACTTATGAATGAATATAGAGGGGAAAATATTCAGGCAATGGAGAAAGAATGCTTAGAACCAATTTTATGGAATTGTCCACCATGAAAAATACTATAACACAAAAGTTCGACAGGTCTTTTAATGAAGGGGAAATCTCATAAATTGCCCCTAATTTTTAGAAAATGGACATACATCCCTACTGTTTGCAAAATTTTTTAATTTCAATACAGCCACAAGAGGAGAAGGAGAAATACTGAGCTTCTTTCCTCTTTCCTCTGTTTGTGGCGCTGCAGAATGTAAATCCTTGAAATTGGGCTCTATTGGTCATGACCAAGACTTGGGTCACATGTAATCACATGTGAACGATCAAAGGGCAAAATTGAGTTTTAAAAAGTTACAATAGTCATGTGCAAAATCACATGCGGATGCAATGTGATGATGTTATAACAGTAGGGGGTAGAGAATTTAATGGTATTTTAAGGCCCTATTTACTTTTCAGTAAATTATTTGAGTAAGTGTTTCACTATTTCTTGTAAAACATTTACCTGGGTAAGTGTATTTATCCATGTTTTTTTTATTTTTTAGATAAATAAAATAATGACCATTTTAGTCATAAAAATTTCATTACCAAAAGGGGCGTTTTTGTTACATTTAAGTGTTGGCAATTTTCTCAAATGAGAAAGTTAATTTACCCACCTAGGAGATGGGTATTATTTATGCGGGTAAATGATATTCCAGGAAAATAAACATTCCCTGTTCCCTACATAAATCCCATTGACCAACTTTTATCCTTTTTCAAAATCCACAAAACGAATGCCCCTTAAGGGATTTTGCAAATAGTAGGGGTAATTTTAGTCCGTTTGCTAAAACTTAGGGGTAATTTTAAAAAATGGGGTAATTTCCTTGGTTTTTGTCTTTCCGTCTTGGAGTGTTCATCGATCGAGAGAGTCCTCATGCTTATTAGTTATTATTTTGGTGGCTTTGAGGTTTGATAAGATTTTTAGGGTGCGCTTGGTTCCCGGATAGGACCGGAATTGGAGTGTTCATCGATCGAGAGAGCCCTCATGCTTATTATTGGGGTTTATGAAGGCACATATTGAATTTCAAAGAAGTGGATGATCGAATTTGGAGATAGGACTGTTCATAAATAAATTCAAACCGACCAAACTGACCAACCCGTCCCGACCCAACCACATTTGGCTGACTTTTCTTCACCATCAATCGGTTTTGAGTTGAAAAGATGGGTAAACGGATAATTCAGTCCAGTTTCAGTTTTCACACATGAAAACTGAAACTGAAACCAAACCGAACCGAGTTATCTATAAATATATTCTCACTGAAATATTGTATATAATATGTATATTCCGAAGTATATTTCAATTTTAAATGTATTTCCAATAAATATATTCTCACTGAAATATTATATATAATATTATATATATATACATATTATAATATTCTGAAATATTATATATATAGCTGAAATATATATTTCAGAAATATATATATTTAAACCAAAACCAACCCAAACTGACCTAAATCGACTAGGTCGGTTTTGCTTAATAGATGGTCGATTTTAGTTTAATCTTTAGGTAACCTAACCAGGTCCGGTCAGTTGAAAAAAAAAACTAGTAAACCGACCGAACCCGACCCATGAACAACCCTATTTGGAGGGGGTGAAGGAGCAGAGGAAGGGTTGAATATTGCATCATCTTCATCACCTTTAACTAGATGCAGGGGCGGAGCCAAGGGAGACCCAGGGGAGACATGGTCCTCCCATATGGGTTAGAAAATCCCAATTGAAAAACAACTTCCCATGTAAATTTTCTCCTCTCCCCACTCTCCATTTTAATGGTTGTCCCCCCTTTGGGCCCATCCATACTTCGTTTATGTTTTGGCCCCCTTATAACAATTTCCTGGCTCTGCCCCTGACTAGATGCAGTATTTAGGGGTGTCAATTGGACTGGATTTGGTCCAATCCGGTCTAGTCCAATGTGAGTCCACTACAAATGGACCTAGTCCAATCCAGTCCAATGAATATTTTGGACCGGTCCAGAGACTATACAATATGTTCAAATTCTTGTTAATTTAGATTGGTTTCAACTCAAACCTGGCCCATTCACACCTATGTTCTTATTTTCTATCAATTGACCATATATTGGCTCAATCCAATATAAATTCATTATGGACGAACCATGTCAAATCCAATGTCATATTGGTCCATTGGGTTCGTCCAAATTCATTATATCTTATTGGTATGTCCAATCCATTCAAATGGATTTTGATTTGAATGGAGTCCAACCCAAAACCGGTCCATTGATACCCCTCACAGTATTGTTGATTAGGAAGGAGCTGAAGGGAAGAGAGATCCATAATATGGATGGTCGAACCATGCAGGGTGGTTGGGCGAAATTTCAAAAAATTTTTTTCTCCCTTCTAGGAATCGTATTCCTTGTTTTAAAAAAACTGCATTTTTCAAGGTTTGTTCTTGAAACAAACCGGATTAGATCTGTAACCAAAAGGAGGGATGGATATACTTGATACGGAATCCACAAACGTAGCTCCCAACATAGGTGTTCACGCCCAAAGATGTCACCAAATCCTGCCTCCGCTGAAGATGTCGCAACTTAAGGTGAAGTAGGATCAACAAAGCAGTCCTTCAACAAGAACTACAATCCTTCTGCAAGGATCACACAAGGGAGATGAGCACAACTTTAGAATGATTTTTCTAGCAAAAATCAAAATCAAGATCAAATCTTGATAAACCCAATACTCTAGAGATCGAACAGGGTAGGGTGGCAAGAACAAAGGAAAGAACTGGATTTAATAAAAGTGTTTAACAGAAGGAATTCACCCTCTATTTATAACCTTTCCAGATCAGCTTCCTAATCCTATTAGGAAAAGGTTCTTTGATCCAAATCTTTATTTGGATCTTGAACTCTTAAGTGGATAAGACTTATCTTATCCTCTTGCTGATCAGGTCTAGATCAAAACCCAAATTCACCCATATTTAATTAATCAAATTAACCCAATTTGAAATGGGCTTTAAGCCCATTAAGTTATCAGGGTCATTTCCCTTTTAATTTGATAGTTGACTTGGCTCTCTTTGTATGGCGTGTGACCCTAACATTGATCTCCACAAAAGCCATATGGGTTCAGCCTAACCTCTATTACAAGGCTTGGCCGAATTCATTGCTGAACACAGTGAACCCCTGAGTCCATCAATATGGGCTCTTAACAAGCCCAACATTTACACTAAATGGTTCTTGGGTTCAGTCACCTTATGAAGACCCAAGGACTATGGTCTTAAAGGTATAAAAGCCCTAAATGGTCTTGCACTTAACCTCTCAGCCCATAATGATCAAACATTGCCCAACAAGAGAGGACCTCTCCTTCGGCTACAAGGTACAGTGTCACACTCTCTGCTTAGGATGGATCCTGGGAATTAAAACTTTTTGCAAATCTTTTCATAAAACATAATATATATCTCTATATAAATATATTTTGCAAAACAAATCTCAAATATGTTTGAAATCAATTGCCAACAGTTTAGGTTTCCATCAGAGAGATTGCTATCCCCGATCATTCACTTTATCCGACAAAGGGGCTGATTCTGTCACTATGATTACCCACTCAAGTGAATTCTCAGACTGCCCCAACATACCTAGGTTTTGACCCCTGCTAAGGATCTCACTGATTGGCATATCAAAGACAGCACAATCCAACACCTAGTGAGTGCAGTATCATAATCGAGTCTAGGGGTCAGGTGTAACTTTCCACTTTTGCCCATCTGTCTCCAAGGTCCAAGGCATAACTGGAAAATGGTTTGGTTTAGAGTTTCAAGAAAACCCACACTACATGTACTTCGGGTCTCACCCTAGCAGTTGAGACAAGCCATACCAACTGACTTGGTACCACATAAGTGTCAACCTTGGCAGGATAAACCTCCACAGGTCTATCCAACAGTTGTGAAGATTCTAAACTAACGCGAGTCTCATAAGCGTATAGTTTAAGAGTAATAGACAGAAACACACCAGATATAACATGAATCAATTATGTACTATTATTCATTTACAATAAATGTCAAAAGTACATCAATCTAATTGGAGCTAAGGGCATACACTGTCTAATAGGAACACTTGTTTTGGTTTAGAGGAAAAGTGGTATTTGTAGCAGGTGTAGGAAAGGGAACAAATTAAAAGAGAGGAAGGCTTGTCTGGTATGTGATGCAAGATATTGTTGCAGTAATTGTGTGCTTAAGAAAATGGATACGATGCCAGAAGATCGAAAGATCGAATTTGGGGATTCATTAAGAAGTTGTGCAGGTTATGTAAGAGGTTAGGTAGATAATGATAGAAGAGAAGGTATGTTCAAGAAGTAGATCAATTTCTAGGTTGTGCAAATCTTCCTCAAAAGTTGAAACCAGGGAGGTACTCGTATGATGAGATTTTTTTTTTGGGAAAGGTAAAATTAATTTCTTATATTACAAATAGGAATTGCAATTCTTTTGGTTAATTTGTATATAGTTTGAGGTAATTGCATTTTAAATTTTGGATTCCATGTGGGGAGAGAAGCCTGATAATATCATAAGTTCAAAATTAGATGTTGGAGGGAAGATGTCGGATACAAGCAACAACAATACACTAGTTGTGAGGCTTTTATGATTTTTACGAAGCACACCACCATTCAAAGTACACAGAAATATAGAAGATTGACAGCTTATATGACAACGAAGGAGATATCCTAATTCCCAAATCA
Organism: Nelumbo nucifera; assembly: GCF_000365185.1. The sequence continues at coordinate 571,855 of NW_010729312.1, forward strand.
TCAATTTGACAGGATTGCAACGATCAAGAAAAATGAAAGAGTAGAAAGATATGATATCGTAGAAATCTATTACAATATTGCCGAGTTTGCAAGAAGAGTAGTTGCAAGGCTGCCATGGCTACAGAGCTCCAAGAAACTATTCAAGAGAGTATAAGAAGATTCAATAGACAATGACAATGGGCGTCTAATCTCTTTTCCATCTTAGGGGTCGTTTGATTGCACTTTTCAAAGGTTTGAATCTAAAAATGTTGCTTTTCAGACCTCACCCCTTGTTTGGTTTTACCTCTTAAACTTGGTATGAATCTTATTTTCAGATATAAAAATAATAGATATTGGGCCGGCTCTTAACGCGCTCAGATGCGTTTTAGAGCCGGTGCATAGTCCAAAATACCCTTACAATATTTTGGAAATGACGTGTGCTACCCCTGTCTTCTCGCACATGACTCATTTGGTTTCTCTCTCACTTTCGCGCTCTCTCCCCCTGTCTTCTTGCCATCGCTGCTGCAACTTGTAGTAGCGGCTCTCTCTCTCTCTCTCTCTCTCTCTCTCGGGATTGAGGGTTTTATCGTGCTCTTGGAGGCGGGTTACTGACGACTAATCCCTCGAGAGGGCTTTCAGTCCTTATGGCGAGATCACCGAAAACAATGTGTTCATCTGTATTTTGTAAACACAAACGACTTCGTCGGTGGGCTCGCTCGCATGGCTTCTACTGAGAGGGCTTTCGTAGTGTTCATCTGTATTCTGTTCCCCTTATCTTGTTACTCTAATTGATCACCGGAAATGGTAGGTGTCTTCGTCTTTTCATAGGCTTAGATCAATCGATTTAGGTTCTGATCTTATGTTTCTCTCTCTCTCTCTCTCTCTCTCCCCTGTCTTCCCACCACCTCCACCGCCACTGCAACATGCAACAGCGATGGTTCAGTGAATAATAATAATATTTTTATTAATTATTAATTATAAATTATTTTAATATTTTTTATTAAATTTATTTGTATTATTTATTATTTATTTTTATTAACTAGTAATTTTAATTATTTTAAGGTTAAAAATTATTTTTTATGAAATAATACAAATTGAACTCAACATTTCCAAATAGTATGTTTTAAGATTGCTTCATGGTTCACCGCTCTTCATTTCTCAGCACTCCAAAGCTTTCTCTTCTTGGTAGGTTTAACGTGTTTTCAGAAGAAACTCACCCTATTAGTATTTGCATCAAGACTTCGACCCTGAACCGGAAGAGCTTGAAGCAATGAAACAGAACTACCCATGTCTACAAGCCGAGACGAACTAATAGACTTATATAGACCCATTCGAGTAAGGCTTCCAGCAAGAGTGGACCAGCCCTCAAGTCCAAATTTGCTTGCTCAATTTGTCATGACTTGCACTCAGACATTGATCGTAAAGAGCTTCAAAGTTCAAAGTGGTTGTTTCAACTTTCAATCAAATGATGGAAAGGAATGAATGATTCAAACTTCAAAGCCACCCAAGTAGTCTTGGTTCTTGAAAGAGAGGAAGACTTGCATCAACACTTGATTCGGGGGGTTGTCAAACGCCTCTTAAGACAAGTCATGCTGGGCTGGTTTTGACATTCAGGCTCAGTTTGATTTTATATAAAATAAGAGAGATATACAGTTGAGGGAAAGTTCGTTTTTAATGAATTTTGTAAAGGGAAATTTCTAAAGAGATATTCCATCTGAGGTAAAGTTTTAATGATTTGATATAAAATAAGAGATATATGTTTCAAACCGAACAAAGCCTTAAAGACATCAGTTGGCTCTCTAAGCTGATTCATCCCCATTCCCATTATACGGGAAAAAATTTTAGCTGTTTGTCTGTTTAGACTTCAGAAAAAAACAGAAAAGCTGAAGCAGTTTTGGGAGCTTTATGCGCATGACACCTTACCATCGGTTTGGGGTAAAATAGTATTTAAAATCAGTATTCCTTAATAAAAAAATGATAAAGACTTGAATGGGTTATCGTGTCAAACCCATTCAAGTTTCTTGTTTCAAAAAAAAAAAATCAAAATGCACACCAAATTTCATTCCATTAAATAGAAATTGCACATGCGCTGCTTTTGTAAACCGGTCAAATGGTTTGATCGTCCAGTTTGAACTTATGGCATGTTCTGACAAAAAATAAAAATAATAAAAAATTTAAAAGGCCAAAAACCGTTGTCTGGATTGATGGTTTGACGGTTCAACCATCTGAATCAATGATTTATTGACTAAATCAACAATTTTTGACCAAAAAACAGTTTTGGGATAAAACAAAAATGATCAGATAACCAATTCCCGATTTTTCTGGTCCGATCTGGTTTTAAAAACACTGTTCCAAACAGCTGAATTTGTTATTATTATTATTTTTCACACAATCAAAGTTTTTCCATCATACGGGGTCCAGGAAAAGGTGCTTGGGTTATGTTTAAACTTGTTACTTGTCAAGTTTATTGTATAGGTATTTAATATTTTAATACATAAAAGTCATAGATACAGAACCAGGCCCAGCCTGACCATGATCACCCGGACTCAAACCAAATGCGGCCAATGTGTGTATATGGGGTCATGAGGGATTATGGGTTTTGTCATCGCAAAACATTGGTAATATGAACTAAGTTACGTGACCTATTACAAGTGAATACGTTAGTGTTTTGTTGTTTTAACGCCTGGCCTGTTCGTTTTTCACTAAATTATTTATCCGGGTAAATGCACTTACTCATGTAAGTTGGATAAATGTATTTATCTATGTTCTTTTATTTCACAGTTAAATAATATATGGCCATTTTAATAATAAAAAACCATTATTAAATGGTATAATTTTATCCCATCTAAGTATTGATGATTTTCCCCAACCCATTTGGGAGATAAATATCATTTATCCAGATAAGTAATACAAAGAGAATAAATTTTCCATAAACCCCATATAAATCTGAAAAAAATATAGATTTTTTGATTAATAAGACTTTTCCTCTCTCAAAATCCCCAAAACAAACAAACCCTAAATGTTAAATGTATCTGAATCCATTAACCTGCTGCCTGCCCATGCTTTATGTTAGAAGGAAATTTCTCTACTGTCTGACCACATTAGGTAGAATGAGATGGCCAAAGCGATGTATACATTTAAGAATTTTCCCATGTCTGATCAAATGTTTGGTTGCGATGTTCCAAACAAGAGGCAGGTGGCAGCTGAGTAGGGCCCAGACCCATATGCAGGTCCCACGTCGGCAGTTGAGCCATGACTTTGATATTTTGGGAAGACTCTGAAGTGGAGTCATTCAACCCTCAAGCTGGTCTAAGTAATCAAGTAACCATTCCAGCCTTGCGTTTATAACTTTGTATTGCTTATATCAATTCTTGACATTATTCCATTAAAAAAAATCATTTGCTGACATCCTTCTCTAATTTGTGTTGCGTATACTTAACGTAGTTTTGATTTTTGAAGCGGACCCTCATGCGTGCCTTGACTTTGGAGTTTTTTTTTTTGGTGGTGAGAATTAATTAAACTTGTAAATCCATCGGGGTTCATTTTCATTACATTCTGTTTGAGAGAATGAGAGGGAAAGGTTGGTGACATAAATGGGCCTAACCACCAGCCAGCAGTAACCCAATGGACGTCTGGGTCCATTAATTTTGCTATCTTTGTGCTGATCATCCATTTAAAATTTTTAATGTTGTCTAATCATTCTCTATATTTATTGCACAAATTGACTCATGAAGTGTATTTGCTCTATTATTTGACACGTGGCAACAAGACTACCCAAAACAGCCCATGTGAGCGGGCTGGGCTCAGAAGATCATTCCTTGCTTCAAATATGTTCAACAGCGGCAACTCTGAAATTGGATGGGGCTATGATGAATATAGTGGTCATGGGCCTCAAGGCCCCGTGGGCTCCAGCCTCCACCTAAATCATTATCTATTCTTCCATCTTATATTATTCAAATATTTATTTTAATATTTAATTAAAAAGTAATAAAAATGTTTCATGTCTTTTCAATGGTTTTATCTTTTATCTTCTATTTTTATATACGCACACGTGCATGATATGTTCAAGTATTTTATTTAATTTTTTAAAATTTGGATATTTATAAATATTTTATTCCTTCATTCTCCTCTTTCCCCACTTTAGCGAGACAAAATTCTTTGCCACTCAACCAGTACTATATAATTGTAACACGTGTTTCAATTTCCACTCAAGTCATAAATTTAATTTATAGTATGACATAGGGTTCGACTATGATACCAGAAAGATATATACAAAAAATTGTAATTAAGGCTCCGTTTGGAAGGAGTATAAATATAAATATATAGAGTATAAAATCTTGTATTTTATATTATTTTATATGTATTTGTATTGTACATATTTATATTCTTTTCAAACTGAACTTAATAAATCAATAAGATAAAAATAATAATCAATTAAGGGGTATTCATCGAAATTAACGGGAAGGTTTTGATTGGTCAAAATTCTTGTAGCACCGTGTCTTTTTTTTTTCTTGTAAAAAAAGTTGATATCATACATTTATATTTATAAAGTTAGTATTTCTAAATTGACTTGCTCTTCTTTTTTTCTCCTAAAATAACTTGTGAGCAATTATCATCTATGCAGAATCTAAGGCCCCATTTGGTATGTTTTTTTGCACGGGCTGTCAACTGTTTAGAAGTTCAACGACTTTGGTCTTTTTCCATTTGGTTAGAAAAAGATCTATGCATCAAAATATGCCTCCCTGAAAAGATGTGCGAAACCCATTTTGGGGTATTTTCGGGAAGCTCCAAATGGAGTTTTTTGACATTTTTCATCGCGTCTTCGTGCAGAAAGACGCGTAGAAGACACATCTTAACCAAATGGTCTTAAGATTGCTAAGGTCTAGCATGGTATGGAAACGAAACACGTTGAGAAATGCTTCAAAGAAAAGAGCAGAAGTCGAATTACCATGAAGAAGAATTCTTTACTGAATAATTAAGAGAAAATTCAATATCAAAAACTATCTTAACCTTCCCCTAACTACTCTTTATATAGACATACACCCTTATGGCTCATACAAGAAAGTTTCCTAATCTATAAAAAAATTTCATAATAAAATACTACTAAAACTCCTAAAAAAGAAAGTCTTAATTGAGCAATTCTAATCTAAGAAAACACTCCATTATAGAGTCATACTAAAACTCTTCAAAAAGGAAGTCCTAATTGAATATGAATTCGAAATCTCACTATAACGCTAATTTGATAATTACGAACTAAGATAGAAAATCTACGATGGTGCCAACTTGGTAAAAACGAACTAAGATAGAAATTCTATGATGATACTATATCGGTAAAATTTATCAAGTTGGGTTGGTGGCATCATCTCTACTTCTTATTTGTTTTGAAATGGTCCAAACTTGCATAGAACTTATTAGTTTCATTCTGTGCTGCATCATCCTTGCCCTATATGTACTAAGATGGGTCTTCGAAAACCAACTTTTTAAATGTTTATTCAATTGGTCCAAATCAAGGTCTTAGTGCAAAAGATCACACCATCTTTTGATTGTGAGGTTTGTTGGAAGATCTTTCAAAAAAGATGGCATAAACGACATCTAAAATTGGGGACCAAGCAATTGCATAATCAGATGTTTATTATTATTGTTGTTGTTACTGTTATTTTTTGGGTAGGCAAATGAGCTTCATAAAAATATAATAAGATATTAGAAAACAAAAATAATTAAAGTTTATATTTGAAATTCCAATAATTAATTTCATCACTTACCAAGGGCCTCAGAAAAGAATGGGGCCTTGGCGCAATGGTTGGGTTGCTCCATTGCCCCTAGCTAATTAGGGTTCAAATATTAGAAACATTGGCTCGAGCCTTAATTACCAAGGGTCTGAGAGCATCAAAATTTCTGAAAATTAAAACCTGGTTGATTCGTCTAAATGGACTTACATAAGATAGGCTTGTTCAAGCTAGATAGCTAGATGTTGCCTCTCTAGCGACTGTGGGTTCTAATGCCCTTCCATATCTTAGTTTTAGAACCTCAAATTACCATTAGAAAGTTCAACTTAAAATGAGTTTCCTGTAGAACAAATTAATTAACCAGTGTGCTAACTTGAAAATTCATCGACGACTCAAAGGCGAGACATTTTTCTTTCTACTGTCAAAGTGAATAGGATGGAACACATAAGCGTGATGATCCATTGAAGACATCCCTTGACCGAGTTAATCTCTCAAACAGTGGGGAGCCATCACGGGTGCAACTCTGTCGCAAGTCATTGCAGACATGGGTTTCAAACAATAAGAATCAGAACCGGAACTAACCGAATTACATAATCAGGTAAATATGATAAAATCGTTTCCTCCTTCTGTTCTTGTTTCATACTTACTTTGACTGGCCAGTTCAATCTGATCTCATGAAACCTTTTCTGATATTTGCTGATCGACTGGTTCAATCTGATGAAAAAAATTTGGATCCCATCAGTGTGACTACGTCTTCAATTTTCTTTCTGATATGCAGAAACCCTGGCATATTTTCTATAGACTGCTAACAGCCGGGATGACCACGCTTCCTTTGTTTCCAAGTCGTGTAACGAAATTGCCACTGTAAAGCATTGGAGGGTTGAATTCTATGGAATTCTTATAAACCTGCTTATATATATATATATAGACGACGTATTTGCAAATGTCATATATGTCTGGATATATTTCCAGATATAGAGAAAGACAAAGTGGGAATTCAAGCCGGTGTGTGATTCATAGGCTGAAAGCCCAGAGTTTTCTAGTCAAGGATCCTGAAATTAATTCGATATATTTGTCAGGACTCAGAATGTATGTATCGTTTATTTGTTAGTTTCCAATGCAAGTTTTGTCTCTGTGGATGATGGGCCCGTTGATTAATATTGCTTGGTTGAAGTTGGAGGTGCATCTAGAAGATATATATTTGAGACTAAAATTTAAAATTCAACATGGATAGCTGAGTTTTCTATTTGTTTTCAAGGGTTGAATTATCCATGAATAATGCTATATTTTTTATGGGTTCGCATTAACCGTGAAGGATAAGTTCAGTTCACTCTTTTCTTTTTCTTTTCGTTTTGAACTTGCTAAACAGCTTCATGGTTGCAGTCAAAATAAAAAAGATTTTGGCTGTTTCTTACGATGCAAATTAAAAGGAGCTAGGCAGCATTGCAGAAAACAATGTCAAAGTTCATCCATATATTTCTCAAAATTTTACAGCAAAATTAAAACCTTTTGTGTCTACCTTCTACATCTAGGAACAATCATCTTAAATCGATCTTGTTTTCATTTTTAAATACTTATTGAATGTTTCGTCGATCTACAAAGAGGAAAATCCTCTGATTAAATAGCATTGACCAAAAACTCTCCAACTATGTACCAATAAAAATATAAACAAGGGAAACAAATAGAACATAAAGCATGCTATATATACATCTAGATGAGAAGGAGAACCATTCTATTTCACCGTGATTATTAGTTATAGAAGGGCCTACCATATTTCCCAATTTTCTTGACCAAAAATTTGAGTATTTATGTTGGGTTTTCTATATCTTCTCAAAGAAGAAAAAACTTTTTATTTTTTTTATTAGAAAAAAATATAAATAGTCTTTCTATTTTCAATATTTTCCGTTTCTGTTTAAATTTTAATCTCAATAATAAGGCTTAAATTGGTCTTTTATATAAGAACCAATGATTAAACACATGATTTATATAAATATTGCATTCTAATATCTAAAAATGTATATAAAATTTTATAAAATTAAGCTTTTTTTTGTTCTCCATTGTACATGCATTACCCAAAAGGTTAGGAATTTCCAATGCAATGTGATTTTTGATGCTTGTCTCGTACAATTGGATGATGGTATGGGGGTGATATCTAATACCCGTTTTAGTACAATGAAAACCTTTACACTATTGGGAGCCAAAGCTAGTAATTCTCACCATATAATGGAGTAATAAGGTTTATTATATCATGCTGCTAATTTTATTAATAATAACAATTGAACTGATTTACTCAACTAAACTAGGCCTTAATCGCAACTACTATTAGCCAATTACTACTAATTTAATAGCAATAATGATAATAATAAAATTAACTAGTTCAAATGTTAATTAGTTGGTCCAGAGAATGAGGCAACGGGCTAATTTCTAAATCATTCCCCCCCCCCAAAAAAAAAAAAAAAAAAAATCTTCCAATTGAGTTGGCTCAAAATCTGTCTTCACCCTGTAAATTCTAGCTTGCGTACCTTTCATGAGAGAGCAGGCGGCTGCCATGTGCCATCGGCTGCTTTCTTGTCATTACGTCCTCCGCCATTGTGGCATGAGGAATTTATTTTCCAATATCACACAGTGAGCAGTGAAGACACAGTCTATTAAATTATCATCTTTTAGTCCAAACAACCCACTGTTCGACAGTGACTTCATCAGCTCTTCTTTCTATATATAGCCCACCACAAAGCAACTTAACCCAAACCCCAACCTAACGAGAAGACATTCTCGTTCCAAATTTTAATTTATTCAATTCCTTAATTATAACCTTCAGTAGTCTTCTATTTTCCATACTTCTGCAAGTATGGAATTTGAGCAGTCCGTTATAGGAGATGTCCAACGTGAACCAAGAATTATAGATGGACACCATGGTAACAAATTCTCCAAGGAATTGAGTTCATCCTTGCGAAGAAGTCGACGAGAGTCAGACGATAGCACTCAGCATGGATCAGAGTCCTTCAGGATGCTTCATATGGGTGTGGAGAGGACTGATCCCGCTGAGACCAAATTCGCCTGGTTGCGCTCGCAGCTGGTGGGAGCCGATGTCGAATTCGACACTCCCTTCGGCAAACGTCTACTCACCTATGCCGATCACACTGCTTCTGGGAGGGGTCTTCGCTACATTGAAAACTACATCAGCAATGATGTTCTTCCATTTTATGGTAAGTTTCTTTGATTTTATCGTCTCTTTAATTCTCTTTCAACCTACATCTGCAGGTATCTAGCATCCAAATAAGTTCTGTCTGTGTGTATTTAGTTTGATTTCTTCTCTCGGTCGTATTTTGCAGGAAATACTCACACGAGTGATAGTTTTGTGGGGTACCGGACGACGAAGACGGTGCATGAGGCGACAGAATACGTCAAGAAATGCTTAGGTGGGGGAGTTGACGATGCACTCCTATTCTGTGGCTCCGGCACCACCGCTGCGATCAAGCGCCTCCAAGAAGTGATGGGAATTGCAGTTCCTTCAAGCATGAGAGATAGACTGCTCAAGATACTCAAGAAGGATGAGAGATGGGTGGTCTTTGTTGGGCCATTTGAGCACCACTCCAACATCTTATCTTGGCGCCAGAGCCTAGCAGAGGTGGTGGAGATTGGTATCGATGAAGACGGATTGATAGACATGGCAACTCTGAAACGCCAACTTGAGACTTATAAGTCCTCCAACCGTCCTATGTTGGGCTCGTTCTCAGCTTGTAGTAATGTCACTGGAGTCTACTCTGACACTCGCGCTCTGGCTCGAATTCTTCATCAGCATTGTGCCTTTGCATGCTTCGATTTTGCTGCGAGGTGTGTGCAGAAATATTAGCTTTTAAATGGGAACTGACCTATCTATTCTGAAGCCAATAACAAATAGATATATACTGATTGATATTGGTTTTAATTTAATTTAATTGGTGCAGTGGTCCATATGTGGAGATCGACATGCGATCAGGAGAGCTGGATGGCTATGATGCAATTTTTCTTAGCCCTCATAAGTTCCTTGGTGGGCCTGGGACTCCTGGGATCCTTTTGATGAGCAAGGCCTTGTACCAGTTAAAATTTTCTGCACCTTCAACTTGTGGAGGAGGGACTGTGAGCTTTGTTAATGGCTTCTCCGAAAGGGTAACCCTAATTGCCTTTAATTTAATGAAATTTATCTTCTGGTTAGACCCATAATTAAGTTTCCTTTAATGGCTGATTGTGAACACATTAATTACTTTTAGGATACTTTGTACTATGAAGACATTGAAGAGAGAGAAGATGCAGGCACCCCACCGATCATCCAGAAGATACGAGCAGCACTGGCTTTCTGGGTGAAGGAATACATTGGTTACAACGTAATTGAAGCACAGGAGCAGGTCTACGTAAAGGCAGCTCTCAAAAGGCTGTCCCCCAATCCAAACATTTGGATTTTAGGAAATACTAGTGAACCAAGATTAGCAATCATCTCTTTCCTCGTGTTTTCTACTAGAAATTCATCAGAGAGCGAAGTTGATGGTAGAAAGACAAGAGACAGAGGACTTTATATGTGGAGAGAGTCGGGGGATAAGAGAGATAAGCCTCTCCATGGTCCTTTCGTCGCCAAGCTCCTCAACGACCTCTTTGGCATACAGGCTCGAGGTGGGTGTGCTTGTGCTGGACCCTATGGTCACCTTTTACTCAACGTTGGGGAGCCCCTCTCACTTGCCTTTCGATCTGCCATTCAGAAGGTAAAATACTAAATAGTTTATATTAATGGTTTACAATGACAAAATCTGATTCTAAATAGGGTGGCAAATGGGTGGATTGAGTTGGATTGGGTGAGGGTTGAGTACTGCGACCCACCCACATTGAACCCTAACCCTGACCCACCCATATGACCCAAACTGGACTTTTTACTTTCTACTTTTTCTTTATTTTAAATACACATAGAAATATATACCCTCCCTGAATCTCAGAGTGGCTCTATAAATGAGTCATCCTGTACATGTTTCTTATTATAGAAGTCAAATTATGGTTAGCCTACTGTGTCAATGGTCTTGCTCAAGAGTAGACCGGATGTGCTCCTCACATGGGGCGCCTCACACACGCCTCACACGTGTATCCTACCATGCATTGGGAACATCTCTCATACTTGTAAGTTAATTTTCACAGGAGATGCTTCCAATGCACTGTAGATGAGCATGTGAGGCGCCCAAGTGTGAGGAGCAGATCCCGTTCCCTTGCTCAAGCTTATTTTCATGGTCATGAATGCTCACTTTTGGTGCCACCCGCACTGTACCATGTGGTGCTGGCACGGCACAAAAGTGTGGGAAGGGGGCCAGCCCGTGCATTGGCAAGGATATTTTTTTTTTCATAAATAATGTATTAATTTACTGTAAGTCTGTAATCTAATTAAACATAATAACTTAATTGATTAGTAAATTAATAAATTAGTTAACTAATTAAAATTAATAACTTAATAAGAATTTAAAAACTAAAAGTTAATATGAATTAGTGCAATGTTTTGATAAAATTAAAAATTAACAAAAATTTATGAATTAGGCCATCCGTGGGCCTGAATCCCTAGGCCCAGCCCAACCCCGAGTTATGGGCTGTACTTGGCACGACCTTGGTAATGCAGGGGCGTACTGGCCCACGGGCGGCCCGGCCCGTTTGACACCGTGATGGTTATTGGGAAATATGGGGTCGATGGACATGGGCAGTAGTACCTGGACTGAAAGTCCAAGCCCAGAATTTTGTTTTCTTCAAAGTCAAGTCCATATAATGAATGATGCCTGGAGGTTGACTCATTAACAATTTTTCCACATCGAATTATCTATCGACAAGTTAATTAACTTAATTAATTGAAGTAATAATCGTCATTGCTGATGCTATCGTTCTCATTTATTATTATTTATTTTGTAGGGCTATTCTGGTGTAAAACCCGGATGGACAAGAGTTAGCTTTCCCTACTACATGTCCATGGAAGAGTTCGAGTTCATTCTGGCTGCAATGGAATTCATTGCCATTTATGGCCAACGCTTCCTTCCACTGTATCACTTCAACTGGAGAACTGGAAACTGGTCCTTCAGGAAGAGAGCAGTACTTCTGGATGATGTTACAGTAAAACAAAACGAAATCGATTTCAGTAACTTGTCTATGATCGAGAAGAAGGTTGTAGGGACGATTGACAATGAACCAAAGGCCCTTAAAGATGAAAGCAGTGACAGGAAAACAGCTGGGGTGATAAAAAAGTATGCTTCATACTTAGAAGCAGCCAAACATATAGCAAATTCACTCCCCAAGTTTCCTCCCCCTCGTAAGGTGCCGAAAGACATAGATGTTAACCTGGTTCATTTTAGAGTCTAGCCTCTTTAATTAGTCCTTATTGCTTTATGTATTGTGTGTGAATATAAGCTGGGTTTTCTCAACCCTACCACACTGAATAAAAATAAAATGTAGAATAGAAGATTACATCCCGTAATCTTCTTCAGTCACAGGCTCAGCAGAGAACCCTACCTATTGGAGAGAAATTAACACCATTTAAGGGTTGGTTTTGCTTTGAGCGTGGTCATGTTTGTATCCTTGTACTGTATTATTCCAATTTTCAGGGGTTTGTAATCAATAAAATAAAATCTGGTGGCATCAAACCCACCGCTTTTCTATGAATCAAACAAGGTATAGGGACTGTTGTTAGTCTTTTATGTATTTGATATTAATTTTTGATGATAACATGCTGATGCTAGAAGGCAGCTGATGGGTTGCTTTGTCAATCCCTATGCAAACTCAGCGTGTGGGTGTTAGTCTCAGATGCAGCAACTGGGGAAGTATTAAGGAAATATTTAATGCAGGCCTCTTGCAAGGAGACATTTTTGTAGTCCAATAAATGGAAATAAAAAAAAAAATCTGTTCTTGACCAACAGATCTAATTACATGGACTATCATCCCCAAGTCAAGATACCTAAATTCCCATTGAAGAATGGAGACTTTGTATTTGTCAACATTTGTTTGTATATTTTTGTTTTGAAGCCAGAAAGGCAAATGCATTCATTAATGCTCAGATTACAACTCAAAAAAATACAATTCAGTAAGAACTTCCAACAAAGTAAATAAAAAGGAGAAACAAAGCTTTTGCTCCTTTTAAGTAGGAGAAAATTAATTAATGCTCCTTCTGTCCGTGGTTAACAGAGCCACGTTAACCATATTTTTGAAAAACTGGCTACAATATTAAATTATCAATTGAAGGTGATACCCGCTTAAGAACGCAAGACCAAATAAATCAGTCTGAACCGAGATAACTGAGATTAAAAGGAACGTTGTCTTAAAATATGACTGCATTTTGAGTTGGCAGGTTTGAATGGTTTTTTTTTTTTTTCACAAGGGCACACGCCTAAACTGGGGTGGAGCTATTGACCCCACTGACGTTCAAAAAAAAAAAAAGTAATTGACTACATGTATTATTGTTTTAGCGCAACTTTTCCATATTGACCCCAGTAAAATTGAACCAGAACATAGGGTGGGGTAAAAGTTGTTTTTCTTCCTTTTTTTTTTCCTAGCTTGAAATAGAGTTGAAATGAATTTGCAGGTGTTATATCTTGCAATTCTCAAATGTTGGTGAAATTGAAACAACTACTAAGTATGTATAAGGGAGTGAAAAAGAGAGAATTCATTCTCTTTAAGCACTGCTATTTATAGCCTATGATTAGGATTGTCACTTCAGTCCATTTTTTAATCAATCCCATGTAAACGAGATATTGGGTTAGGGTTAATTCCTATATATACTCCATTTTGCATGAGTTAGTGGTAAAGGGCCAAACTATTTTAATAAAAAATAGGCCTATTTGGGCTTGGTACATTTGAATCCTTGGGCCATGGGTTTGTCTACATAGAATTAGCGCCCTGTGCTTGAAAGCCCATTATTTATTTGGCTTCTAGGATTTTTTTATGCCTACAAACATACAAATGTTAGCATATTAAACAAATCCTCTTGGTTTAGGTAAATGGTAAGCACAGCTACCTTCAGTGAGGTGCTAACATGGTATGACCATTTAGTCCGAACATAAAACTTAGAATCGAAGTACTCTATTTATATATATATATATATATATATATATATATATATATATATATATATATAAAGCAAGGTGGTGCAGGTCAGAGGGAGTTAGGAGGAAGGGGGGTTTGGTTTAACGAGAGGATAGTTGACATGGACCACACTTCGCTTTGTATATATAGTAGAGATTTTTTTTTTTTTAAACTCTTGTAGAGACAAGATATTTTAATATATATGGGTATCGCCAATTTGTCATGAGAATAATTGGTTTAAGATCTTGTCACCAATAATTTTGACAAAACTCTGGGATATTTGTACTAGTAGAAGGTTTAAGTTATAAAACACCTTTTGTATGCATAACTATGCCATGGTAACTTAAATTGAGAGAGACCTATGAAATTAACCAATTAAAGTGGGGGATTGTTGGATTTAATCTCATTCCAATGGGGCTTGATTGGTTAATTACATGAAAAAGAAAACACTTGCACATATATCTTGCAAAATAGTTTTCTTATACTAAAACCAGTTTTTGACTTGTCCCTCTTTTGAAAATTAGTAAACATGTTTTGAGTTTTTAAGTAGGAGCTTGTTTACACTCCATAGAATTATGAGAGGAGAGTATGGAGGCTTGCTACCACACAATGTGAGCGCATGCGTGTATGTGGCGCAATGAGGCATTTTAGAGGTACACTTTGCTCATACTTCGCACACTTATGGTGTGAAGTTGACTATTGATGTTTCAACGGTCATTATTCGATTAGGTGTGATCAAGAGGCACTGTTCAAAGTTAACAGTTATTAATTATTAACTACCTTTTAACAGTCACAAGGTTTGAAATTGTGATTATTCAAAGAGCATTTTCTAAACCAGCACCTTTAATTCCTCTTCTCCATGACTCTTTTGAAATTATATAAGAAGCGTGAATCAAGTAAATGAACACAAGTTTTTCGAAAATCACTCTTGTCTCTCTCAGTTCAATCTGTTATTGTCTCACAAAAGGTTTCTTCTGAGACTTCAACTTTGTTGGTTGTAGATTCTTGCCTAAGGTTCTGTTGTATCCTGTGAACGAATTTATTTGTAACTCAACAACAAACTTAGTAAAACTTTGTGGGGGCAAATAATATTCTAAAGACAGTATTGCCTTTAGACACACCTCAGAGCTTTTCCTCTAAGTCTTAGTAACATCAATTTCTAACAATTAAAAATGGTAAAATTTTTCGAAAACACTTCCCATGAAACTTTCAAAGATGGGTTAAATGCAATATGGGCTAGGCTTGAGGTAAAAACCTGGGGTTGGACGAGCCCATAAATCAGTGAGAAGGAAATCTTTTTTCTATTCAATCCATAATTGATTGGGAGACCCTTAGTTGGTTGTTTGCTTAACCAAACTTCAATTTGTAATAGATGTTGTGTAGCTTAAGGCACATAGATTTTATAGTTTACATATGCCCCAACACCATAAAAGCGGAAATTTCAATGAATCATACAAAGGGCCGTACCTGAGTTTTGGGCCACGTACAGAAGACTAGGTTAAATGCGTTAATTTAGTAGGTGTTTAGCATCGGTGCTAGGAACATCGCATTGTTTTCTTATAAAAATGGTGTTGGACATGTGGAGTTGTAAGCACTGTTTTTTGTTTTGAATCAGTGCTGCCACATAGGCATTTCTAAGAAAACAACATTGGTTTTGTTTGATACCAGTGATGGCAGCAACACTTTCAACATTAATCTATATTATCGAACATTTAGGATGATGCCACATCATTGCATCACTAACAGTAACACATTGTTTTCTCAGAAAACACTGAATTTGGTGTTGCTCCAAACCACACTTTCACGATTTCTAAGGCATGGTTTAGAACAATATTTTTTCTAGAAAAATGATATCAACCAAGAGGTTGTTGTTTGAAGCACTGCTTTCTCTAATGTGGTACCTACATGGTGCCTTTTTCTTAAAAAATGGCCTTGGTGCTAGACGCCCACTTAATTGCATTTAGACTTGCCAATTGCCATTTTTCCATGCTTCAATTAATAATATTACAAAGTGGACTATGCAATATAATAGATTTTAAGCCCTCCTCCAATCGGACCAATCCTTTGTTTGTGTGGATTTCAGGATTTATTGGTGGAAACCTTAAAGGGCATTTGCAAATCCATGGCTTGCATTTTGGGCGTTAGAAAGATCATAACAGTTTCTGTCGTGAAAACCAAGGGAGGGCCCCCATGTTTTAATTTTTCTATTTTCATTTTTTTGTGGGCGGGGGTGTGTGAGAACTAGTTTAGATGGACCAAGTTCGTTTGTTCTGTGGGCCTTCCACCTTGTGACTTACAACCTCCATGACGTTATGCGTTTTTTTTTCTTTTTTTTTTTTTTTGAGAAGAGTGACTTTATGAGTACTGTTTGCGCAATTGAGAAAGAGCCATTGGCGCTAAAAGAAACCTATCCTCCTGAAATATAAACAAAGTCAAGCACGAGGTTTACTTAAAATTATGAATTCCCATGGAAGAAACTATTGCTTCCATATTCATTTTATTATTATTTTGTTGTGTTTTTTTATTTTTATTTTTTGATGGACAATAACTGTTTGATCTCGAGCTTCGAACCCGGGAGAAGTACAAATCAGCCCAGCTCAGAATTTACTAGGCCCAAAGTACAGGGGGAATGCATCCTGACCGTGAATTGATGCCAAATTCACGGGCAGGATGTGGTTTATAGGGGACAGGGCTAATTGTAGGGGGGGCTGGAATTCAGAATTCTGCAATGTGTCTCCGTACTTTTTCCAAATGTTTTAAGTGGACACGAAATGTGTCATGTCTCGATATCCAATGGTTGTTTNTGGGTGGGGTGGTTGTTTCTGGAATTCAGAATTCTGCAATGGGTGGGGTGGTTGTTTCTCTAACTCTAAGTACTACAATTCCACCTCTCTAAACCCAATTATTAGGGTTGGTGATTAAAGACTTAAGCTAGATACCTGGACCCTCTTGGGGAAGTATTAATCTAGCCTTCTCAATCCAATCAAAATGGTCCATGGAAACCAACATGACCAATGCAGGGGACTGGTTTTAATAAACTCGGCAAAAATTGACACATTTAAGAGAATCTCTCTCTTATAAAATATTTGTATATAAAAATTTTCTATTTCCATGGTCAGACCATCTGTTCAGGGCAGAGGATTAGTTCAGTTTGACAAGATCAGGGAAATGGGAAGGAAATGGAGGTTTGGAGCCTGGTTGGTTTTCTCTTCAAAGAACATCCATTGGACGAGTTCAGATTGGCTCCTCACACCAACTTCAACTTCACACACAGCAATTGGAGCCGTACGTTTGGAATATCTTTGTACTTGTAAATTATCATTCATGGGATAAGAGTTGTGAGATTAGTGTGAAGCGCCTTCACATATAGGCCTTGCGCATTCCTGTTGACAATCATAACCTAAGATTGCAACTTGACATTCTAAACGTTTAAAATAGCTAGAATGAGTCAAAACCTTGTTGGAGCTTGATAATAAGCATACAACTTGTTTGTTGTTAATCATGCCTTCTAAATCATCTTACACAACATATCTACAACATTCTATCTGGGAACCATCTCTACTGGTAGTTGCAGGGCCCACTTCAAGTTGTATGATTTGCATTGCTCTTCTTTTCCCCTTCTCTTGGAGAATATTAATATAATAGTGATAATAAATTGCAAACAGCTGGGTTATTAGTTCTCAAACAATGAGTATCAACAAATAAATCATCTTTCTAAATATATATATATATATATATTTTTTTTTATTTTTTTTAAGCCAAAATACATTTTTATGCATTTAGAGGGAGGAATTGACCAATGTGAATATTTTTATTTTCATTTGTTTTCAAAATTGCCACACCATCAAAAAAATAAAAACCATGTCCCCTAATCTTGGTTTTGTTTTGAGATGTATAAACATAATTTTGTTTCCAAAAACCATCAAAATAATGTTTTCTAAAACAAAAACAAATTCTTTGTCCTATTAACATTTGAAAACCAAAACCACATACACAAAGAAGAGAGATCACGGTTTTTATTTTGAGAAACAATTCAGGTTGAAAATTTTTAAAACCATTAGACCAAGTCACCAGTGAATTAAAAAATTCATAAAAAGACCTAGGGTTGGTATAGTCATTAGCCGTTGGGAGTTGGGCGGTTTCAAATAGTGTTTAGAAAACCGGATTGGACCAGACAAACCGGTTGAACTGTGACCCAGGGCCTGATCGGTTTGGTCACACCCCAATAAATAGACTTGCTCAAAACCCGTTGAAAATTAGTTGACTGACCGGTTTAATTAGAAAATCGGTGAACTAGTCCTGATTTCTTAAAACCGCTCAGGTCCATACATAAGCGAAATCTCAAAAATTTTGTTAATAAGATTTGAGCCCAATAACTCTTATTTTCATAGATCGCTTAATATCACTAATCCACCTGTTATGCTAATTAATGATTATTTATTATACATATTTTAAAGAAAATATAAGTTAAAATGCTTGAACACTAGTCATTTGTTTTAAAAATTAAGAAACATGTGGTACATTAAAAATTGTAAAATATATTATATAATATTTATATGACCTGTATTATATATAAATTTATTTATTTATACATGTATGTATGTCATGTCATTATGATTCGACCCTACCTAGTGACTTTAATCAAACTTCTGACCCGTGAAACTCTCCCTTTTCCATTTCTATGCTTGTCTGGTTCTGAACATTAGTTTCAAATATTACTCGTCAAATTAAAACTAGAAAAAACATTTAATATATATATATATAAAGAAGAACAAATAAGACCAAGTCGCACCGTTAGTTCAAGTTTTGGGTCAGACTTTCTCTGGGTCAAGCGATTAGTCTTCAAGAAACTAGCAATACAACCCGGCATGTAGGGCTCCCTGTTCCCACCGAAGTCATAGACGCAGAATACATCATCAGCGTCTAAATTCCCTGAACGAGATAGACGGGAGGATCCTCTACGTCATGTATAGCTTTTCTTAACGATATAGCTTTTCTTATAGAACATTTAATAAATGGAGAAGAACATAGATGTTGAATGGACACTTTATTAAATTAATTCATCTATATCTCCAAACCTTAAATGAAATATTAATGCTCCATTTGACTTAATGTTTCTCCTATATATACTCCCTCCCCCTCTCCATACAACACAGATTATAAACCCCAAGAAGAAACGTTCTTGGGCTTCTTATCTTCTTCTTTTTCTTCTTGGTTTTCTTCCTAATAATCTACTACTCCATAGCCTTCAATTGCTTCCACTTTCTTCCATTCTTTCACAAGTATGGAAATTGAAGAATCCATGACAGAAAGTATCCATAGTGACTCAAAATTTGATGGATACCATGGAGATAACCATGCTAGGAAAATGTTCCAAGCCCTGGTTAGAAATCCATCGGTGCGAAGATATGCATCAGATGTTTCAGATGAATCACTCGACAAAACAAAACCCATTAAGATGCTTCAGATGGGCGTGGATAACAACGATCCTGCTGAGACTAAGTTTGCATGGCTGCGTTCACAGTTGGTTGGAGCCGATGTCGAATTCGACACCCCCTTCGGAAAACGCCTTCTTACCTATGCTGATCATACTGCTTCTGGAAGAGGACTTCGCTACATTGAAGATTATATCACCAACGATGTTCTTCCCTTTTATGGTTAGCTTTCTGAATTATCATTTCTTCTATAAATTTTTCCTTTTCTTTTCCAACAAAGTCTTTTTTTATTTGGGTTAATAGAAAGAAGCTTCTGATTGCCATTATATCTTCATCTGTGTGTAGGGAACACTCACACAAGCGACAGCTTCGTGGGATACAAAACAACAAAGACGGTACATGAGGCGACGAATTATATCAAGAGTTGCTTAGGAGGCGGAATTGACGATGCACTCATCTTCTGTGGCTCCGGCACCACAGCCGCGATCAAGCGTCTCCAAGAGGTGATGGGAATTGCAGTTCCCTCGATCATGAGAGAGAGAATGCTGAAGACCCTGAAGAATGAGGAGAGATGGGTGGTATTCGTTGGGCCATTCGAGCACCACTCCAATGTCTTATCATGGCGTCAGAGCCTAGCGGAGGTGATCGAGATTGGACTTAATGAAGAGGGTTTTCTAGATATGGCATCTCTGAAGCATCGACTTGAGAATTATAAATCCTCCAATCGTCCTATGTTGGGTTCATTCTCAGCTTGTAGCAACGTCACCGGAGTCTACTCAGACACACGAGCTATTGCTCGGCTCCTTCATCAACATGGTGCCTTTGCATGCTTTGACTTCGCTGCTAGGTATGCGTTTGGGCCTTTCTGGCTCTGGGTGCATATATATATATCCTTGTCGCGATATTAGTTCAAACTCTTCAGTTTTCTCAGCCTCTTTTGCCATGGTCAAGTGTGTGATATTTTGCATCTCTGTTTGAATTGATGCAGTGGTCCATATGTAGAGATCGACATGCGAACAGGAGAGCTGGATGGCTATGATGCTCTCTTTCTTAGCCCACATAAGTTCCTTGGTGGGCCTGGAACTCCTGGCCTCCTCCTGATGAGCAAGGCCTTGTATCAGTTGAGATTTTCTCCTCCATCAACTTGTGGAGGAGGGACTGTCAGCTTTGTCAACGGCTTCTCTGAAAGGGTAAGCCCCATGTGATCACTTTTCTTTTAAGAGGACTCTGTGATTTGATCAAACCTCATTCATCAGTTGCTAAGATAATATGCAAACCTGATTTGTAGGATACCTTATATTATGAAGACATAGAAGAGAGAGAAGATGCCGGGACCCCACCCATCATCCAAAAGATCAGAGCAGCTTTAGCTTTCTGGGTGAAGGAATACATTGGTTACAGTGTGATTGAAGAACAGGAACATGTCTTTGTAAATGCAGCCGTCAGAAGGCTTCTCCCCAACCCAAACATATGGGTGTTAGGAAATACAAAAGCAAAGAGACTATCAATCATCTCTTTCCTTGTTTTCACCACCACAAATTCTTCAATGGAGGAGGGAGAAGATGGTAGCAGAAGAGTAAGAGACAGAGGACTCAACATGTGGAGGGAGTCAGGGAGCAAGAAGGATAAGCCTCTCCACGGGCTTTTCGTGGCCAAGCTGCTGAATGATCTCTTTGGCATACAGGCCAGAGGCGGGTGTGCTTGCGCCGGTCCTTATGGTCACCTTCTGCTCGATGTCAAAGAGACTCTTTCGCTTGCCTTTCGGTCTGCCGTCCAAAAGGTATGTGTATTGTTTATTACTGATTCACAGTCATCAATATTGGCTCAAATGAAGCAAATTGACGTTGAGTGATCATTTGTCACCCCACTTCGTAAGTTGATTATTTGATCTTATTTCCATTATTTGTAGGGCTACTCTGGTGTGAAACCTGGATGGACGAGAGTTAGCTTCCCCTATTACATGTCCATTGAAGAATTCGAGTTCATCCTGGCTGCAATGGAATTTCTGTCGATATATGGACAGCGATTCCTTCCGCTGTATCATTTCAACTGGAAGACTGGCAACTGGACTTTCAAGAAGAGAGCATTCGTGGAGAAACAAATAGGGGAAGTGCATGAGCTTGACTTCAGTAAATTGTTGTTAGCTTATAAGAAGGCTAACGGAGTTGTTGATAAGTATGCATCCTACCTTGAGACTGCTAGAAACATAGCGAATTCCCTTCCGCAGTTTCCTCCTCCACGGAAGGTGCCGAAAGATATTGATCTCAGCCTTGTTCACTTTAGGGTCTAGGTCCCCTCTCTGCTGTCCTTTTGTGGACCTGGACTCATCTGCACATACAGAAGTAAAATAAATAGGAAAATTAGGATTGCATCCCGTAATCCTTAGGGAATTACAGCTCGTAATCCCTAGGCTCAGTATTGTATGGGAAAAAAAATTACATATATATGTAAGAAGAGAAAGATTACATCTTGTAATCGTTCTTGTAAGTAGAGAAGATTTACAACTAAAATAAGTTGACTGTATGTTGAGCTTCTGCCTTGTATTTACTTGTACCAAGAAATAAGACTTTTATTTTTGTCCCTTGATTATTTTTTTTTCACTTGTATGCATAATAGAATTCACTCAAGAAAAGAGAAGGGAAAAGGTCTAGTATCTGGTTCGTTATTCACTTTGAAATTCACTAATTGGTGTTTCATTCAATGGACTCTTCCAAGCAAATTTTCACGTCTCCGGTCTGTATGGATATTGCTGCAAAGGGTGGTTATTTCTTCTCCTTAAATTTCAACTGGTTATTTTTTGGGTAAATTTCTGAAACCTTCCTTTAAATTTGGTAATTGCAATCACCTCTCCTGAATTTTATGACATTTTTAAGTAGATCCCCTTTGTTAAAATCTTTTAACAAAAAACATAAAAATGTTCAACATGCCCATGTAGTTACTATTGAGACTGATTTCTATAGTAAAAACAATACAAACTTTATGAATAACAATAAAAAAAGGAGAATTGAAAGATGCAGTTTTACCTTTGAACGATTGATATGAAAGAAAAATTTGGAAAATAAATATATTTTGGAAAGGCTTGGGGTAGTGATTGATATGAAAAGAAAAATTCGAAAATAATTAAACATTTTGGACAAAGTAACTACATGGGCATTTTGGACTTTTTCGTGCCTCTTGTTAGAGGATTCAAAGCGAGGGGGGTCTAATTACAGTTGTGTCAAAAAATTCGGGGAAGGTGATTGCAATTACCAAACGTCAGGGGAGGTTTTAGCAATTTACCTTATTTTTTTTTTCTTCTGAAAAGTCTAATGCCCCATTTGGCATTCCCCGTGTGAGGGAATGGCTATTCCCTCCCCCTCCATTGGGAATAAAATCCCATTCCTGCCATGTTTTCAATTTCCATTCTCATTCCTATTTGAAGCAAAGAGGCTATGGGAATAAACCATTCCGACTCGATTTCAATTC
The DNA here is from genome assembly GCF_000365185.1 of Nelumbo nucifera. Next base: position 594,533 of record NW_010729312.1, read on the forward strand.
CGAAAGACTCTGAATCAGATTTGGATTCCGATTCCAACTGTGAGCCAAACTGTCCCTGGGTGTCTAATCCAAGGTCGGGATAAGCATAAATAGCTTTGAATATGCCTTGGGGCATTAAATGGGTGGTTTTTCATTCAAGACTGAACGACCGTTTCCAATGTCAAAGAAAAACCTGACTCTTTCTTCACTATTCCCATATTTTATAGTTTTGTTTTGTGAGATAACTTGTTTAAAGTCGAGTTTCTGGTTGTATATATATATTTTTATTTATTTATACTGTAATTACGTATTTTAAGTATTATGTGTTCTTGGTTCTATAATGAGGGTTGTTCTGGTTTGGGAGCAAAGGTCTTGATTTACATGGAATTTTGTCTTTAGTTTCTTTAGAATACTTAAATGAGATTCTTGATTTAGAGAGTATGATTTGGTGATGTAGACAACTATGAAATTCTCTTGTTGGAAAGTTGGAAAGGAAAAGACCCAGTAATGAAATGTTCCCAGCATTTTGTTCCATAAAGTTAAGATAGCCTTATAACTATTACTATCCTATAATAACTCAGCCAACTTTCATAGACTATTCACATGCATGCATACTACACATGGGGTTAGAGCACAAGCGAGAAAAATGGTTTTTTAACTCTATCTTGAAAACCCATTATATTTCACAAGGTATTAGAATGTTGCAAGTAAGACAAATTTTTTTCCATCCCTTACTAAAACACATTTCCCATCCTATCCCATTCTTTTTGTTATCCATATATTTTTTTAAACTCATTCAATACTAGAATCTTATTCCAACAAATAAGATACACTTAGTTTTATTAAAATCAGTCTCTATCGATCATATTATGTAATAATTCAAGAATTCTGCATAGGCTGTCGAGGCCTAGGCATAACTTGAGGTTGTATGGGACCAGGCCGAGGCCAAACTACCGAGTGTCGAGGAGAGGATGATACGGGATGCCGATGCTGCCGCCAAGCGGGACCTCATCAAAGATTTGAAGGTGGAGGTGGTGTCTTATAAGATTATCAAGAAATACAAGAATGATCTAGCCGACTTCGGAAGAAGGGTTTGACAATTGTAAGGTCTAGGTGTTGATGATTTCAAGGAGGATGAGGCCCAAAAGATGACCGCACTAGTGGGGCTGATGCTTGAACGGAGGTAGGGGTGTCAATGGACCGGTTTTGGGTTGGACTCTGTCCAAATCAAAATTCATTTGAATGGATTGGACGGACTAATAAGATATATTGAATTCGGACGGACTGGATGGACCTTTAATATGGCATATTGGATTAGATCCGGTCTATTCACATATGAATTTATATTGGTATTGGATTGAGCCAATATTTGGTCCATTGATAGAAAATAAGAATATAGGTGTGAATGGATCAGATTTGAATTGAAACCAATCTAAATTAACAGGAATTTAGAAGCTTAGATATTGTAGTATCGCATTTTGAAATTTGGGTACTAAATTGAGGCTAACAACAAAGTATTAGGTAGCTATTAATATACAATTTTCCATTTTTTCAAACAATCAATACATACACACACTATATGTATTATCTTTTAATGATATGCGTTAATGTTTAAAACTATAAAAAATTTAACGTTTCAGTAACCTGAAAACCAATAAAAAACCCTGGTCCTAGTTAATCTTGAAGGTGGAAGCCATAGAATGGTGGGTTGCCATCATTTGGGTTCGGACATTCGAACCCTGTTGCAGGTGCTATCTTCTTATATCTAAGCTTTTGTCTTGAAATTATTTGTTAATGTTTAGAAATATCTTCTTAAATATCTTATTAACTAAATTAAGATAAAACCATTTTAATAAGTTGTAGAGGATTACATGAGAAAAAGATAAAACCATGCTTTCACAAAAATTCTTAATTAACTTTATGAATAAAGAGAAAAAAAAAAACCCAAATAACGAGAATCAATCAACTGAAATCATAAAAGTGGTGGCCAATCAGATAATATTTATAAAAATTCATACATGGATTTTGATTGATCAAAATTCTTTCCGTTCCGCATCATAAATTTTCCCTAAATTAAAAGAAAAAAAGATAACAAAGTCGTTGATTAGCGTGAAACCAACAGCAAATAAGGACAAAAAAAAAACAGAAAAAGAAAAGCGGTGAAGGAAACCAAGAGGATTAACCGATCGTTGAATCAAACAAGCTCAAGCTGCCCTTGGTCCAGGCCTTTACATTGGTCAATCTCGCCCTTGTCAAATGTCAACCAACCATTTTCCCATATAGAAAAACCCTCCATGTGGACAATTAAAAATGAAAAACAAGAACCACGTCTTCACCGAGTAAGGAAAAACCACTTGATGAGTTGAACGAGTCGAACGAGTCGAACGAGACTGACGATTATTATTATTATTATTATTTTTGGTATAGTAGACTTACGATTACGACCCGATTAATCTCTGCTGATTCCAATTTTAATTCCATGTAGCGTGTCTGCAGAGGAATGCCCATTGATTGTCAAATCAAAGAGCACAATCCCAGCAAGCAATAATTGAGTTTACCATCACTTTTGGTCAATACCTCTGAAATCTAATACAATAGAACGACTTGACTTTTTCTCTCGTCACTTCTCTCCCAGCCCATTACAAACAGAGTATCCCAAACAAACCCTTCTTGTTCTGGCTATTCTTCTCTGTTTCCTTGCTCTCATTATAACAACTACTTCATAATCTTCAAGAGCTTCTTTCTTTCTTCCACCTTTTCGCAAGCATGGAAATTGAAGAAGTTTCGACGACTGAGAGCGTCTATGGTGGTGAGCCAATAACAGATGGACCCCTCGGTGACAATTATGCCAGGAAATTGTTTCAAGCCCTGGTAAGAAACCCTTCTGTACGAAGATATGCATCAGACTCCGATGATTCCTTCAGCCAAACGAAGCCCATTAAGATGCTTCAGATGGGCGTGGATAGAAGCGCTCCTGCTCAGACGAAATTCGAGTGGTTGCGCTCACAGCTGGTAGGAGGCGATGTTGAATTTGACACCCCTTTCGGGAAACGCCTCCTTACTTATGCTGACCACACTGCTTCTGGGAGGGGTCTTCGCTACATTGAAGATTACATCACCAATGATGTTCTTCCTTACTATGGTAAGCTCTTTCTGGGTTCTTTGCTTTCTTTTTACTTCTTTCTTCCTTGATGAATTCAAGGTATTACATTTCTATGATTCCTTTGATCGATTCATTACTTGATAATTTTGTATTTATTATTATGTGTGAGACTTATTGAAACTCATTTGTTATACGCAGGAAACACTCACACAGGTGATAGTTTCGTGGGGCACAGGACGACGAAGACGGTACACGAGGCAACACAGTACATCAAGAGTTGCTTAGGGGGTGGCATTGACGATGCGCTGATATTCTGTGGCTCCGGAACCACCGCTGCCATCAAGCGTCTTCAAGAGGTGATGGGAATTGCGGTTCCATCGATCATCAGGGACAGAATGCTGAAGACCCTAAAGAATGAGGAGAGATGGGTTGTATTCGTTGGGCCATTCGAGCACCATTCCAATGTCTTATCATGGCGACAGAGCCTTGCGGAGGTGGTTGAGATTGGGATTAATGAAGAGGGATTGGTGGATATGACAGCTCTGAAACATCAACTTGAGACTTATAAATCCACCAATCGTCCTATGTTGGGTTCATTCTCAGCTTGTAGCAATGTCACCGGAGTGTACTCGGACACTCGTGGCATTGCTAGGCTCCTTCATCAACATGGTGCCTTTGCTTGCTTTGACTTCGCTGCTAGGTATGCATTTGGCGTTCTGTGGGTGTTTTCTCTAATGGCTCCTTAATTAGTCATCAAGTGTGTGATATTTATTGTACATGATCTGCTTGAACTTGAATTGGTGCATGCAGTGGTCCATATGTGGAGATCGACATGAGATCAGGAGAGCTGGATGGCTATGATGCTCTTTTCCTTAGCCCACATAAGTTCCTTGGTGGGCCTGGAACCCCTGGCATCCTTCTGATGAGCACAGCTTTGTATCAGTTGAGATTTTCTCCCCCATCAACTTGTGGAGGGGGGACTGTCAGCTTTGTCAATAGCTTCTCTGAAAGGGTGAGTCCCACATGCATGGATTCATGCATTATCTTTGAAGAGAACCATGAATTTATCAATCAAATCTCAGTCAGTTCCTAAGATAATGATATATATGCAAACCTGATTTGTAGGATACCTTATATTATGAAGACATAGAAGAGAGAGAAGATGCCGGGACCCCACCCATCATCCAAAAGATCCGAGCAGCTTTAGCTTTCTGGGTGAAGGAATACATTGGTTATAGTGTGATTGACGAACAAGAACATGTGTTTGTAAATGCAGTCCTCAGAAGGCTTCTCCCCAACCCAAACATATGGGTGTTGGGGAATACAAGCGTAAAGCGACTATCAATCATATCTTTCCTTATGTACACCACTACAAATTCTTCTTCTTCAGAGGAGGGTGAAGATGGTAGAAGAGTAAGAGACAGAGGACTCAACATGTGGAGAGAGTCAGGGAACAAAAGAGATAAGCCTCTTCATGGGCCTTTTGTTGCAAAGCTGCTGAACGATCTCTTCGGCATTCAGTCCAGAGGCGGGTGTGCTTGTGCCGGCCCTTACGGACACCTTTTGCTTGATGCCAACGAGTCTCTCTCCCTTGCTTTCCGATCTGCCATTCAGAAGGTAAATTGTTTCTTCCGGCCCATCCAACTCTACATGGGCCTTACAACATTGACCCATCTTACTTCACAGGCTGACTATTTGTTGTGTTACTGTTTGTCACTATTTTGAAGGGCTATGCTGGGGTAAAACCTGGATGGACGAGAGTTAGCTTTCCCTACTACATGTCCATAGAAGAGTTCGAGTTCATCCTAGCTGCCATGGAATTCGTAGCTTTATATGGCCAACGTTTCCTTCCGCTGTATCATTTCAACTGGAAGACAGGCAACTGGACCTTCAAAAAGAAAGCATTCATGGATATTCAAACAGGGGAGGAACGAGAGCTCGACTTCAGCAGATTGTCGTTGGCCAATAGGATGGCTACAGGAGTGGTTAATAAGTATGCATCGTACCTAGAGACTGCTAAACATATAGCGAATTCCCTCCCCAAGTTCCCTCGCCCACGTAAGGTGCCAAAAGACATTGATCCTGGCCTTGTTCACTTCAGGGTCTAGCCCCTCTCTCTGGTGCCTTTTTGGAGCTGAACCCAGCAACGTTGAAGTAAAATAAGTGTGGAGAGGATTGCATCCCGTAATCCTTTTGCATAGAATTGTATGAAAAGAAACAAAATAAGACAAGTTTACATCTTGTAATCATTCAACTGTGTAATCTAGATTCTTTCTTTTCAATAAATTCATTAGTTAATATTATATCATCCACCACATTTTGCATTAGGGCTGAAGTGGGATTTGGCCTAGTTCGGCCCTGCCTTAATTTTGACCTGTTGGCATTCTTCACACAACCCTGTGCCTAATGACAGATACTAATCACAAAATTGTACCACCTTAATTTCATGCCAGTAACATTTGTCTTCACTGACCTCACCTAATAGCTTAAGTTTTTGGGTTTAATCGTTCCTTCAGATGGTATTAAAGATTTTTTTTGACCAAGTGGTTCAAGTTAGGGGTGTCAATAGACCGGTTTTAGATTGGATTCTGTCTAAATGAAAATCAAATTGGACGGATCAACAAGACATATTGAATTTGGATGGACTGGATGGGCCAATATGACAGACATATTAGACTGGACCTGGTCCATCCATAATGAATTTATATTGGATTGAGCCAATATCTGGTCCATTGATAGAAGATAAGAGCATAGGTGTCAATGGATCAGGGTTGAGTTAGAAACCAATATAAATTAACAGGAATTTGAACAGATTGGGCAGTCTCTGGACTGGTCCAAAATGATCCAAAAAAATCATTGGGCTGGATTGGACTAGGTCCATTTGTAATGGATTCACATTGGACTGGATCAGATTGGATCAAATCCAGTCCAATTGACACCCCTATTCCAAGTATTAGGCCCTTATTGCCCTCAGTATAATTAACTAAATTTCAGCACAAGATATGCATGGACTTATATTTCTCCATACTTTAAGTCTGATGAGTTTTCTTATTAGGGGGCGTACTAAAAAATAAAACCTATTCAGGCTTAATCTTTTACGTTGAATTGGTGCCAGCTAGATAGTTGGGATGAGGTTGAAAGTTGTTGGTCTCCACTGGTTGCTTCCTACCACTGCTGCGTGAAAAAGGAGAAGACAATAGGGTTTGGGGTGTCTTCTCCATTCGTAGGGGTGTAAATGGTCATTTAATTTTTTTTTAGAATAGTTTTGTCCCACCAAAATTCAAAATAGTACTTATTATGGGATTTTTTTTGCCAAACATGGATTTATTTTCCACTTATTGTATGGTCTCACCACTTATTTTAAGTATTTATTTGAATATTTAATTATTTTAAGTGATATAAAACAGTTACATAGTCCATTAAAATTAGGGGTGCAAGTCCCGCTGTATTAGCTAGGTTGGATTTAGATCAACCCTAACCCAATCCAAGCTGTGGAATCCCAACCTTAAACAGAACCCAATTCAAACTGTTTTCGGGTTGGGCTGGGTTTGGATTGGGCATGGCCAATTGGATATGATTGAGGTTGGGCTGACTTTTCTAATTCCTTTTGCCAATAAATGCTCTTATATCCTAGACTCAAAACAACTACAAATTCTCCATCAAACTTTGAGGGCCTGAGTATGTGGAGAGACGAGGAAAACATATCTAAACTTTAATCCAATAGAAAAAAAAAGTTGGAAATAAAATGAAGCAAAGCTAAATAGGAATAAGATCCAACGGGTGGCAGAGAATGGTTAAAACTTGGGCTCATATTCCATGTAAAGAAGGTCTAATGGAATTCATTTAATATTGATGAGAAGATTACGACTCAATCAACTCTAACTTCTTCATCCTAATTATCAAATCTTATCTCCATATTCCTAAAGCCTTGTTCGTTTCATCTTATTAGTGTCTGTTCACATTTAATCTTGGAAAATTGCGGTAGTAGTGATTGTTTACCCAAGGAAATTGATACTTGAACATATATAGGGAAATTGATCGATTACCAGGGTTGACCGATTTACTCCCGCGAGATAGGTATAAGCAAACGAGACCTAAGTTGCATATGACATGCCAACCTCTTATTTATAATGTAGTTCCAACCAAGAAAAGACACTTGTTTTCATGACACTAAGAATTTGCCCCTTTTCCTCTCAGAAATCTCAAACCATCCTTGTCTCGATCTAGGAGGGTAAGTATATGTGGTATAATTAATGCTTACTTGTTGATATCCCCATACGACAGTTAATTCCACCCGCCCAAAAAGGAAGGAGAGGAAATAGAAGGAAAATTAATATGGCCACTTGGAGGATCTTTAGCCATTAAGTTTGGGTACAAGCCGCTATGTTTGGCTAAAAGAAGGCCTAAAGTGGCTATAGACCTCCCAAAAAGAAGCATAGCTAAACCATATTTCCCAAGAACCTTCAAACACTACCAAGCTTTTGTCCCTTAGAAAGACAGGAGCTCCCTGACATTCAGAAACACCACCAACACACACACGCCGCAGGCAGCACTAGCACCACCATGACCAGTATGAGCTCCGAGCCCCAACAAGAGAGATCCAGTTGAAGCAAGAAATGGCATGGATACCTCAGGCAGAGGAACAGCACTCGTCACAACCCCTGCGAGAAGAAACAAGCACAGTCACGCCGGAGTCGGAGATGCAATTAGTTGTCCATCCCCACGTCTCTCTGGAAGAGCCAAAACCTCAGAAAAAACCATCGAAATCTATCAAACTTTTCAGGCGCTTTCGTTTGGTGTTCAGGGCATTCCCCGTCATCACACCCGGCTGTAAGATGCCTATACATCCCCGCAAGTCCCATGAAGACCACATACGTGGAGGAATTCGTATGACAGGCACCCTCTTTGGATATCGCAAGGCTCGTGCCAACCTCGCCATCCAAGAAAGCTCCAGGTGTCTTCCCATGCTCGTACTTGAGCTTGCTATCCCCACAGCCAAGCTGCTCCAAGAGATGGGAACGGGCCTCGCCAGGATTGCGCTCGAGTGCGAGAAGCACGCTGCAGAGAAGGCAAAACGACTCATCGATGAGCCTGTCTGGATTATGTTTTGGAACGGCAGAAAGGTGGGCTATAGTGTGCGGAGAGACCCAACAGAGAATGACTTAAACGTCATGCAACTGCTCCATGCTGTGTCAATTGGTGCAGGTGTGCTACCTACAGACACAGCGGGCTCGCCAGATGGAGAGCTAGCCTACACCCGAACGCACATTGAGCGTGTGGTTGTGTCCAAGGACTCCGAGACATTCTACATGATGAACCCAGATGGCAAAAGTGGCCCCGAGCTCAGCATCTTCCTTATCAGGATCTGAAATTTCTATCGATCGAACACCTTCATTTCCAATTGATGAAAAGCAAAGGATTACATGAAGCATGCATGATGGCTGCTACTACTACTAGACATTAATTGTTGCAAGAGTAAGAAGGGAGAAGATAAGGATGTTAAAGGCCAATTAAGTCCCAAAGTCTAACGGTACGACCATCTCTCCATCGAAGCTCATCAACAGTATATTGCTTCTCTAAGTCCAGCTGAAGCTCCTTCAATTCCTTCTGTTTCTCTATTCGAAGGAGACCACTGCCATTTTTATCGTCAGGTCTGTGCTCCACTTTGAGGTTGCTCTTCACATCCTAGAATTGACCATGCACAGGTACCAAGGCAATCTCTGACTCTAAAATTGTTGTGTTGGGAAGGTTTGAGAAATTCTAACAAATATATTTTCATTGACAAAAGAAAAAGATCAATTGTAGATATTTACCTTTTATTGTAAATACTTCTGATCATCATAACGGTACAAACAGAAAAGAAGAAACAAATGGAAAAGGAACCATATGAATTATACGATAGGTCTATTGAATTTCTCCTGTCTCTCTCTCGATCCAAATCGATGACTATGGATGGCAACGGGGCGGGGGGCAGGCACTCACCGTTCCCGCCCCGTCCTCGGTATCGGGGTGAAGAATCAACCCCCATCCTCGGCCCTGTCGGGTACGGGGAATCCCCGACATGTACCCGCCCCGCAATTAACTACAGAAGAAGCTTTAGAGGTAAAAGCAACAGAATTACAGAAGTCACGAAGGAGGGAAACCTTTAGAGGTAAAAGCAACAGAACTACAGAAGAAGAAGCTTTCAATTCACGGAAGTCACGAAGAAGCAACAGAACTACAGAAGTCACGAACGAAAAGTACCAGTTAGAGCTGTTTTCAAAACAAATTAAAAACTGGTTTACTCTGTGCTAGGGTGGTTGGCGGCTGGCGGTCGGTGGTTCTACGGTGGCGGTGGCGCCCGGCGGTCGGCGGATGAACGAGAGTACAAGACTTCTTACTTCTTAGTTTCTTAGTCTGCAAAAATGATGGTTGCTTGCAGACTGAGCCGCAACTCTGTGCACTGTGCTATGGCGATCGGCGGTTCTACGGTGGCGGCGACGCCCGGCGGTCGGCGGTTGTGTTGTGCGACACTGCGGTTCTGCGAGCGAAGAAGTTGAACAGTGAAGTGTGAAATTCTGTCGACTGAATACAACTTTTACCCTAATAATTTAATACACTAATACACTATATATATAAAAGGGGTATAATTGTAAATTACAACCGGGGTTGGGGCGGGTTCGGGGATTTATAGGCAGACTCCATCCCCGCCCCGTCCCTGGTTCAGGGCAAAAAAAATTCTCCGAACCCGACCCGCATGCATTTGTAACGAGAAAAAATCTACCCATTTAGAGCGGTTCGGGTCGGGGACCCGGTTTGTGGGTAAAATTGCCACCCCTATCGATTACCACTCTAATTTAGAAGCAAATATATATAAAATGAGAAAAAACCGAAAAAAAAGAATAAAGGAGAGAATTGAAATAAGAAAAGAAATAAGGGTAAATTACAAAGACTCATACTTTTTTTTTGGTGGAAAACCCCTTGTACGATGGGATTAGTGACAAATACCCATTTAACTTTCGTTTGTGACAAAGACCCCTGATTGTTAAGTCAGATGATGGAATGCATTAAATTATCAAAATATTCATCTAAATTTTTCTTATTTTTTTTCTTTTTCTTTTCATTTTCTCTTAAACCCTAATTGACCAAAAAGTCGTTTTTAAATACTTGATTTATTTTAATTACATAAATGTCTCTCTTCATTTTAAAATAAAAAAATTATGCACTCCTTTTTCCAATAAATCAAGAATTTTTTTTTTTTCCATTTCCGTCACTCTGTGTTTTGTTGTTGAGACATTAGAAGACATGGGAAGAAGACAGGGGGTTAGTAGATGAAGAAAACATGGGAAGAAGACAACAGATCTGGCCTTCGTAGAGGATGAAGAAGATAACTTCGAATACAATGGATTTGACCTTCGCAGAGGATGAAGAAGACAACTTCAGACTCTTGGCCATGAGGCGACTAAAACACAGAAAGAAAGAGAGAGATCTTGATAAAAAATACAAAAAAGAAAAGATGAACAAAGCATTTCTTCCCGTCGAAAAGAATGGCTTCTGGCCGATGAACGACCATTTCTTTCTCCTAACACAAGGAGACCAATGACTTAAAAACAGGTATAAAAATTGTCGTCGATCATCGGTGGTCATGGTTCTGGTCGTACCTTAGCCAGAGATCCCATGGGAACGACATCGGCGACATGACCTTTGTGGACGTAGGTAGGTGTTGATGGTTAGCTACTCAAGATTGAGAGGAAGAGCCGGATACCTTTTTCCCAAACTTTTCTTTTCTCACTGGGGTCACACCATTTCAGTGCGAGCCTACTTCATTGTTTATGGGAACCCATGTCCGATGGTTTCCCATCCCATCCACTCAAGCAAACGCTTTAAAAAAAGAATCTAATGGGAATATTCCCATTCCCATCGCAAGAACCAAACATGCCATAAATTTATATATTTCAACAGAAACCTCTACTATTTCATTTGAATATTGGATCCAACCTAAAATATGTTATATTTTGACAACTAATCGAAATCATAAATCATTCAAATAATTAAGAAAATGATAATTTGGGGATTTAAAAAAAAATAAACAGTTGGATGAGAATCACTTTCAAAGTTAATTGATCGAATTCTAACAAAGGGGGTGTTTGTTGCAAAGTGAAAATTCAGGAGGTATTTATCATTAACCCCATACTACAGGGGGGGGTCTTTCTAATTTACCAAAAACAATAAAGAGTTAAAAATAACTTAAAAGAGTCTAACTATCAACAAATAATTTTTTCAGAAGGTAATTTGAAATGAAATGGAAGTAGGTTTTGATGATACCTCTTTAATTTGCAGTGTTTGTTTTGTTTCCCAATAACATTTTCTTCTTTTGGTCATTAGTCATGTATGTAGGGGTGGCAGTTTCTCACCCAACCCATTGAATCCACCCAATATCTAACCTACCCAACCCATCCATTTACTTAGCATGTTGGAAATGGGTTGATGACCCATTGGATCAAATTAAATGGGTTAGGTCGGGCCAGGTTGGCGATATCCATTGGATTAATCATTAATGATACAAGTGTGAATTCCTTAGCCATCTTTCTTTAATTTTCTTCATTTGTGTGAAATAATTTATTATTAATGCAATAATTTTCTATTAATTATTGACTAAAATTAATTTTGCCTTGAGTCAATATAGTTCACCCAAATTGACATAAATACAAATTCAATCGAATGACCCAATTTGGTCTGATTTGATTCTAGCGCGAATGTCCCAATTGTACCCAACCCAAATCTACCCAAACAACCTAGCAATCTAGGTCAACCCGATTTGGACCGGCGGCCCTGTCCCAAATCTAACCCATGGCAACTTGGTCTGGCTTGACCCAACCAAAGCTGATCCAGTTCGGGTCGAGAAAGTCTGATGCGGATCTAGATGTTTCGGATCCAGCCAAGTCCAATCAGGATTGGCCGGTCCGACTCAGTTCAACCTGGTTCAGTCCAAAGCCAACTCCAATTTGGGCCAGTCTGGTCTGAACCAATGCAACCCTAATCCGAATGGCATGATCTTCTCATCCTAATTGCTTCAGTCAGCTTGGTCTCGAACCCGTGCCAACCTGATTTGGGTTGATTTGAGTCAATCTGCCATATGACTGAACCTGTTCAACTGGACGGTTGGAATTCAAACAGTTGGAGCACTCTTGATGTTATTAGCCTGAAGACAAATTAATTTAGATGGTTCAAGTTGATTTGACTGATTCGAACCTAACTGATTCGACTGAACCTGAAATCCAAACATAATCAAATGATTCTATGTGATTGGTTTTTCATTTTAACTACATAAACTAAGTTGTTATAAGATTAATGGGTTAGGTGGATTGGATTGGGTGAAAGCAGATTTGAGTTCAATGCAAACCATTTAACATTATCTAATTAGATCATTAATGTGTTGGTGGGTTAAATGCATTGGATTGAAACTTGACCCAAACCGAACCCAACCCAATCTGCCCAATTGCCACTGCTACATGTATTCATGCACCGGTGGTGGCAAGATTCCTATTCACTATGATATGTAGATAGTCCTAGACTATAAGGTATTACAAATTCAAGAACAAGAATAACTAATAGTTCAAAGAGGAACTTCAATCATTCATTTTTTTTTGTGGACAAGACAAATTTACCATTGGCACTGCAACCAATAGTACAATTGCATTTTTTTCATGGGGGCTACACAACGGGATAGCCCATCCCCTATCCCTATAACCTCCAACCCTCGTGAAAATAGGATTTGATCCCGAGTTGGTATGTTTGCTGGAAAAGGACTAAGGTGATGAATACCATATGCACCTAATTCAGTCTTGTTTCTTAATAAACCGAAAAGGGGCTTACTTGTTGGTGGCCAAGTTGGTATCATTAATATTTCGATTTGACATTCACTTTTGGCTTGGTTCTAAACCCAGAAGATAGATTATCATTTTTTTTTAGGTTGCATTTGGAAATGATGCAAATATGTAAAGTATAAAACGGTTTATATAAATTGTAAAATTGGATTAGTTTTGTACTGACAAATTTATTTTCTTACCAAACAGACTTTTAGATGTAATGGATGCAAACATGAATTTCAATAAGGCATATGTTTTTTTTTTTTTTTTTTTTTTTTTTTTTTTTTTTNTTTTAGCTTTAGCAGAAACTAGGTTTAGCTTAATTTACATTTGAACAATATTTGGCATATACTAATGGTTTCTGATGAGGGCGGATTTTGCTCTCTAATGACATTGTGACACATGACACCTCAAAACAATTAGCTGACACCTGGAAGCACTTGGGCAACAACTTGCCAAGTTAATGGTGTCCAGCCTGGTGGCCTGGCACATGCGCGATCTGGCGGTCTGGCACATGCGCCGACTTGCCGACTTGCAAGACGTGCTCACCGAGGAATTTGGCATGCATATCCAAACACTCCCACGATCCTTGGAAGTTGGCCCACATGCCGAACGATCTGGAGGGTGGTCAACGTGCATGGCGGTTACCTCCAGGAATCTTGGACCAGTTATACACAACCTCTCGGAGATCTCGGGGGCGGTAAAGAGCAACAAAGCTCATCAATTCAGCTCGGCACCTCACAGGCAGCCCGGCACCTCCCAAGAAGCTTGACACCTGGTCAGCCCGGCACCTCACAAGTAGCTCGGCACCTCACAGGCAGCTTACCACCTGGTCAGCTCGGCACTATAGTTAGCTCGCCACCTAGCCTGCCCAGCTCGACTCAGCTCAGAAGCCAAAGTTCACTTCGGCCTGAGCCATCGGCTGCTTAGAAGCAGA
>NW_010729312.1:613418-675089 GCF_000365185.1 Nelumbo nucifera
CTGCTGCCTAGTGCTGCTATCGTGCGGTGCGTGCTGCGCGCTGCCAGGCGGTGCGTGCTGCTGTGTGGGCTGCTGCCCTTCACTGCTGCTGCCGGCTGCGGTGGTTAGGCTCGCCTACGAGTGTGTCTACTGCTTCTGTGTCCGCAACACACCGCCTTGTATCAGTTGAGATTTTCTCCCCCATCAACTTGCGGAGGAGGGACTGTCAGTTTCGTCAATGGCTTCTCTGAAAGGGTAAGCCCCATTCAATTCAAATTAAAATTAAACCCCGTCAGTTTCTTATATATAATTTGGTTTGATTTGATGATGTTCATGGCTGAGATAATATACGAACATGATGTGTAGGATACCTTATATTACGAAGACATAGAAGAGAGAGAAGACGCCAGGACCCCACCCATCATCCAGAAGATCCGAGCAGCCCTAGCTTTCTGGGTGGAGTATATTGGTTACAGTGTGATTGAAGAACAGGAACATGTATATGTAAATGCAGCCCTCAGAAGGCTTCTCCCAAATCCAAACATATGGGTGTTAGGAAACACAAAAGCCAAGAGACTATCAATCATCTCTTTCCTTATTTTAACCACTTCAAATTCACCCTCAGACGAGGGTGAAGAGGGCAGAAGAATCAGAGACAGAGGACTTAATATGTGGAGAGAGCCAGGGAACAAGAAAGATAAGCCTCTGCATGGGCCTTTCGTCGCTATGCTACTCAACGATCTCTTTGGAATACAGGCTAGAGGTGGGTGTGCTTGTGCCGGCCCCTATGGTCACATTTTGCTTGATGTCAAGGAGTCTCTCTCGCTTGCCTTCCGATCTGCTATCCAGAAGGTAAATTCTCTGTTAATGTTCTTTTAACCTTGATTAATGGGCCTTTAAGATGTAGAATTTAGCATTTAACATGGTGGGTTTATCATTAATTATCTTGCAGGGCTATGCTGGAGTAAAACCTGGATGGACGAGAGTGAGCTTCCCCTACTACATGCCCATGGAAGAGTTTGAGTTCATCTTAGCTGCCATGGAATTCATAGCTTTATATGGCCAACGCTTCCTTCCGCTCTATCATTTCAATTGGAAAACTGGCAACTGGACCTTCAAAAAGAAAGCATTCATGGATATTCAAACAGGGGAGGAGCGTGAGCTCGACTTCAGCAAATTGTCAATAGCTAATAAGAAGAGTACTGGGGTGGTTAACAAGTATGCATCCTACTTGGAGATTGCCAGGAACATAGCCAATTCCCTGCCCAAGTTCCCCGCCCAACGAAAGGTGCCAAAGGACATAGATCTCAGCCTCGTTCACTTCAGGGTCTAGACTCTAGACTCTCTAAATTCTAATGCCTTTTCTTTGTATTCTTTTGTAATAAGATAGGATAAATTAAAAAAAAATGGAGGATTACGGCCCAGATGAAAGGAATATAGGAAACAAATTAGCAAGGGAAGATTACATCCTGTAATCCACCCGTCATGATTATATGGTATCAAAGATTTTAAATCAATTATCCTCTGTTATTAAAATTTTCTACTTCCAGTTGGAAATTAATAAAATTCTGTTGTTGCACCCACTATATTTGATTTTTTATCTGTTATTTGAAATTCCACTACTTGCCTCATGACTTGGGCTTATAGCCTGGCCCACACTGGGTCTAGGGCCATGTTTGGGAGTGCTTAAAAATAAGTGCTTATTCAAAATAAGTTTTTATTTGGGCCAGGATCACACCATTAACCATTTATTGGTGTTTGAAAATAAGACTGAAATAAGTGCTTATTTTAATAGTATCCTTCTAGACCAACCAAACTACAACTTCCATTTATTTTTGTATAATGGTAACCTCAAAAAACGAGATGCATCCATACTTTGAACCTTGATTATTTCCTAAAAATTTTGTAAGTTCTTGCCTTTTTTTTCCAATTATATAGAGTTACTAGTTGTACCCATGCGGGCTTTGTTGAATAAGATTGAAGCAAAAAGAGCTTAGTTAATTAGGCTAAATAACTAAGTTAATGTATAATTGAGTTAAATTAATATCTTTAAATAAATAAGTTAATTAACTTAATTAGTCAAGTTAGTTAACTTAATATATTTTATTTTGTAAGTTTGGTAATATTTACATATTTTATTAAGTAGAATTTTATTTTTTATATATTTGTAAGTTTAATTAAATGAATATAAATTAATTTATGTTTCCTAATTATCAAGTGAAATTATTAATTGGTAGAGTAACTTTTGTAGAAGAATTGTTATTAATAATTAAGTTAATTGTAGCAAAACATAATAATTAAGTTAAAATAATTTAATGCTAACTTGTTGCTTCACCAATCACCAACACATACACAAATTGGATATTTGGATGTACTGTTGTATGGCCCATATAGAAATAAGCTTGAGTGTAATATTATCAGGTCAAGGTGGAATATATAGAATAATAACATAGTTCTGTATTCTCATATTGATATATTAATTAACAAGTGGGGACCCGTGTGATGCACAGGAAAACCCAATGCAAATCAGCTTGGCCATTGAACGTGCAAAGCAAAATATATAAATATTAGAATTGTCAATTAAAGTATTTTAAATATAAGGATAAAATACAAAAACCTTTCCCAAGTTTCTGACAATCATAAAAACTTCTTCTATAGTTTCATTTTAACAAATACCTTCCCTGAACTTTTGAGAAACTCAACAAAAACCTCCCTTCCGTCTCCATCTCAGATGGAAAACATTAGACTGATCCACTAGTTTTTCTAAATACCCATTCTATCGTTTTATAAATTATTTTACATACAAAATAATTAAAATAACCCCATTTTAACTCAACAAAAACCTCCCTTAACAACCATCTCAATAATTTTACATACAAAATTACTGAAATATGTATTTTTCTTGAGTTAAAATGGGATTATTTAAGCAATTCTGTATGTAGAATAATTTATAAAAGGATAAAATGGGTATTTGGAAAAAACTAGTGCATTAGTTTAACATTTTCTGTCTAGGACATGACGGAAAGAAGGTTTTTGTTGAGTTTCTCAAAAGTTCAGGGGAGGTATTTGTTAAAATGAACCTATAGCGAAGTTTTTTAATGATTGTTAGAAACTTCAAAAAAGTTTTTTGTATTTTACCCTAAATATAAAGATAGGAGTGGTAAATAAAACTTACATGGGCTGAATTCCAATCAATTGTATTCAAGTACTCATAGAAAAGTCATCTCCTGCCTTTTCTATTAGACAGATCGAGTCAATGTGCTTTTCTCCAAAAGTAATTTGTTAGTCTCTTTACCAATCCAAATAAGTCTTCATTTTGGATTGGGCCCAATAGGATTTGATCCACTAGAGGCCACACTTCCTTTGTTACATGGCATCGAATAAACAGGTGGAAGGAATTTGGTTCTTGGTTGTATATCTTCACTCTCCTAATAAAACTATTTAACTTGGCCAAATTCCTCATTATCTTCGATTATTGTTCGGCAATAGGCCAAGTTGCAGTTTTTACTTTTTATCGAAAATTGACCATTTCCACTATGACCTCACCCCGCCAATTCAGTTATCTGAGTATCTGATCACCGTTTGAGGACTCATCTATGAATTCCATCGATTTGTCCACTTGATGAATGAATTGCTCCACCCTAGCATTCAAGTCGGGGGTGTTGCTGGCCCTAGCCTCTAGGGATAGAGGCCCATCACCAATTCAGTTATCTAGCCAAAACTGAATTGTCTTTCCTATTACCCAATAACCACCATTTCCTTTCCTCTTAGTTTGTCATTGATTCTTTCGGTGACATCCTTTAATCTTGGTCTTTCTGCAATGATCCTTGAATGTATTCGAGGTGATCAACTTTTGGAGTTTGGATCAGTTGATCAGCCAACAACGCCCCAATCAGCCATTGCAACTGAGAATATCTCTTTAGGCTGCATTTGTTTTCGGTGTACATATGGACAAGTGTAAAACTTTGTTCTTGTTTGTATTTTTACATGTTTGTTTTCAGTGTAATGTTTATATAAAAAATCGATGTAAACCTCCTCATCAATTGAGTTTTACATAGATAATCGATGTAAATACTAAACTGATTTTATCGATGTATTATTTATATCGATTATCACATTTTAAAAAAGTTCCAACAGTTCACATATTTTAAATCCATTGACATTGAACTCCATTAATGTACTTTTATATCAACAAAGTTTACACCGAAAACAAATGCAACTTTAGGGGTGTACAATTGGTGTTTGGTTTGGTTCGATAAGAACAGATGATCTAACTAATTATTCGGTTTGACCATCTTTCCCAACCGAAGCGAACTAAATTAGAGTTTAGAAACAAACCAACCCTAAATGAATTCAGTTTGGTTTGATTCGTTTTTAGTTCAATTTTAATAATTAATGAACAATTAACTATTAGTCTTTAGTCTAGGTTTTAATGAACAATTATTGCAATTACACTCATTTAAGGAGCAATTGAATCACTAATTATTAAAGCAACCACACCCATTATTCACAAACAAATAATGAACAATTAATAATTAGTCTAGGTTTTAATACTTTAGT
Source organism: Nelumbo nucifera (assembly GCF_000365185.1). The sequence continues at coordinate 617,958 of NW_010729312.1, forward strand.
TGTTTGGAGTCTTTAGACAATAATTATTATCTTTTCCAATTCCCAATTTAACAATTTAATTAATTATTATTAATTAAAAATTAGGATGGACCCAAAGAAAAATAAAGAATTGCCAAATTAGTCATTAGAAAAAATAATAATTTATTAATTAATAAGTATTAAATAGAATATTATATTTAATATACTTAATTAGATAAAAGCACTAGTTCAATTTTCAATTTGCTTCATTTGAAAATCTCAACCAAATTGAACGTAAACCAATAACCAATTAAAAAAAAAACAAAAAACAAATCGAACTGAAATAACTTATTCGATTTGATTTTCGATTTACCACCCAAATTTGAACACCCCTGCATCTTTCATGTAAGACAAAAGACAAAGACAAGGGAGACATTCCTAAATGTGCGGCTGCAATGGTATCTTTGAACAGTATTGGAAGTATTTTATTGGTAGCAGATCCCCTCTCTACTTTTGTATTATTGTATATGTTTTAGCTATACATAGAAAGGAACAACTTGGCTTGTCATAACTCATAATTAAATTTCTGACTAAAGGAATTCGGGTGGGCTACTCACAGAATGCGTCCCACGAGCCCATTACCTTTGCATTGGGATTATGCCCAATGTTTGTCATGGGAAGATATTCCGAATTAATGGGGCGATGGGCCATGGGGTGCACGTGGGGTGTATTCTGTGGGGAGCCCATCCCCTGGATTGAAACCGAGGGCTTAGGCTTTTTGAGTCATTCGCTTGCCATTTAAGGCAATTTTATCCAAATTCATTGCGGGTTCAACCTTATTTAAGGCAGCCATTAGATTTTATATGACCGCCGGCTTGGCCTTATTGCAAAACTTTACCAAACTTTTGAGAGACTAGATCTGCTCCTCACACGGTGCGCCTCACACCGACCTCACATGCACATCCTATCATGCATTGGGAACATCTCCGTACTTATAAGTTATTATTACGGGCTGAAAATGTTCCCAATGCATGGTAGATGTACCTGTGAGACACCCACCCATGTGTGGAGCAGATCTCGTCTCACACTGATATCGACCTATTTTTAACATTTTTGGTACATGGATTTAGCATTTTAATACTTGTTTTATACATATAAATATTAGAATTGTATTCGAGTATTTTAAATATAACGAAAGAAGTGGTAAATAAAACGTACTCATGGGCCTTGTTTATAGACCCCGTGACGTCCGCTCGTGTATAGGCACGACCTACGTTTTTTTGGTCGAGCCGTGTGGTCGAATAAATCTGATCGATGACTCATCTGACTAGCTGCTTCAACTTCGGACCAAATCCACTTGGCTCGTCAGGAACTCCCCGCACCAGGTCAAGACTCCTATCTCGGGGAGTGGGGGCAATTGATGAAGGGTGATTTGGCCCGAACTCCTMATAGGGAGACACGTGGACATGACTTGACATAAGTGACAACTCAACACAGTCAGATCGGCAMGTGGACGTGACCCGACACGAGTGACAGATCAGCGTGATCAGTTCGCTACAGAGCGGCCTCGGGTACCCTATTACCTCGAACCGAATCTACTTCGAGTTAAGATCACCTCGATACCAGATCGCGACCAGGATAGARACCAAGTTCGTTAAACATCGAGCCCGGACAGACGAAACACCCCAGAAAGTGGCCACCTCAGGACAGGCCTACCTCGGATCACCCTAGTACTAAGGCACTTAGGCATTAGGAGCAGATCAGGTCTGTGGAACACGAGCTCAGGCAGCTCGCCACTAGGCAGCTYGCCCCYAAGCAGCCCGGAACTTCACAGGCAACTCACTACCTAGTCWGGTTGACCTTCATATGGAAACCCCGATGATCTCACCACCAGACCCCGTGCTCTTCGGGATCACGCCACGTAATTGCTAGCATTATCTCCCCGTCTTATTCGGGCGGCAGCAATGAACCTTATCGGCTAGCAGCGTTATTTCCTATTAATACGGAAAYGAGCCTCATCACAGCAAGGATCCCAGAACCACTCCAAAAAACCAGTGAGGACTCTAGTATATAAAGATCCCAACCCACCAGTGGCGAGGATATGCATAATCTTTGCTCTCTAGCTCTCTTGCTTTTTAAGTTCTCATCAACTYGCAACCTGATACAGACTTAAGCATCGGAGTGACCTCGTCGGGCAAGCCCCCCGGGTTTTCTGATTCTCCTTGTGCAGATTAATCAAGTCCGTCGCTTATTGGAAACCAAGTCATCACTAGCTAGGAGTAGCCGGATTGCGTCTCATCAGAACCCGGTGCAAGTTTTTTGTGTATAAGAGAGATATTTGTTTACATATTATGTGCAGATTCGTTTCCTCCTTTGAACTACTAATTAATTAGTTTTTTAANTTAACAATCATCTCAATAATTTTACATACAAAATTACTGAAATATATATTTTTCTTGAGTTAAAATGGGATTATTTCAGTAATTCTCTATATAGAATAATTATAAAAGGATAAAATGGGTATTTGAAAAAAACTAAAATATTAATTTAAAATTTTTTGTTTAGGACGATGATGAAAAGGAGGTTTTTGTTGAGTTTCTTAAAAGTTGAGGGTAGGTATTTGTTAAAATGAACCTATAGCGAAGGTTTTTATGATTGTTATAAACTTCAAAACAGGTTTTTGTATTTTACCGTAAATATAAAGATAGGAGTGATAAATAAAACTTACATGGGCTGAATTCCAATCAATTGTATTCAAGTACTCATCCAAGTCATCTCCTGCCTTTTCTATGAGCCAGACCGAGTCAATGTGCTTTTCTCCAAAAGTAATTTGTCAGTCTCTTTACCAATCCAATAAGTCTTGATTTTGGATTGGGCCCAATATAAACAGGTGGAAGGAGTCTTTTTCCTTTAGGCCATAGAGTGGGCAAATCGGGTCACTCCTTTAACTACCAAGTTTTTTGTAGTTAAAACTTAAAACCTTGTTCATTAGAAGATGCCACTGGGAGAAATTTGGTTCTTGGTTGTATATCTTCACTCTCCTAATAAAACTATTTAACTTGGCCAAATTCCTCATTATCTTCGATTATTGTTCGGCAATAGGCCAAGTTGCAGTTTTTACCTTTTATCGAAAATTGACCATTTCGATTATGACCTCACCCCGCCAATTCAGTTATCTGAGTATCTGACCACCGTTTGAGGAATCATCTCTGAATTCCATCGATTTGTCCACTTGATGAATGAATTGCTCCACCCTAGCATTCAAGTCAGGGTGTTGCTGGCCCTAGCCTCTAGGGATAGTGGCCCATCACCAATTCAGTTATCTAGCCAAAACTGAATTGTCTTTCCCATTACCCAATAACCACCATTTCCTTTCCTTTTAGTTTGTCATTGTTTCTTTCGGTGACATCCTTTAATCTTGGTCTTTCTGCAATGATCCTTGAATGTATTCGAGGTGATCAACTTTTGGAGTTTGGATCAGCTGATCAGCCAACAACGCCCCAATCAGCCATTGCAACTGCGAATATCTCCTTAGGCTGCATTTTTTATTTTTACACGTTTGTTTTCTGTGTAATGTTTATATAAAAAATCGATGTAAACCTCCTCTTCAGTTGAATTTTACATAGATAATCGATGTAAATACTAAACCGTTTTTATAGATGTATTATTTACATCGATTATCACACTTTAAAAAAGTTTCAACAGTTCACATATTTTAAATCCTTAATTGACATTGAACTCCATTAATATACTTTTATATCGACAAAGTTTACACCGAAAACAAATGCAACCTTAGGGGTGTACAATTGGTGTTTGGTTTGGTTCGATAAGAACTGAGGATCTAACTAATTATTCGGTTTGACCATCTTTCCCAACCGAAGCGAATTCAATTAGAGTTTAGAAACGAACCAACCCTAAATGAGTTCAGTTTGGTTTGATTCATTTTTAGTTCAATTTTAATAATTAATGAAGAATTAACTATTAGTCTTTAGTCTAGGTTTTAATGAACACTTATTGCAATTACACTCATTTAAGGAGCAATTGAACCACTAATTATTAAAGCAACCACACCCATTATTCAGAAACAAATAATGAACAATTAATAATTAGTCTAGGTTTTAGTACTTTAATTGTTTGGAGTCTTTAGACAATAATTATTATCTTTTCCAATTCCCAATTTAACAATTTAATTAATTATTATTAATTAAAAATTAGGATGGACCCAAGGCAAAATAAAGAATTGCCAAATTAGCCATTAGAAAAGATAATAATTTATTAATTAATAAGTATTAAATAGAATATTATATATTTAATATACTTAATTAGATAAAAGCACTAGTTCAATTTTCAATTTGCTTCATTTGAAAATCTCAACCAAATTGAACCGAAACCAATAACCAATTTAAAAAAAACAACAACAAACAAATCGAACTGAAATAACTTATTCGGTTTGGTTTAATTTGGGTTTCGATTTACCATCCAAATTTGAACACCCCTGCATCTCTCATGAAAGACAAAAGACAAAGACAAGGGAGACATTTCAAAATGTGCGGCTACAATGGTATCTTTGAACAGTGTTGGAAGTATTTTATTGGTAGCAGATCCCCTCTCTACTTTTGTATTATTGTATATATTTTAGCTATACATAGAAAGGAACAACTTGGCTTGTCATAACTCATAATTAAATTTCTGACTAAAGGAATTTGGGTGGGCTCCTTACAGAGTGCGTCCCACGAGCCCATTACCTTTGCATGGGATTATGCCCAATGTTTGTCATGGGAAGATAWTCCTAATTAATGGGGCGATGGGCCATGGGGTGCACGTGGGGTGTATTCTATGGGGAGCTCATCCCCTGGATTGAAACTGAGGGCTTAGGCTTTTTGAGTTTTGACCGCTACTTTATATCTAATGCGGCCGTCATTCGCTCGCCATTTAAGGCAATTTTGTCCAAATTCACTGCCGGTTTGGCCTTATTTAAGGCAGCGATTAGATTTTATATGACTGCCGCTTTGGTCTTATTGCAAAACTTAACCAACCTTTTTGAGAGAATCATCAGCTCCTCACACGGTGCGTCACACACCGACTTTATATGCACATTCGATCATGTTGGAAACATCTCTGATAAGCTTCAGTGGAGAAGAAAGCGATATCAAGCCCACAAACACACTCCTGATAGGCTTCAGGGGAGAAGAAGTCAGGCCCTTGGGGCGAATTTCAGTACCTGTTGAGGTCGGTGCGTGGCCTACATTGCGAGGTTCAACCACACTTTTCTAGTGGTCGCGACTCCCTCCCCGTACAATACCATTATAAGTCAGCCTATCACCTATGCTCTTCGCGTAGTGGTGTCCACCTATTATTTGGCTATGAAGTTCCCTACGAACTTCAGAGTTGGGGTGGTGCGGGGTGACCAACTTGAGTCTCGCAAATGTTATGTTGCCGCCCTCAAAGGGAAAGCCATTGCCTCAGACGACCTCGAATTGGAGCGACCTGCGGAATACACCGAGGAGCGAGCTTCACCGATAAAAGAGACGGTCCCTGTACCCGTTTCGACAGAAGATCCAGATAGGACTCTCCAAATTGGCACATCGATTGAGGAGCCCCTGCGTTCTCAGTTTGTAAGTTTCTTACTTGAACATTTGGATGTATTTGCAGGGTCCGCGACAGAGATGTTCGATATAGATGCTAAGATAATAACTCACAAGTTAAACACTGATCTTGTAATTAGGTCCGTTAGACAGAAGAAACGGAACATAGAGGCATAGCGCTGGAGAGTAGTCGACGAGGAAGTCGGGAAGCTTCTCGTAGCTGATTTCATCAGGGAAGTCCATTACCCGAGTTGGGTGGCTAACCCCGTTCTGGTATAAAAGGCCAACGGTAAATGGCGCATGTGCGTCAACTATACCGACCTGAATCGTTTTTGCCCAAAGGATTATTTCCCACTTCCCAAGATCGACTGTTTAGTGGACGTGACCTCAGGGTACGAGTTGCTGAGTTTTATTGACGAATACTCGGGCTACAACCCGATCAAGATGGACCTTGCCGATGAAGAAAAAATGACCTTCATAACCGAGCCTGGCTGTACTGTTACAAGGTCATGCCTTTTGGATTGAAAAATGCCGGGGCAACATTTCAAAGACTTGTAATTGAGCCGCTAATCGGCAAGAAAGTAAAATGCTATGTAGATGACATGGTCCTCAAAACTCAATTTTCAAATGATTTAATAAAAGATCTGCATTGTGTTTTTGACATTTTGCGCAAATATAACATGAAGCTAAACCCTAACAAGTGTGTCTTCGGTGTCACCTCGGGTAAATTCCTTTGTTACATAGTTAACCGGTGTGGCATCGAAGCCAACCCCGAAAAGATAAAGGCCATCCTAGATATGAGACAGCCCCATAAATTGGAGGTTTAGAGGCTGAACGGTCGTATAGCCGCTCTGAGCCGCTTCATGTCCACGTCAGCAGATCGCTGCTTGCCTTTCTTCAAGGCAATTAAAAAGATCAAGGATTTCGAGTGGACCGAAGAGTGCCAGCTCGGTTTCGACGAGCTCAAAAATTATCTAGCCCGTGTCCCGGTTCTGACCCGACCCGAGGAGAGAGATATTTTGAAACTTTACCTCTCCGCGAGTGATGAGGTAGTCAGCTCGGTACTGAAAAAAGTAGATCGGGTTCAACGACCCATCTACTATGTTAGTAAAGTTTTGCAGGATGCAGAAACCAAATACCCAGAGATAGAGAAATTGGCGTACGCACTAGTCGTCACAGCCCGATAGCTTCGACTGTACTTCCAAGCCCATCCCGTCGTCGTCCTCACCAACAAACCTCTGAGGCAAGCCTTGCTCAAGCCCGAGGTCTCCGGTAGATTGACGATGTGGGCCATTGAACTCAGCGAGTATGACATCCAGTACGAGCCTCGGACATCTATCAAGGCCCAAGCTTCAGCCGACTTTGTCGCAGAATGTACCTTCATCACTGTAGTCCCTGAATCGATCGACCCGAGCATAGAGAGGAAGCTTCAACCAACACGGCGCCTCTCCCGGTTAGAGCAAATCCAACCTGCGATGATGAGCCCTGGATCCTCCATGTAGACGGTTCATCAAATCAGCATGGTAGCGGAGCTGGTATCATTCTGTACGGGCCAAGCRGGGTGAAACTGGAGTATGCGCTTCGATTTGAGTTCACCGCATCCAATAATGAAGCGGAGTACGAAGCATTGACGAAGTACGAGCCAAACACATTGTTATCTGCAGCGACTCCAAGCTCGTGGTCAACCAGGTCACCGGCGAATACGAAGCACGTGAGCCAACCATGGTCGCCTACCTAGCCAAGGTCAGAGAAGCTCTATGTGGTTTTTAGTATTACTTCATCCGGCAGATCCTGAGGTCCGAGAACGCTGAGGTCGATGCTCTGAACTGGCTAGCCAACACAAGTTATAACACTATGAGGACTGTGTACATAGAGAACCTGTCTCGCCCCAGCATTCTCAGGGGGCAGAGGAGGTCGCTCTTGTTCTTCAAGCAGAGCCGAACTGGATTGACCCACTCGCGAGCTACCTGCTTCATGGGACCCTACCTGCATATCGTAATGCAGCCAGATGGGTAGAGCGTCATGCGGCCAAATACGTCATGATAGATGGACGGCTGTACTGAAGATCCTACACGCTCCCCAATTTGCACTGTTTGCGACCTTCGGAAGTCGAGCTCACTCACCGCAACACTTATGAAGGTTTGTGCGGCGGACACTTGGGGGCAGAGCCCTAGCTCCAAAAGCACTGCGACAGGGGTACTACTGGCCCACGATGAAGGCAGATGCGCTTGAGCTCAAAAGATGTGACAAGTGTCAAAGGCACACCATCGTCCACCACCAACCCACTGTTGACCTGAAGTACCTCACTAGCCCATGGCCCTTCGCGCAGTGGGGAATTGACATCCTTGGACCATTCCCGCCAGCGACGGGACAAAGGAGATTCTTGGTCTAGCGGTGGATTATTTTACAAAGTGGGTAGAGGCGGAACCTCTTGCGACGATCACAACACAAAACATGCAAAACTTCCTTTGGAGGAGCATAGTATGCCGCTTCGAACTACCTCGAGTGCTTATCTCTGACAACGGCAAACAATTCGAGGATATCAAGTTTCAGAACTGGTGCAAAGAGATGGGGATATAACAGAATTTCACTTCGGTGGCACACCCTCAAGCAAATGGTCAAGCGGAAGTCACGAACAGGGCCATCCTTCGTGGACTGAAAACATGCTTAGCCTGAGCTAAAGGACTATGGGTAGACGAGCTGCCCAATGTACTATGGGCTTACCGAACCACTTTGAAGACTGCCACGGGTGAAACTCCCTTCATCCTCACCTACGGCACGGAGGCAATAATCCCAGCCGAGATTGAGGTACCTACGTTACGCCTAGAGGCACACGACGAAGAGACAAACGATGACGACCTACGCACCAACCTCGATCTAGTAGAAGAGGTACGAGACCTCTCATATATTTAGACCGTAGCCTACCAGCAGAGAGTGGCTCGGTACTACAACGCCCTGGTCAAGAAGCAGAACTTCCGCATTGGAGACTTGGTTCTTCGCAAAGTCATGGTGCCTAAGCCCGACGTTGGTAAGCTCGGACCGAATTGGGAGGGACCCTATCGAGTAAAGCGGGTGCTCTGGGAAGGTACGTACGAGCTCAAAACCATAGAAGGAAAACAGATATCTCGAGCATGGAACGTCGGCAATCTGAGACGATATTATATGTGGTCATCTAACTAGAGAGTGGACTGCGAGTCCCCTCCTGAAGCGTAAGGACTAATGGTGCCGAGCTAGTAAAAGTCTTCGGTATCATATAAGGCCCAGTTGCCTCTTCAGCATGGGCAAGATCAAGGAGGGTGGACTACAAGTTGCCCCCAGGGCCTAAGGGCTAAAGTATTGAATTGACGGACTTGTCACCGTATAAGTCCCAGCCGCCTGTTTGGCACGGGCACCAAAGACCTAGTTGCCTCCTTGGCATGGGCATATAAGTCCTATCCGCCTCTTCGGCATAGGCGAAGCACTACTAATGCCTAAAGCGTAGACAGCTTGGGCGTGAGCCCTATGATATCTGGCTCACTTCGACATAAATCAACATGTTGGATCCATTGGGGACAACAAACATTTAAATGAGGAGCCCGCGCGTGGACAGGTCAGGTATATACCCTATAGTGTTGCTCTCCTCGGCCTTCATTTTCTAAGTTGCCCCTAGCGAAAGTTTAAACAGATAGTTCGGGGTAACAAATACTTAGGCAAATTTTTATTTTGGTTATCCTTACTGGTTGTCCAACTCGGTAGCTCGACAATTCGGGTAACCTATATATTAGTTGCCCAGACCGRGGCTCACCCACACATAGAATTATTTTGCACACAGGTTACTTAGAAACATTGTATTTCATTGATGAAAGAGAAGGCAAGTACCAAAATTTTGTCATGACCCGAGCTCAGTGGCTTCGGGGTGTACATTCAGGACTCAAAAAAGGGAGAGAAAAAGAAGAAGCTACCATGCAGGAGGACTACCAGCCATATCCGAGGGGTCCACCACTTCGACCTCGTCATCGCTCTTCTCCTTTGATGAGGCCGGCTCCTCATTCGCTGCCTTGGCCACTTCAAGGTCTAAGTCTGACATCGTGATGGCACCGAGGTCGAGATTGGGAAACTTTTGCCAGACCAGATACATGCACAGCTTGTACCCGGAGCGGTAGGAGCTTGAGCCATATTCGACCTGGAGAGCGTTGAACTCCGAGGACTCCTTGAATCACTCGACAGCCTGGTTCCTTTCTTCTATCTATGCCTCCTTGATGACGGTCTCGAAGATCTGTGTACGCTCTTGGACCATGGCCTCGAGGTTTTTGACTTCTCGTTGAAGCCGCACCTTCTCATCGATCATCCTTAAGATCAACTCCTTTTGCTTCACGTTCTCCTCGGTTAGCATGGATATCTGTCCCTCTTGGACTGAGATCAGCTGTTCTGGCCCTCATCTCCCTTTTTAGCTTGAAGTGCCTCTCCCCGAGCTAGGTCCAGCATGCGATGGAGCTTCCGTAGCACCACCTTGGCATCCCGAGCCTCCTTCGAGCAGATCACGGACTGGAGGCCATTGTGTGAAGGGCAAAATTGACCTATCAAAAGAAAATCGAGGTAAGTAAAAAATAAAAAATAGAAAAAAACCGAACTAAAGGCTGAATACATACCACCATGTAGTGGCTGGCAGCTAGCCCCAAGAGCCGGGCCGAAGGCATATCAGCCCATCGTGCGACCTCGTCTGAGAAGACGACATCCCAACTATTGTGCACCACGAGAACGTGAGTCATGATGCTTTCTCCCTCGTTCGCGGGGGCACTCTCTAGCTCGACGTCTGGCCCCTCTGGCGCAGACGTGCCCTCTGGTTCCTGAGGACGAGCATCCTCCTCGCGGCCCTCGTCTATGACCACTTCGGGGGACGCTAGTCGGGCCTCCTCCCTAGGGGGCTCAGTGGAGATCGGCCCCACGGCTAGGGCCTCGGTTGGTCCAGTGGTTGAAGGCCCGACTTCCCGACGAAGTCTCTTTAAGACCTTCCGCTTCTTCCCCTTCTGGGAACTTTTTAGGAGGCTCTCCGCGTCGACCTATGGCATTGTAACTGCAAAAAAACGGGACAGTTAGTCCAGAACTTAAAGGGAATTTTAAATAAATTTCCAAAAGGAAACCTACTAGTAGGGCTCAAACCAGCTCGCACCAGCGCATCCTCGACCAAGAAGTTTTTCATCTCAAGGCCGAGGTCCCTCCACGAGTTGATCACTGCCTTGGTCTCTGCATCCAAACTCACCCCAGGGTCCCTAGTAGCCACCCTTCAGTGGGATGGGAAAGACCACCCTTCCGGGTTACGTACGATGAAATATCGCCTTTTCTAGGCCGGAACCTTGTTTGTGCAACCAAACAGGATTTTAAATCCAGGCCTGAGAGAGATATAGTAGCTCTGTTTGATGTCCCCACGCAGACAGGCTGAGCTTTGTTTGATCTTACAGATCAAACTGGAGATATTTAGGGTCAGGGGTCGGCCGTAGGCGTGGAATAGGGAAATGGTGCCAACAATGTTCCTAATAGAATTCAGATGAAACTGGTCAATGGTAACATTATAAAACCTAACTATTTATATTTGGAAAGGCTGAAGTGGGAAGTGCAGCCCTACCGCGAGCTGCTCCTCAAAAACAACGAGCTCATGGTGATCATGCGCCCAAGGGTATTGACCTAAACGTAGGCTAAAGACCAAGCTATCGGGGAGACGATAGCGGGACACTAAGTACAACAGTCTTTCCGAAAACAGTGTGGAAGGACTGAAGTCATCGGGATCCCGATCTCGGGAAGAAGATGGGGCCCTCGATTTGGGGGATGGACCCTCTTCCTGAGCTTCGATCTCCCCGATTCGAGATGGCCAGACTTCAGGGTTAGAGGTTCCCTCTAAAGACCGGAGAGGGGAGGCACCCTGTCGCGAGCTGACTTCCCTAGTAGGAAGAGCAGCACCCTCCACCTCACTAGTACTACCTAAGATCCTATCTACACTAGAACTTGACATGATTGAAAAGCAGGAAAAAACTAAAGAACAAGGACCCACCGAAAAGAAAGGATGGAGTGGAAAACTGAATGAAGACCGAGTTGGAAGGCTTCGACACGACCTCGGGAGAGCTCAATCATAGAATTCACGACGAGAAGAATGAATCACAGGCCCCCTATTTATTGCCACAATTTCTGAAAAGCCAACAGTTGWGACTGAATTGATCCGACGACTCCTAGAAAAACCGGCTACGCGATCCCTAAGGCTGAAATCGGTTTATCGCATTTTTTGACGTTCGCAGAATTTATAGACCCCGTGACATCCGCGAGTATATAGGCACGACCTGGGTTTTTATGGTCGAGCCTTGTGGTCGAATAAATCCGATAGGTGACTCATCTGACTAGCTGCTTCAACTTTGGACCAAATCCACTTGGCTCGTCATGAACTCCCCGCACCAGGTCAGGACCCCTATCTCGGGGAGTGGGGGCAATTGATGAAGGGTGATTTGGCCCGTACTCATAATAGGGAGACACGTGGACATGACTTGACATAAGTGACAACTCAACACAGTCAGATCGGCACGTGGACGTGACCCGGCACGAGTGATAGATCAACGTGATCAGTTCGCTACAGAGCGGCCTCGGGTACCCTATTACCCCGAACCGAATCTACTTCGAGTTAAGACCACCTCGATACCAGATGGCGACTAGGATAGAGACCAAGTTCGTTACACATCGAGCCCGGACATATGAAACACCCTGGAAAGAGGCCACCTCAGGACAGGCCTACCTCGGATCACCTCGGTACTAAGGCACTTTGGCATTAGGAGCAGATCAGGTCTATGGAACACGAGCTCAGGCAGCTCGCCACTAGGCAGCTTGCCACCAAGCAACCCAGAACTTCACAGGCAACTCACTACCTAGTCAGGTTGACCTTCATATGGAAACCCCAGTGATCTCACCACCAGACCCTGTGCTCTTCGGGATCATTCCTTGTAATTGGTAGCACTATATCCCCGTCCTATTCGGGCGGCAGTAATGAACCATATCGGCTAGCAGCGTTATCTCCTATTAATACGGAAATGAGCCTCATCATAGCAAGGATCCCGGAGCCACACCGAAAAACCAGTGAGGACTCTAGTATATAAAGATCCCAACCCTCCAGTGGCGAAGATATGCATAATCTTTGCTCTCTAGCTCTCTTGCTTTTTAAGTTCTCATCAACTCGCAACCTGATACTGACTTATGCATTGGAGTGACCTCGCCGGGCAAGCCCCCCGGGTTCTCTGATTCTCCTTGTGCAGATTAATCAAGTCCATCGCCTATTGGAAACCAAGTCATCACTAGCTAGGAGCAGCTGGATTGCGTCTCATCAGAACCCGGTGCAAGTTTTTTTTGTATAAGAGAGATATTTGTTTACATATTGTGTGCAGATTCGTTTCCTCCTTTGAACTACTAATTAATTAGTTTTTTTAAACATCTTTGTTGTGGTTGATGACGATACATGAATTAAACATCAAAACACTCTCTTGCTTTTGTTTTTAAATTMTGATTTTCAGCCTTCATGTATAAATTTGAATTCTTCTATGGGTGAGTTCTAAATGGTCTGAAATTCATGCTGTAGGTTGCCAAAGTGACTATAGGTTGGATTGCATATTCAAAGGAAGAGAGAAGAATAAGAAAGGATGACTGGAGGAGGGAAGAGAGAGAGAGAGAGGAGAAAAACAAGTAATAGAGGTGTAAAACGGGCCTGGCACGGCCCACAGCAGGCCCATGCAAAGTGCAGGCCATGTTGTGCCTGTCTACGGGCCATCCCWAGCCATGTCGCCTTTCCTAGGGATAACTTGGGGGTCGGCTCGGCATGGCCCACAGCCCAAGCCCTAGCGAGCCCGTGCCGTACAGCAGGTCGAGCTGGTCTATGGGCCAGGCTGGGCCATAGACCGGGCCAAAGCTATTTATTTAATGAAAAACTTAAAATTTTAACTTTATATGAATTTTGATATATACAATAATTAAATAAATTAGATAATAAAATTGAAAACAGTGGTTTATTATATAATTAAAATTTATATAATATCATATATATATATATAATATGGGTCCTACTGGGCTAGGCCGTGGGTTGGGYTGCTTCGGCCTGGCCTATGGACCTAAAACCCCAAGCCCAGCTTGACCCGCATGATCGTGCCAGGCTTGGCACGACCCACGGATGTCATGCCGGGCCATGCCGAGCCGATCCAAATTCGTGTCGGGTTGCGGATGACACAACTTGATTTACACCTCTAACAAGGGAKAGAACAAAGAACTTGCAATTAGGGGTGGCAACAAGTTGAGCTTTTCACGAGTTATTCGAGTTCTGCTCGTGAAAAGATCCTAAGCCCATGCAATTACTATTGAGACTGGTTTCTATAGTAAAAACAATACAAACTTTATGAACATTGATAAAAAAAAGGAGAATTGAAAGATGCAGTTTCACCTTTGAACGATTGATATGAAAGGAAAATTTGGAAAATAAGTATATTTTGGAAAGGCTTKGGGTAGTGATTGATATGAAAATAAAATTTTGAAAATAATTAAACATTTTGGTCAAAGTAACTACATGGGCATTTTGGACTTTTTCGTGCCTCTTGTTAGAGGATTCAAAGCGAGGGGGGTCTAATTACAGTTGTGTCAAAAAATTCAGGGAAGGCGATTGCAATTACCAAACTTCAGGGGAGGTTTTAGAAATTTACCCTATTTTTTTTTCTTCTGAAAAGTCTAAAGCCCCATTTGGCATTCCCCCGTATGAGGGAATGGCTATTCCCTCCCCCTCCCTTGGGAATAAAATCCCATTCCTGTGATGTTTTCGATTTCCATTCCCATTCCTATTTGAARCAAAGAGGCTATGGGAATAAACCATTCCGACTCCGATCCCAATTCGGGAAGACTCTGATTCAGATTTTGATTCCGATTCCAACTGTGAACCAAACTGTCCTTAGGTGTCTAATCCTTGGTCGGGATAAGCATAAATAACTTTGAATATGCCTTGGGGCATTAAATGGGTGATTTTTCATTCAAGATTGAACGACCGTTTCCAATGTCAAAGAAAAACCKGACTCTTTCTTCACTATTTCCATATATTATAGTTTTGTTTTGTGAGATAACTTGTTTAAAGTTGAGTTTCTGGTTGTATGAGGGATGGTGGCGCAATCCCTCAAGGAGACGGGCATGGGGTAATAGTGGTGGAGACAAAGGGAACATTGAGGATTTTTTTTTTTTTTAAGTTGTTAGTTGTTGAGCCTTTGTTCCCTTTTGTCGGTACACTTTCTTTATTTTTTTTCTTTTTTGTTAGGGCCGAGGTACCAACTTTTTTTTTTTTTTGAAATATACTTGTACAAACTTTCAATCAATGAAAATAACTTTTTTGGATAAGTGTTTTTGTACAATTGAGTCAAGTATAGAAGGTTGGCAATTAGTTTAGGCCATTGTGGTTGGTCGAGGTGTTTATCTTGTAGGCGAGGTCAATAAAGGCCTTGTTTAACAATTAACATTGTACCTACTTGTTGAGTTCCAAGGTTTCATGTTAAGCCGAGGGGTCTGTTAGGTGTGTAACCAGGAAGGTTGTATGCCAAAGGCCAAGGCCAACTTTAGAAGGTACTTGTTGCAAATAAGGAACGTGACAAGCAAAAATAAGGACAAAGTAGTGGCGATGAATACATGCTTTTCATTATTATGATTTTGATATATTGACTTATATCATTGATAGTATATTTGGAGATTTTTAGAATTCCAAGTATAAGGTATTGGCCTTCCACCGAGTTGTTCAAGCCAAAATGTTGATTGCTTCCTGATGCCAGTTCAGGAACGATGATTTTTCTGAGAATGAGGTCACATTCCTTAAAGTGACGTTTCTTGATTTGGGAGTTGTAAAACCATGTCACCCTCTATTAATAGGCGACGACTCTGATCTGAGCCTGCTCTCGAATGCCTTGAGTCCATCAGTATGGGCTCTTACTGGGCCCAACATTTATAGTAAATGGTCATTGATTCCAGTCATTCTATGAAAGGCCAAGGATAATGGTCTTAAGTGAGATATAGCCCATCAGGTATAATAACCCTAAACGGTCTTATACTTAACCTCTCAGCCCTTAATGATCAAACATTGCTTAACAGGAAAGGACCTCCCCCTCTGGCTGCAAGGTGCAGTGTTGCACTTTCTACTCGGATGGATCCCAGGAATTAAAACATTTTTCTTAAATCATAATATATATATATATATATATATATATTCAAAACGAATCTCAAATAAGTTTAAAACCGATTGCTGGCAGCTTTGGTTTCTATCAGAGAGAGTGCAATTTCGATCATTCACTTTGTCCGACACTTGGGCTAATCTTGTCTCCATGATTACCCAATCGAGTGAATTCTCAAACTACCTCAACATACCTAGGTTTTGACCCCCAAAGGATCTTACTGATTAGTATATCAAAGACAGTCCAATCCAACACTCAGTGAAATACCATAATCGAGTCTAGGGGTTATGTGTAACTTTTCAATTTTGCCCATTAGTCTCCAAGGTTCAGGGTATGACTGGAAAATGGTATGAGCTTATTGCTTCAAACAAATACACATTACATGTGCATCGGATTTAACCCTGATAGTTGAGACAAGCTTTGGCAGGATAAACTTCCCCAAGTCTATCCAATAGCTGAGAACATTCTAAAATAACACGTGTCTCATAAGTGTTTAGTTTTAGGGTAATTACACAGAAATACGCCAAATATAACATGAATTAATTATGTATTTTTATTCATTTACAATAAATGCATATGTACATCAATCTGATTGGAGCTAAGGGCATACAACTATCTAACATATGATTCTAGTGGATAGAGATGAGGTTGTATATAAGCAATTGGGCGTGGCATGATAGGAACCATATCCCTAGATTGATAGATAGTGTGGACATTTCTGATGATCAAGGCGCCAATTCAACAATGAGTACTCATGAATCATATGGGAAGGAAAAGAAAAAATATTGTTAGCACTTAGCACTYGAAGAGGTGGTACGTAGACAATTGACCAAGAGATTCATCATTGCTGCAACTAAATTCTATAATTTTATTATTTTTTTGGCACTGTTTTAAGTACTAATATTATGAAATCAAAGTTGCAAAATGAGTTTGAAAGAAATTAATAATTTTGTTGAGCATGAGTATATAATTATTATTATTGTTATTATTATTATTATTATTATTATTATTATTATTATTATTATTATTATTTTTATTATTATTATTATTTTCTTTTGAGCAAAAAATTAAACAAAGGATAACATGTTAAATGTTTTGGAGAGGAAGTGAAGATGTATAGAAGAAAAATGTTCTGCAATTTTAGCTTTAGCAGAAACTAGGTTTAGCTTAATTTACATTTGAACAATATTTGGCATATACTAATGGTTTCTGATGAGGGCGGATTTTGCTCTCCAATGACATTGTGACACATGACACCTCAGAACAATTAGCTGACACCTGGAAGCACTTGGGCAACAACTTGCCAAGTTAATGGTGTCTAGCCTGGCGGTCTGGCATAGGCGCGATCTGGTGGTCTGGCACATGCGCCGACTTGGCGACTTGCAAGACGTGCTCGCCGACGAATTCGGCATACATATCCAAACACTCCCACGATCATTGGAAGTTGGCCCACGTGCCGAACGATTTGGAGGGTGGTCAACGTGCATGGCGGTTACCTCCAGGAATCTCGAACCAGTTAGACACGACCTCTCGGAAATCTCGGGGGCGGTAAAGAGCCACAAAGCGCATCAATTAAGCTCGGCACCTGGTCAACCCGGCACCTCACAGGCAGCCCAGCACCTCCCAGGCAGCCCAGCACCTCCCAGGCAGCTTGGCACCTGGTCAGCTCGACACCTCACAGGTAGCTCGGCACCTCACAAGCAGCTTGCCACCTAGTCAGCTCGGAACCTTATAGGCAGTTCGACACTATAGTTAGCTCGCCACCTAGCCTGCCCAGCTCGACTCAGCTCAGAAGCCAAAGTTCACTTCGGCCTGAGCCATCGGCTGCTTAGAAGCAGACCAAATGACGAGGTATTTAGCAAAAAAGTCGATACTTAACGAAAAATTGATTCATCACTTTCCAATATAGAAATTAGATATACAATTATTAATTACAGCATTTAATAGTTATATTCTATAGCCATTCACAAGACTTTTTTTTTATTTCTTGAATAATTATAATAATTAACTTAAGAGAATTTACTATCATCGAATTATGGTGCATTTCAAATATTTACTGCAGGTTAAATCAAAATTTCAAGCAATCACATTAAAACTGCAATAGTATGTCTTACCATGTTAAGAATTCGCTAGTGAAAGTGATTTTGATGCATGCTTTATACACAAAAACTTAAAAACTGAATAGTTTGAATTATTTTTAATAGTTCTATCTAGGGTTACAACATGGGCGGGTAAAATGGGCTTTTGTCAAAATTTAAATGAACTTGACACAGGCCTGAGCCCAAAGAAGTGTAAAATGTTAACTTGGGCCAGCAAGTTGCACCTCTAATTCCATCCTATTAACATGTTGGGAATGTTATTAAAGAAATCTATTCTCCAATCTCCATTTTTCTTGGAGATAACAACGAATTATATTTACTCAAAAAGGGGAGTACAAAGAATAATACACTGAAAGTGCAAGCGAAAAGCACAACAAAAAACTCGAAGAGATATACTGCAACATAAGTGCAGTCTTTGTATTCCCGCTTGTGGTAAAGAATCTGATGTTGTGTTCATCTATTGGAGTCTTAACAAAAGAGGCCCTTAGTGCAATTACAACGTCTCTAGATTCATCCAAAAAGAAGTCGCCAAGGGCCTCTCTCTTCATTTAATGGATTTTTAGATTTATGAGGGTTTCAGCAAAATTTTTTTCCTGAATAAATGATACCCATCTTCTAAATAGATAAGTGTGGGGAGGGGAGAGGGAACCATCATTGACTTTTATCTTTTAAGTGACTTTCATCCCATTTAATCTTCAAGGTGGGAACCATTGATTGGTGAATTTAGGTCATTGCCGCGATGAGCACAGAAGAATGTGGGCCTAAGGATAGATGCCAATGGGTTAGGTTAAACATTAAACCCTGCTTGACCCCATCTTATATGGTTGGGTTAGGGTCAAGCATATTAAGCTTTAGGGTCAGGTTTGGGTTTTGATTCTTTGACCCAAGTCTAATTGGGTTTTGGCTGATCCATCCCAGTCATGATACCCCTGTATATAAACATAGTATTCTTTATATGTTGATTCTCGTTTATATTAAGTGAAACAATGCTAATGGGAGATCACATTGGCGCCCCACAGAACCGTGTCCCATGGGCGCCGGCCCCACAGCATATCTGAATCGTGAGTTGACTGAACTCTGCTAATGGTGGGGTCAAAGTGTTGGAAGCCAAAAGTTTAAAGAGTCTCTATCACAAAACAAAGTTCTGGGGCCAGTGAATGCATGGCATTAAAATAATTCTTTTTTGGATAAATTACAGACAGGTCAAACTTATTATGTCAGATCTGATTCTATATGGTTTTGTTCCGATTAGTAATCGGATTAATAATTGGATCTGGACTGGTTCTTTTTATCCAAATAATTCAGTCCCAAAATAATTATATAATTAATAATAAATAAAGATTTGTAATTTTTATTATATTTTATGTCAATAATAAATTTCATAAATAGGATACAAGATGCTTATGGTTAAAAACACATCTTATTAACATATAAACAACTTASTATTTTACTTTCAATATTATTAAGTTTTTATTATCAAAATAATGTTCTAAATTGTTATTATCATTCGCAATTATAGGTGTCTATTATCATTCGCAATCATTCTATCTAATTGGTTCTGGGTATGGTCCCGTTTAAAAATAGGAATGGAATTGGTATACACTATCCCAAACCAAACCTGATCCATAACAGCTCTAACAGCCACTTTACTTAGGGGGCAATGACACGTAGGTAGGGTTATCAATGGGCAGAATATTGGCCCAATCCAACCCGGTCCAATATGATTTTATTACAAATGGACTGTCCAATCCAATGCGATGAATAATTTAAATTATTCTGAAAAAATTCAATTTAATATCTGGACCATTCAATCTTTTCAATTTTTTTTAATCTAGAATGGGTCCAACCCAAGAACCCAGGTTTTTCTATTCACTTTTTCAATATATCGACACTTTACTTACCGTAAATTACAGCCACACATCTCACAATTCAAGATGGCGATGTGTGGCTGCAATGCGCGATGAATAGAGGGCGGACATCCATATGCTTTATCTTCTGTTATATTAGTTCAATCTGGCAATTCAGTATAAATCTATTATAGATGGATCAGGTCCAATCCAATCCTCCAATGAGTACTTTAGAGTTTGGACCATTAAATCTGGACCAGTCCAATTCAATAGTCTTATTACACCATCAAACCCGTTAAAATTGATTTTGATTCGGATGGAATCCAATCCAAACTTGATTTTGAACTAAAGTCAACAGGATTGAGTGACTTTTATTACATTTTTGTTTTAATTAAAAATACAATAATTTTTCGTTAATTGTAAACATCTACCATACTAAGAACCAACTGGTTAACATAGTAGTGGGGGGAGAGACTGGAGAGAGTACTAATTAAAATGGTAAATCCTTGCTCATCCAGATTATATGCATTCAGTTAATGGACAAAACCATGTCAAAGAAATCTATTGAATGAAAAAAAAAAAAAGGAAAAGAAGAACCCTGGATTGATCAAGTCGTCGGTCGTTGTATAAAACTAAGGTGGTGTTCGTTCGCCAATATACGTGGCAACGTTTTTCATATTTTGCTGATGTGGCAATTATTTTTGTGCAATAAAGCAAAGGTAAAAAAATCATACAATAAACAAACCATACGACCAAGTCACCTATGAATTAAGTGCTTTAAGTTCAACGGGGTCAGGCTTCATATTGGTCAAGCTCTTGGTCATTCTGGTGGCTCCCTTAGCCTGGTTTTGATTCCATTCTATAATGGTTAATCAGGGAATGCCCAGTCATTGTCAACTTTGCACAGCTGAGCACAATTTTATATAATTACCATCTGTTCGGTCAAATGTCTGAAAGGATAATCAAATAGCGATGCACGACTTGACTTTTGTTGCCGCCCTTCAAAAGTTTCTTCATTCTTCCATCCTTCTGCAAGCATGGAGATTGAAGAAGTTTCGACGACTGAGAGCGTCTATGGTGTGCCAATAACAGTTGGACCCCTCGGTGACAATTATGCCAGGAAAATGTTTCAAGCCCTGGTAAGAAATCCATCTGTTCGAAGATATGCATCAGACACCGATGATGCTGTCAGCCAAACGCAGCCCATTAAGATGCTTCAGATGGGCGTGGATAGAAATGCCCCCGCTCAGGCAAAATTCGCATGGTTGCGCTCACAGTTGGTAGGAGGTGATGCGGAATTCGACACCCCATACGGAAAACGTCTCCTTACCTATGCTGACCACACTGCTTCTGGGAGGGGTCTTCTCTACATTGAAGATTACATCATGAATGATGTTCTTCCTTTCTACGGTATGTTTTTTGCTTCATTTTTGTCTCTCTTTTCTCCTTTTAATTTGCTTCCTAGTATTGTTGATCTTCGCAAATTGGAATGCAACTGTTTTATTTATTTTTTTGTTTACTTTGTTATAATTAATGTTTTGTTGCTTGCAAGACTAATACGTATTCATCAATTATATATATGTGCAGGAAATACTCACACAAGTGACAGTTTCGTGGGATACAAAACAACCAAGTTGGTACATGAGGCAATGCAATATATCAAGAGTTGCTTGGGAGGCCGAACTGATGATGCACTCATCTTCTGTGGCTCTGGCACCACAGCCGCAATCAAGCGTCTCCAAGAGGTGATGGGAATTGCAGTTCCGTCAATCATGAGAGAGAGAATGCTGAAGATCCTGAAGAATGAGGAGAGATGGGTGGTATTCGTTGGCCCATTCGAGCACCACTCCAATGTCTTATCATGGCGCCAGAGCTTAGCGGAGGTGATCGAGATTGGGATTAATGAAGAAGGGTTGCTAGATATGGAAGCTCTGAAACATCTACTTGAGACTTATAAATCCTCCAATCGTCCTATGTTGGGTTCATTCTCAGCTTGTAGTAATGTCACCGGCGTGTACTCAGACACTCGTGCCATTGCTCGGCTCCTTCACCAACATGGTGCCTTTGCATGCTTTGACTTCGCTGCTAGGTATGTGTTTGTGCTCATTTGTTGGGTCCCCATTTGTCACCTTGTTCTTAGACTTTTAGTATTGATGTTCATATATATAAATTGGTGCAGCGGTCCATATGTGGAGATCGAGATGCGATCAGGAGAGCTGGATGGCTATGATGCTCTCTTTCTTAGCCCACATAAGTTCCTTGGTGGGCCTGGAACTCCTGGTCTTCTCCTGATGAGCACGGCCTTGTATCAGTTGAGATTTTCTCCCCCATCAACTTGCGGAGGAGGGACTGTCAGCTTTGTCAATGGCTTCTCTGAAAGGGTAAGTGGAATTACTTGATCACACCGCACCCAGTCAGTTCCTTGTATATAATTTGGTTTCATTTGGTAATATACGAACATGGCTTAGATAATATACGAACATGATGTGTAGGATACCTTATATTACGAGGACATAGAAGAGAGAGAAGACGCCGGGACCCCACCCATCATCCAAAAGATCCGAGCAGCCCTAGCTTTCTGGGTGAAGGAGTATATTGGTTACACTGTGATTGAAGAACAGGAACATGTATATGTAAATGCAGCCCTCAGAAGGCTTCTCCCAAATCCAAACATATGGGTTTTAGGAAATACAAAAGCCAAGAGACTATCAATCATCTCTTTCCTTATTTTAACCACTTCAAATTCTCCGTCAGACGAGGGTGAAGAGGGCAGAAGGATCAGAGACAGAGGACTTAATATGTGGAGGGAGTCGGGGAACAGGAAAGATAAGCCTCTACATGGGCCTTTCGTGGCTAAGCTACTCAACGATCTCTTTGGCATACAGGCTAGAGGTGGGTGTTCTTGTGCCGGCCCTTACGGTCACCTTTTGCTTGATGTCAAGGAGTCTCTCTCGCTTGCCTTCCGATCTGCCATCCAGAAGGTAATTTGCTTATAAATGCTACTATACAGTTAAGAATTACAGTCCTAATGAGCCTACTTCTGCCCACATATATTTATCTCAGCTAAAGTATTTCACAAAGGAGATTAAACTTGCTGTCTTTGTCATTATTTTGCAGGGCTATGCTGGAGTAAAACCTGGATGGACGAGAGTGAGCTTCCCCTACTACATGTCCATGGAAGAGTTTGAGTTCATCTTAGCTGCCATGGAATTCATAGCTTTATATGGCCAACGCTTCCTTCCGCTCTATCATTTCAATTGGAAAACTGGCAACTGGACCTTCAAAAAGAAAGCATTCATGGATATTCAAACAGGGGAGGAGCGTGAGCTCGACTTCAGCAAATTGTCGTTGAACAATAGGAAGGCTTCTGGGTTGGTTAATAAGTATGCATCATACTTAGAGGCTGCTAAGCAGATAGCAAGTTCGCTACCCAAGTTCCCTGCCCCACGTAAGGTGCCAAAAGACATAGATCCGAGTCTCGTTCATTTCAGGGCCTAGATCCTCTATAGTGTCTTTTTTTTTTCTACGTATTTTTCTATTCTTTTATTCCTTTTGTGGGGTGTATAATATACTGGAGTTTGTGGAGCTGGCCCTAGAGCCATAGACTATACATAGTCAAGAGAAAAATAAGAAGAGATTACATCCCGTAATCCCAAGACCGAGAAGAACATGGAAGACAATATATATAGTAATGAAGGATTACATCTTGTAATCCTCTTGTTCATGGGTAAATCTCATATCATATCCAATTAAACTAGGTGATAGAGGGGAATGTGTCTTTTATTTCTTCCTATTTATTTTGTACTCGTAGTTTGAATAAAATATAATAAAATTCAATTGTATCACACATGGGTTTTAATGTGGTATAAAGTAGATTTATTTCACTTTATTATTTTATTGTTTCCATTTATCTCTTTACTGGGAATTTCAACTACTTGTTTGACTTGTGTTGGCCAATCTATACGAATGAAAGTTTTACCAAAAAAAAGAAGAATGAAAGTTGTTTTATCACCCATTTCACCATCTTGGGTAGGAATATAAACTGATGGAATTTGAGTATTTACCTATACCTAGATGCATTTAATCCTTTAATATTCTGATTTGAATTGAATATACACATGGGATTTGCATCTCTCATAACATTAACCAACTGTAATAAAAAAACCAGAATATTATCTATTATTACTTAATAAATTGACCTATAGAAACGATACTTTTATTATGTCATAAAATATGAGTTAACATAGCTTATATTACTCGAACTCATTAATAAAAATACAACATCCAAACCAACTCTACAAATAAATTCATATTTTGTAATATGTGTATACATAAATCACATAAATGGATCGATGTATATATGAACCATTTTAACTATATTTTTCCACTATTCTAAACACAACTTTATTTAAATTAATTAAGGATACGATTATAATGCCTGAAAGACATGATACTGGAAAGGATGGTTTTCATCAAATTCATGGGGGTTGTGATTGTTTAGAGCCTATCCGACATCATAGACTTTCTCATTAACTAAGTGCTTAATTTGTTACTTTATCTGATAATTTCTACGTGTAAATAGATTTTCCCATTGCTTATTTGTATTAGTGCAAATAAAATTACACTAAAATCAAATTCATCCTTAGCCCAAATCTTAGAAACAGACCTGAATTGACCATAAATCCGACAGAACCCGCTCGACTTAGACTTACACCCTAAACTGCATATTATAGCCGAATAAGCAATGGCTTTAATTTCGTGCGCTAGCGCTCAAGCGCGCAAAGGCGGAGTGCACTCAAGCATACAAATGGACCACGTCATTCTCGAGAAGTTCTGATAAAAGCATTGACTTTTTGCAGGGAAATTATCCTATTGACGAGGAGGACAATATTATCGAATTTTACATATAAACATATTTTACGTAGTAGTTCACATATTAATAGTTTAATTGGAAGAAAATTGCAATACAGAAAATAAAAGCCTGCATAGTTATTGTGATTTGTGACATAAAAATTAAGCCGAGAGTTGCAAAATTTATGAAACAAAGTTGGTTCATTTTTGGGAAAAAATAATTCATAACCCTATATATTTGCTTCACCTAACCGGTGGGGGTGGAAGTTTTACATGCGTGAGGGTCTCTTTCTGTGTAAGGCTTTTTATCTCCACGGGAGGGTTTTTCCCCGCGTGAAGGTCTCATTTTTTGTGGGAGGGTTTCTCTTTTACATCTATGGATGTGAGTTTTCATTTATTCCTCTTCATATTGGTGTTTGTTGGAGAGGTTCTTCAACAGATATGAAAGACGATGGCTTTGATCTAGGTCTATGGAGTAGACTTGGGATCTATGGATCTATTCATTCTAATTTTTATTTTCCCTCTGCCTTTTTTCTTATTTTTGTTGGGCCTTGGTCGAATTTGTGTGTGGTGTGCCTTTGGGGTCTGCCATGGGTATCCATTTGTTTTGTAACGATGTTATCGTTCCTAGCAAGTGTCTTTCTGGTGATCTTCAATTTCTCTCCGGTGACATTCATGCTCCAACTGTTTCGGTTTCGACAATGACATGGATGGGTGGTTTTTTTGCACATTTTACGTCCCTATAGTTACAAGTTACAACTTCTTTTGTGCACTTTTGGCTTTTTGTGGGGCCCATTCCTTGAATGTTTGGACGGTGGAGCATTAGGGAGAGTTTTGTAACAAGAGGCGATCTTGGGCCTCTCTCGCTTTCACGTTTTCAATATTGCCATGGATTGGGTGCCATGGTACTATTTTCTTTATATCCCTTGAGAGTTTTGCCTAGTTGATCCAAACCCATTTGGTAGGGAGACACTTGTTGGCTTCATTAAAATTGAAGGCATTTAGCCGACCTTTTTGGCATTTCTTAAATTTGCATCAGTTGTAGAGATTTCTCAAGTCGTTTTTCTCCTAGTGCTCGTGGTTACCTGCTTTTGTCTCACATGCTTAACATGCTTTTTTTGTTGTATTTTTCATCGTTGATACTTTTTCTACTTTGTAACCTGAGCATTTATGAATGAATTTGCTTTTAAGTGTCAAAAAAAAATCCATAACCCTATATAAAACAAATATATTCAAAATTTATCTTCTCATATTTCATCTACTTTATCTAAAACCAAAGGTTTCCATATTTTGACTACATTAATTATATTGGAAATATTTAATTAATTTCGAACCAATGCAATAAAAATTCTTTTTGAAATATGAATGATATATTCAACAGTTGGGTGCTCTGGAGTAAGACTAGGAGTGTCAATGGACTGGTTTTTGGTTAAAACCTCAAACAAATCAAAATCATTTTGAACAGATTGAATGGACCAATAAGATATATTATACTGGACCAGTCGAGATTTAGTTGTCTAGAGTATTAATTGGATTGGATAGGACTTGGAACATCCATAATAATTTATATTGGATTGGGTCAGATACTCGAATTGAACCAATATCTAATCCATTGATAAAAAAAATTAAGAACAGAGGTGTCAATAAACCAGGTTTGGATTGGAACCAATTTAAATTAAAATCAATTTGAACAGATTGAATGGTCCAAGCAGTGAATTAAATCAGTGCAAAATGATCAAAAGTATTCATCAGATTAGATCGAACCTGATCTATCTGTAATGGATTCATATTGGACCAAATCGGATTGAATAAAATCCAGTTCAATTGACACCCCTAATCTGGACTAAAAATATATTATCCAGTTGTATGAATTATCAATCCATCATTAACAACCAGTCTCGTTTAAAGTCATTAGTCATCATTGGGATGCAACAAAAAGAAAGTAAATGAAAGATGAAACAGTCATCACAAGACCATGTCACCAGTAAATGAAGAAGCAGTTCTACTTCTCCCTTGGTCAGGCCTTAATAGTCAAGCCCTGTGGTCATTCGGAATTTCCAACTGAACCCCGAAATGTCTTTGGCTTGCTTGTATTTACAAGGAACGGAACGAGAGAGTCGGGGACGACTCCTCTACGCGGTCAGTAATCAGATTGTGACCTGTAGGGTAATTTTTAAATAGCACAGAGTGAGCACACAGTTCTACTGATTAGTTAAACTTAAACCACTATCAGTTCGTTGTGATTTCTTACATCTCATAATATGCGGTTTGATTCTCCTTCCCTCAAGCCAAACCCATCCCATCGCTGGAAGAACACATCTTTCTATGATCGTTTTCAATGGCTTATCCCTTCAGTCTTCTCACAAGCATACAAGTTGAATAACTGAACATAGAAGACATTTACGGTAATGAGATTAAATAGGGGTGCTCCGAACCATGGGGTGCTTTTTTGAACCGAATTGGTATTATCGGTTTTTAGAAAATCGGTAACTCAAATCGAATCGAAGCCAGTCGATTAATTGATTGACCGATTTGATTAACCGTTGGTTTAGTTTGTTAGTTAGTTGGTTTTTTAATTTTTATAATATTTATTATAAAAATATATAATAAAAAATTATAAATATATAAAAAATATTATATTTTAAATAATAAATAATATATAATACATTATAAATATGTATATTTACATATATAATGCATATTTATTAATTTATAATATATAAAATATATAAATATATAAATATATATAATATATAATATACATAAATATATACAAAATATATAGAAATATATGTATATCAGTCGGTTCGATTAATCACCGATTTTTTATATTGATTAACCAAAATTGAACCGGTACCTTTGATTTTTTAAAAATACCGAACCAACCGATTTGATTAACCAATTTTTCGGTTCGATTTTGGTCAGTTCAGTATTTCAATTTTTTTGCTCACCCCTAAGATTAACCCTTGAATCTTTGGTGATGAGTTATATTAGCATAATTTCCCTACCACTCTTACTAATGATGTGGGGATTTACTTTCATTAGCTTTTAATCGTCAGAGTTTATTTTTGAATCAGTTGAATCTGTTGCACCATCTGTTCTAAAGGGTACTCTCGTCACTTACACAAAATGAAACCTTGTAAAACCTACTCAAAGAGAGCTAAATAAAATTTTAGTTTTATGGATCTTAAGGTTATAAGCGGATTGGATTCAGATAGAAGAATCCCGTGACACCTACATCCGATTTGATTATTAAACCTTTGGATTAAAATCTGATCTGAAAACCAATATGTTCGATTATTCCCATTTAAACCACATCCAAGTTATTGTGCTAAAAATGACAAAAGAAAAATTATAAATTAAAACATAGTTAATTTTGATTTATACATGCATATATATACATAAAATAATAATATTTAATCAGATTTAGATTTTAATCAATTAAATTCGTATCCAATTAATTATTAAGCAAATGCAAATCTGATCTGGAATAATCGGATTCGTTATTGAATTGGGAATTGGGCTTTCAGAGTCCATTAACTATCTATCCTCCGGGTAATTTGGTGGAAAGCAAAAAAGACTTGCTTTTCGATGTTCCTTCGTCTCAATTTGGAAGGAGTAGAAATACAAATATGTAGAGTGTAAAATCTTGCATTTTGTATTATTTTGTATGCATTTGCACTGTACATATTTGTATTTCTACTTCTTTCAAACTGTGCCTTCGTGGCAAAACATAACAACCTATTTGGTATACAAGCTCTAAGCTGGTGCGCTTCTGTTATGGGCACCCTCTGCTAGGCGTTAAGGACCTTTTGATCTGCCATCCATAAGGTATCTAGCTTGTCAATGGCTGACAATCTTCAGTTGGCACGAATGGACAGAGTTCAAGTTGAGGCCAACACAGACATCAGCATTCCGCGTCTTTTCTGCACTGGCCCAAAATAATCTGGGCTTTACATTGGCCTTAAGAACAAATTCTAGCCTGTAATTAGAAGCCCAGTAGCAATTTATCGCCTCATCTTCACTGACTTAAGCCCATTTTTATTACAATATATCCAGGGGTCCAGGACTATCCACAACTACACAAGCCTATAGTCAATTGTAAATTGGGCCCATTTTTGAGACCACATAGATGGTTTTTAAAACATTGCTAGAGTATTGCAGTATGGTGTCCTTCAGACAAAAGGATAAACAGCTAAATACTTTTGGACCTTCACACCTTGTCTATCCACAATATATACAAATTACAAAAAATGTACCAATGCAATCATATTTTAAGCTGAATTTTGATTTGGTTAATCTCTTATGTGGGACACATCCAATGGGTAGGTTCCAAACTTCCAATCCTCAAAAACACTGATGGAAGATCCCTTAGTCGCGAGACTCTTGATCAGGTGCACCCTATCCCTACGATTAACGGTGTCAATGGATTGGTTAAAATCAATTTGGACTGATTGAATGGATCAACAAGATATATTGAATTGAACCAGTGCAGACTTAATGGTCCAAATATTTATTGCATTGGATTGGACCGGATCTATTTGTAATGAATTTATATTGGCTTGGATTGGATTGAGCAAATATCTAGTCCATTGAGAGAAGATGAAAATATAGGTGTCAATAGACCAGAGGTTAGAATCAATCTAAATTAAAACAAAATTGAACAGATTGAACCGTCCAAAATGGTTTAAATATTCATTACATTGCATTTGGACACGGTCCATTTGTAATGGACTCACATTTCGGATTGAACTAAACCCAATCTAATTGACACCCCTACCTACCATACCTGGACCTGGATAGAGGTTCTACGGTTTAAGTTGGGTTGCGCCCATGTTAGTAGTGAGCTTTGGCATCCCCTTACTTGGACGGTTGGACTCAGCCTAGCGCGGGGGCCCAGTGTTAGGGTTAGGCATGGGTTGCCCCTTAACCCAATCTAATCTTTCCAACTTGATACCATCCTAATTCTAGTAGAAATACTAAAATAGATACTCTGGGTTTATTGTCTTATGGACAATTGTGTTTGCAAATGATTCCAGACTAGCTCAACTGATTCTTTGGGAATTTTTAAATGAGCAAGTTATTGTTTTCTAAACTGGGCTCAATTTGGTCTAAGCTTAGATTCGAAATTGTGGGCCTTCGTATATGGGCTTTTATGTTACTTACAACTGGTGGGATGAATGTACCAAATATGATGAGCCAGGCTAAACCCAAGAGGCAAATACAACTTATACAAGAGCTTGGGCCAAGTTTGACCTCAACTTACGGTTTATACTTTGTAATTTTGATTGTATTTACAGTGAAAATACGTATATTTTTTATATTTTTCAAAGGTAGTGTGATATGTTCCGGTTGCAACATGTGCTATATATACAAGGGTCGGTATGATTAAGGTCCCTCATTTATAAGCTACGTTATTTATGTGGCTCATTTCGGCTCAAAATTTGCTACAATCTTACAACACTATTGGGCTCGTGCATTCAAGGCCAACTGGCCAATTGAATACATTTTAGCTCTTTTGACGTGTCTTTCTGTGTGGTCTTTCGGTTGTTTATAAGTTAGAAAAACTGATTTTTGGTCTATTCCCATTTGATTCATGGAGAATCTAGTCGCCAAAAGATGGTGCACCGAAAAGGCACAAAAAGCCCATTTCGGGCTGATTTCTGGAAGCTTCAAATGAAGCTTCCCACATCTTTAACATTTTAATTTTGTGCAGAAAAATGCGGGCAGCACACGAAAAGACACGCATCTACCAAATTGTCTTTGGGCTGCCCAGATCTTATGTCAAAAGCTCAATACATCTTTTAACTGTCAGAACTACAAAAAAATCTTCTAAAAAATACGCATGACCATGGTGAGATATTGTGAATCTCTGAAGCAGGAGATTCAGTGCGAATTGCGAAACACTTGCAGAGTATATATAGAGTTTTTGCTTGCAGAAGATCTCGTCCCCTAGCTGAATGGCTAATGCCAAATTGTGGCTGGGTGTCTCATGTTTTTTCTCATGGGTTTCACCATATCCATGGCAAAGTTGTTTTACTTTTACAGCATTCCTCTGTGTGCAAACTTGAAACCCTTGAAGAGATTTTATGAAGAGAAATAGATCAACGAAAGTAAGATTTATTTTCTTAATAGATGGTGACAATTAAGCCACATAAACATGTACATAAGATAAGCATGCAGATAAACGGTGAGTGATGACTATAGGACAACAACTTACTACGTGAAAAGTAAAGAGGAAATTGCTTGATAGGGATTTGGACGTGACAAACCATTAGGTCCTTTAAGGGATTTGGCCATGTCCCCCGCCGTAACCTGACCCATAGCCGGACCCATATCCAGAGCCACTGCCGTGGCCAGCACCATTTCCGGAACCCCCGCCCCCTCCTCCTCCATTGCCTCCACCGCTGCCATACCCTCCACCATTGGCTCCTCCCCCGGCACCATAACCACTGCCACCTCCAGAACCATAACCACTGCCGCTGCCAGATCCATGTCCACCTCCACCACCAGCACCACCACCACTTCCATACCCGCCTCCTGAAGCTACTCCGGATCCATAACCAGAGCCACTACCACTCCCAGAGCCATAACCAGAGCCACTACCAGACCCTGACCCAGAGCCACCTCCACCTCCACCACCCCCACCGCTTCCATAACCTCCCCCTTGTGCCCCACTATGACCACCTCCGCTCCCGGAACCATTGCCTGAGCCATAGCCAGACCCACCACCTAAACCTTCCCCACCACCACCACCAACACCACTACCACCACCTCCTCCCTTACCGTGTATTACGGTCCTTGCAGAAGAGGAGAGCCCAATACTAAGTAAAACTATGAAAGCAACCGCTACAACTTTTGATTTGACCATCTTCTACTCAGATAGAATAGCTTGGAATTGGATTTAAGCAAATGATGCGAGAGCTGAATGCATAAGACGTTTCAGGTATGTTTGGGTATTTATAAACAGCATTGTGGAGGCAACCATTCGTGGTGGGTTGGTAGGAAATGGCGGTGGGTGTGTATTCGATCCCAAATTCCCCTTGTTTGAGACTTTGTTGGTGTGGTTACAGATGCATCTGGTGACAACTGATGACTCACTTCGTGCACTCGGATGCCACTTTGTTATCTTCTGGCTTCTGCCATGAAGTCAAAAGAACACAGAAAGAAAGAAAGAAAGAACGATAATAATAAATAAAGGATAAAAATCCTGAAAAGAATGGAACAAAGAAAACGAGTCACTGCTGCTTCCAGTTCAGGATGATTTGATTTGCCTCCACTAGATTAAAAGCTGTGGTCGTTTTAATTTCTAGATTAAGTCTGAAACTCTGAAACTGATTTGATCTGCACACTTCATTTTCATATTGGCCGGATTATTGACTTACAAACACCCACAAGCGGTATGGCTATTATTTAATGCCTTAAAGCTAGTTAGTGACATTCGCTCTCACTCTCTTTCGGAAGGCATGAATAATTCAAAATCGGGCAAAGGTTTGTATTAGAAGAATATATAATATATATGGTTCAAATGTCTTACTAGGTGTCCAGTTCTTGGTCACAAATATAAGTACAATTTTGAACTTAATCAACATCGTCATATCATTGTTGTTATATATTTTTTGTTAAGTGTATACAGGCTCGCCCATTATGCTCAGTTTGGAAGGAGTACAATGCTTTGGGACGTTTTCATCTTGTAAAGAGTTATACAAAGCTTGAAGTTGAAGCCCCAACAATACAAATCAAACAATGAAACAAGGACTTGACAATTTGACTGATCATCTATGCTAATATAATTTTTATAATCAATACGAACCGTCGATGATTTTCTAATATCTTAACATTAATTCCTTCTTTCCTCCAGTTCAATCTCCTTCAGTACCAAACACCATAGCCATAGGGCACGCATCCCTCCATTAAAGGGTTGGGTGTATCCATAATCCTGCTCATTGCTATAACTATTTTTGCTATATGGGTTAGGAGTTAACCTACGAATAAGCTCAGAACTCGGCTAGCTATGGTCCAGCTTGACCTGAAACATAATTCGTAGAATGAGTTAATGGCTGGCTAGCTTGTCAAGTCCGGATAACTAGTCAAGACATGACTCAATTTCTTGGCTAGCAGACCTGAATTTTATGGGTTTCAAAGCACTAATAAATTAATTAAGCCTCTTTCTTTATCTTCATTTTCAAGTGGGATATATGAGCAGATAGTGAGATAGGGCTTTAGTCTCAGTTTGGAAAGGATACAAATACAAATATGTACAGTACAAATACACACAAAATGATACAAAATACAAGGCTTTACACTCAACATATTTGTTTGTACTCCTTCCAAACTGAGCATTAGTGGAAATGCAAAGTGTAGGCTTGCAGCACCCCCTTTAAGACTTTGAGCATTCCCACTTAAACTAAGAAGTAATTTGGACAAGGACTTTTCGAACCATCCAGACTTTGAAATTAAAGCAAGTGGTCTGGTGTCGACTTTTTCTTGGCCTTTTTTCATGCTTTTATATAGTTTTGATCAAGTGTTTTTGTGACTCTGTAGTCAATAATATCATGAAAATGCATGGAAGCAGATTGTTACTACACGTCAAGGTCTACATAATTAATAAGCATGGATGAGGACATAAAAGTATACAACACGGCCAGATGAATAAGGCAGAGACGTTGCGCACTTGGTTTCTCCTACTCCTTAGTGTGTCAGGCTATTTTCCGGTAGGTTAGGAGGGGAGATGGAGAAAGGGTGGTAATTGGCCTAGCCGAGTGGTGCACAATCTGAACTGAAGAAAAATATTGCATGAAGATGGGAAAGTAAGCACTAACTAGGATAATCATAGACAATAAACACTTTATTTTTTCTCTATACGGTCTTGTGACAAGTAAAAGACTTGGTGGGGTTTGGTGAGGCGGTGTATATGAATCCCATTGGACGCGGAAATGCAATAGGGAAAGTGGGGAGCACACTTATGGCATAGAAAATTAGGTTCATATGTTGTTTTCTAGTTTCATTAATCACTCAAGTTCGTTTCTTTATGTGGAGTTTTGACTTTGAGTCAACAAAAGAAAGCGATAGAGAATTGTCCAGAAGCTCCAATGAGAACACTGAGATGCCACTACACCGCGAGGTCATAAACAATGGGACACTAATAAGTCTTGAAAATTGAAATGAGATGAGACCGTGGGCAATTTTCCTTCAGTGTCCAGTTCACTCACAGCCTCGATGTGCTCTTCAAGTTCTGTCTATAAATACCTGGTCCTTTGCAATGGCTACAGCCGCTACACATCAATCGTTCTCAGCTTTCTCAAATTCTTTGCTTTTAGTTTGAGCCGGTGATAAACCAACCCGGTCCTATCTTAGGTAAAAGATGATGAGATCCAAAGTTCTAGCTCTTGCGTTGTTGGTTTTAGTTAGTCTTGAGCTCTCCTCTGCTGCTAGGTTTATGGCCTATGGCAGTGGAGGGGGAGGTGGGGGAGGTAGTGGAAGTGGTGGTAGGGGTGGATCGGGCCATGGTTCTGGCTACGGTTCAGGCTATGGGTCTGGGAGTGGTGCCGGTTATGGTGGGGCACAAGGAGGAGGGTATGGAAGTGGTAGGGGTGGTGGAGGTGGTGGTGGATCCGGATATGGGTCTGGATCTGGTAGCGGCTCTGGATATGGTTCCGGAGGTGGCAGTGGCTCAGGTTATGGATCTGGAGTAGCTGCAGGAGGTGGATATGGAAGTGGAGGTGGTGGAGGTGGAGGTGAAGGCTCTGGACATGGAGCTGGAAATGGTAGTGGATATGGTTCTGGGGGCGGAAGTGGATATGGTGCTGGAGGAGCAGGTGGACATGGTTATGGAAGCGGTGGAGGAGGTGGTGGTGGAGGCGGCTCAGGCAGTGGAAATGGGAGTGGATCTGGCTATGGCTCAGGTAGTGGAAGCGGGTCTGGCTATGGTGTTGGTGGAGGTGCCAGTGGAGGAGGTTATGGGAGTGGTCAAGGAGGAGGTGGTGGTTCTGGAAAAGGCTCCGGCAATGGTAGTGGCTCTGGATACGGTTCTGGTTATGGGTCTGGCAATGGTGGTGGACATGCATAGAATGCTTATGCAAGTCTCATACAAAATAATATATCAAGGTCTGAACAATGGTGCTTTTTCTTTACTTACATTACATGTAATAAGATCACTGTCGAATGTTCGCTCCCCTCCATTTCTACCACTATGATCGAATTGGAGAAGACCATTTGACCTGTGATATGCTTGTGCACTCAGTTCAGTTGTATAGAAGGTTCCTCTTCTTATGTATTATCTAAATAAACTAGTTCATGCCTCTTTTGCAATTTTTTTACACCCCAAATGAAAAGGCAAATTCTTCTCAAATATTAATTAGTATTAAACATGCAAATAACAGCCATCAGTTCCAAAATTAAAGTATTAACGGCATTCATCTTTTCTTTTACACAGAAATAAACAAATAAATAAATATGACCCGCTCAAAGCTTACCCAAGCTAAAACCTAATACAACTAGGCCAAGCTCGTGGGCTAGATGGGTCATTCATGTTCTAGGGTTTTCTTTCTCCTATTCTAAGGCTCATTTTTCTTTACGTTGTGTGCTTTTAAAAATTAATTAAATGTTAATAAAAGAGAAAGCTCTGGTGGATATATATGCTCAACTTCCTAGGCCACGCTCAACTGGGGTTAGTGGTTCTGTGTTTAATCGTAATTGTCTTCTCAACCGTAATCAATGTGAAAGAATTAATTATATAGCTAATCTATATCAAGTTATCAACCACGTTGTCAAACACTCTCTTGGGCAAAAACAAAAACAACACTGCCACATCCCACATCAACAATCTAAGTTGCTTTTGTTTTTTTGTTTTCAAAAGCAAAACTAACTAAATTGTCAACACCTCCTTAGAAAACAGCGATCCAATTCATGGGTTTTGCTTCCTGTCAAGATCTCATATCGATTCATAGGCCACTAGTTCTTGTTTTAGATCATATTTCCCCATAGTAAACAATTGTTCGATAGAAACACGATACGGGAATGGTTTGTGTATGATTAGGAACCAAGTAAAGAATTTGTCATAATTTATGTTTATCAATTATCATATATTAAACATTTGCACATATATATATATATGTAAAATTATAAATGTTTTAAAACTATATAAGTTTGTAATATTAAAAATTAACAAATTTCTGGTTCCATATTTTTAAAATAAGAACCATTCATGTATTATATGCAAACTTTCTAGCTATAATTTCTTCTTTCAAGGTTTTCAATGCAGGTTCGCGAAGTTACAGAATCCACCAATAGGCCTTAGGTTCAGCTACAACTGGCTTGAGTTTGATCTGATGCTGGATCTAACACCGTGTTGATCCAAATCTGAATCTGGGACTTCTGCACCAAATGAACATGACTAACCATAGTCAAGGAAAGAATATTGTCCATAAACTATTTTTGATCACAGATGACTGCAGAAATAATGATGTTTGCAGAGGTGATAAATAGATTAAAATTCATGGACATTTTGCTTCAGAAAGCAAAATTTACGTGCAACAATTTCAGAGAAAGCTTAAACCCAACAAAGCACAATAAGATTAGATGGGTGTTGTGGGTGCAGCAATTATCCACAAATTATTTTTGACAAATAGATAATCAGAAATCAAATTTAAAGCAAAATTAACTAGAATTTACACTCAGAATATTTCAACTCTCATTCATTTACACTAGTGGAAATCCTTACACCAGAATTTAAAGCAAAAATGTCCTACCTAGATGCATGGCATATGCTCCAATATCCTAAAATAAATCATTTGCTTAGTCAAATTAGATAAATATGAACATTTTGTAAATCAAATAAATTAATTGTAGACCATTTGTCATAACTTACATGTTCAATTAGTGTCAACTGTGGAAGCCACACATACAGGAGAGGTAGCAATTGTTTCAAGATCCAATTCTAAAACATAATAATGCACAACCAAAAACACTTATTAGAAATAAAAACATAAACAAACAGAAACATATAGGAGAGAGAGCAACTATTTCAAGATTCATTTTTTAACTTGCTTTTTGTAGTTGGAGCTTCTAATCAGTCTTGCCCACAAACTATCCTCCACTGTTTCTGGAAGTAATGAAATACGATATTAATCCACTAGTTTACCCCCAATTCTGAATGTTCTCTCAAATGATATAGTAGATATTAGAATTGCCAAAATATCGCATACCAATCTAGAGAGTTATGGAAACTTGGGACCATTAATTTCTCTAGAATATCAAAATATGAAACTCTTCACCTCTAGGAAACAATTTTTCTTCAAGATAAAAATCAAACTTTGACTTTTGAGTTCGTAAACAACATTCTACATGCTCTTCGGTCTACCACCAATCAAAACCGTACAAAAAATCAACACCACGAATCCTCAATGGTTGAGATGCATTACTAGAGCCTGCAAATGATTTATCCTTTGTATCAAAACCCACATACTCTAAATATAGGTCATTCATTGCCTTTATAACACTTATGGCATGTCTCTCAATAGTCTCTCCATAAATGAGATTATAGTAATATGTTACAATCTCCATCTTGAACCCGGGATCAAATACAACTACAATCGCAAGCACCAAAGAACAATCATCCCAATATTTATCAAATTTTTGCTTAATTATATTTGTCATTGAATGAACATACTCATGTTCATTATCTAGCCACAGAAGCATCAGAAGATTGATTGTACAAATATCAAGAAAAAAAACATTTGAGGTTGGAGAAGTAGTACTAGAAAAGTGTTTTGTGGAAATGTAAAAAACTTGCAAATATTCCCATACCATTGAACCCATCTCCCATTTCTCATCAGATGATAGAATCTTATAATCATGGTTGATCTCGACTAGTCAACTAAATGCTTCTTTCAACTCTAAAGCTATGTCCAACATGTCATATGTGGAGTTCCATCCCGTTGGACAACCAACAACCACCCCTCTCTTATGTTGTGCTTTTGCTTGGATTCTTGCATTGTCAATTTTTTTCTTCTTATGGGGTGTTAGTTACATATTTAGCACTTTTTCGAATCTTATGCAACAATGGTGATATTTCTCTCAATCCATCTTGCACAATAAGATTGAAGATATGAGCAACACATCTCACATGAAATAGGTCACCATTTAATGGAAGTAAACCCTTAACACAAAA
Organism: Nelumbo nucifera; assembly: GCF_000365185.1. The sequence continues at coordinate 655,665 of NW_010729312.1, forward strand.
CCGATTCCTAAGCTCCCTACTGTAACATCATTGTTAGAGGCATTGTCAACTATTATAGAACATATTTTTTTATCAATGTTCCAAGTCAACAACCTCTCCATAACAACTTCATACAGAGTGTTTCCACCATGAGGATACTCAACTGCCATAAACGCAATAACATTCTTCTTCAACTCACACCCATCATCTATAAAATGTGTTGTTAAACAGCAATACCCTAAATTCTATTCCGAAGTCCACATATTAGTGGTTAAGCTAATCCGACAATCCAAACCATCAAAGTATTTGTACTTCTCCTTTTCATCCAAGTAAATCTTTATGACATTATTCTTTATTATATTTTTAGAAACAAACCTAAATGATGGCTGAAGATTATTAAAAAATATTTGAAAAATTCTACTTCAACTATGCTAAATGGATGCCCATGTCTCATTATCATCTTTGCTAATTCCATTTTGCTCCTATCTTGGTTAAATTTAAACTCCACTTAAGCTTGTTGTTCACTAGCACACATTTCCTTCATTTTAGGACATCTTGGTAAATGACTCAACAAGTGGCTTGTCTCTTTACTACTCCCAAATATTGTTTTCCACAATATATACAAACAGTTTTCTCCTCCCCGGAATCCAATCTTATTCTTATAAAGTATTTCCAAGCTTTAGATCTAGTCCTCCTTCGACTAGAACTTGATGCCACAGATGTTTCATTGACATCTTTAGAATTGCTTGCATTTTCAATGTCACATCAAATCAAATAGAACATTAAATATCTGGAACAATAAGAGACGTCAAATGGTCCACTTCAAATCCAAATAAAACAACTAAAACATGAAAATAAACGATATAGCCAACGAATCAATAAACAAATTAAATGAAATAACAATAAGTAAAACAAATAAACAAAAATTATATCACCAAACCGCAAATGCACGGGAATAGAGAGGGAGTTGGAAAGGATCTGACAATGAGTTTCAATATTGAGTGGTAAATCCAGCAAATGCATAGAGGCATGAGTGACATTAGAAGAATATTTGAATCTATCAAAAGAAACCCAAAAATAGAACCAAAAAAAAATCAGAGAGAGAGAGAAACCTGAAGCAAAGGAGAAAATGCTTGCTAGAGAGCGAAGGATCCTGGTTCTAGTCTTCTAGATTTCCAGAGTTTCTTCAAATTGATGAACAGAAGAGCTGCCAAAGAGAATGATTGCCAGAGGCTGAGACAATCCTGGTTCCAGTCTTCTAGATTTACAGAGTTACTTCAGATCGTCGAAGAGAAGATCTGCCTGACAGTTTCAGTTTCGAATTTCGATGGTTTCAAATCGGTAGGGTTTGGCAATCAAACTATTTGGGTTTTGGTTTAGGGCCAACTCAAACCAATAAAAGTACTGACAATTTATTTTGGATTTAGTTCAATCCAGCAATTATAATGCACCCTCCAAAACTAATTTGATAAGGCTTGGATCAGATTGGATCAAACCCAAAACTGGTCCATTGACACCCCTATTTGTGGGTAGGAGAGGCCGAGTCAAGCCTGATTTTATAATTTTATTGACTGAAGTTCCACTAACAAACTATATATAGATTCAGATAGAGCTTTGGTGTAATCGAAACTTAATTACTCTACCAACTTAAGATTGGGTAAGTTAACGTGGTACCTATTAGTTGAATGATGAATATCCATAGTTAATTATCTCATAACACGCGGAAGAGAGAAGATTAAATTAATAAAGATGAAGTTGGGTGGTGGATTTTGAAGATCCAGGATATACATATAAATGGAAAGAAGTGATATCCTCTTTTTCTAACCTATTTCCTTGTTTTCATAGTGTAAGCTACTTTAAAGTTTAAACTTTTTTACTGAGTCAAGTCAACAGAATAATCAGATAAAAATATTAACCGAATGCAAAAAGATGACCATGCATAAGACAGTCATATCATGGTTACAAGTTACAAGCATTGACTAGGGGCCGGAAAAGATGACCGTGCATAAGATGGTATCGTTGCTACACTCTTGGCTTTATTGAGCTATGAGCTAGCTATTGTTTGCTAGACTAGAGAGAGAGAGAGTAGGATTACAGCGGTAGGACTGGTTTCTGACCAGGCTATACAAGTCTTTTAGGAACAATGGGTTGGTTCAGTTCTAGCCGAACTGAGTACTAAGTCTGAAATGGAGGCAATAAGATTTGTGATAATAATCGGTGGAGTGATGGAGTCAGTAACCATTCATAGTTAGACTTAGACACTTTGTTTTTTCAACACGACCAAGCCATCTGTAACAAGCATTAACATGGTGGGAGTTGGTGAATCCCATGAGACGTAGGAATGCAAGCACCCAACATCGGAAGCGGCGAATCTCCCGGTGGCAACCTAGAACTAAAAATTTATTAGCCCTCCTTCGTTTTCTTTTCTCCAAGGTTCGCTGGGGTTTTTTCTTTGGGGTTCTGTTTGACCTTCTAGCGATCACTATAATAAAACAAAAGAAAGCAATAGAAAATTGAAGAGGTAACATGTAGGCTATCGAGTTGCTACTAGCTATAAGGAAAAGTCGTAAACAACGGGACACCATCGAATCAAGGATAGAGATAGAGACTGCGGGAACTCCACTCTGTCATTCGCCACCTTGACGTGCTTCCAAATTTTGTCTATAAATACCATCTCATTACATTGGCAATGCATCGATCTCACCTTTCTCAAGTTTACTGTCTAAGCTTGAAGTAGTTTACCGAGTGATCCCAATTCCCTTCTTAGATACAAAGATGGCTAGGTCCAAGGCGGTTGCTGTTGCTTTCTTGGTTCTACTCAGTCTTGGGCTCTCCTCTGCTGCTAGGTCTATATCCTATGGTAGTGGAGGGGGAGGAGGTGGAGGTAGTGGAGGTGGTGGAGGGGCCGGCTCGGGCAATGGCTCTGGATATGGTTCCGGCTATGGTTCAGGCAGCGGTTCTGGTTATGGTGGGGCACAAGGGGGAGGGTACGGAAGTGGTGGGGGTGGGGGTAGTGGAGGTGGAGGTGGAGGTGGTTCCGGGTATGGATCAGGATCTGGTAGTGGTTCTGGCTATGGATCCGGAAGTGGAAGTGGTTCCGGTTATGGATCTGGAGTAGTTGCAGGTGGTGGGTATGGAAGTGGAGGTGGTGGCGGCGGAGGTGGAGGTTCTGGACGTGGATCCGGAAATGGTAGTGGGTATGGTTCGGGGAGTGGAAGTGGATACGGTGCCGGAGGAGCTGCCGGTGGAAGTGGTTATGGAAGTGGTGGGGGAGGAGGTGGTGGAGGCGGCTATGGTAGTGGGAATGGGAGTGGGTCTGGCTATGGTTCAGGAAGCGGTAGTGGATCTGGCCATGGTGTTGGTGGAGGTGCAAATGGTGGAGGTTATGGTAGTGGTCAAGGAGGAGGAGGAGGTGGTGGTGGAGGTTCAGGAAATGGTTCCGGCTATGGTAGTGGTTCTGGTTATGGATCTGGCTATGGTGGTGGTCGTGGCCAATACCCGTAAAGGACCTAGCTATCAGATGCTATACAAATACAACCCTCTCTCTTCTCTCTCTCTCTCTAAGATGGACTAACTTTGTCTTCTACCTATAATAAAACAACCGTTGCTTTTCTTCTCTTGCCCTATTGGCGTATCATGTATGAAAGGAAGAAGACAACAACGGATTGTGATTATATGCATGTAATCCTGCATGTACTTGTGTTTCCAATGTGTATTAAGAATAAATTAAGTAAGATCTCTTTCGGTTCTCATTTCTTTGTTCTTATGATGCATATAAGATTGTGTACAAATTGGCTGTGCTGAATGGAGAGAACAAAAGTAAAGAAAACTCATGAACGATACTCCTTTATTACTGTTTCTTGTAATGGAGTGAAGGGAAGAAAAGAAAACATACTCGGACTCAACATGTTTGGGATAAGCTCTAAGAAGCCTTAATTTCCCGTGTAAGAATTGAGTTAATGTCCAAGCTCAAACTTTTATCTGAACAGATTCAGTTGACTCGAATAGAGAATGCTTATCCAAGCTCCATTGTTATTAATTACACCTTGAATTTTAACTATCATATTTATCATTATCAATAAATTCTTGATATAACTTTGTTGAGAGGATGGATTGGTAGGTGGATGTTGTGCTCCCAGAAAAAGTAATTAATGCCTCAAAAGAAAGGCGTGTAGGATCCTAATATAAACCTAACAAAGAATCCACAGTCATAGACTAGAGCTAAATTTCTTACTCACCCACATTTTACTGCCCTTCCTATTAACTCAATGACATGGCAACGTCTGTCCCATGTCTGTTTGACATCCCTCCTCATGTAATATGCTCTCTCGTTTTCTTTTTCTCCATTGCAGAAATTTGGTGAAAGTTGAAACCCTAAATATGCAATAAATCCCATCGTTTTCTCTTAAATCAAAAGGAAGCACGATTGACAAATTTTGTATGCAAATCATTTTTTGGATAAAATTTATTTTTTTTTCTCTGTTTCGATGTCACGGTGAGTGATTCTGTGTGAAAATATGTACTTTTTTTCTCTTGTTAATCTCAACCAGTTTATATTCTTTTGAAAGATAGTTTTAACATTTTAAATAAATAATTGAACAATCGATTAAGATAGGGACCAATTTAACATTTTTTGAAAGTTTAAATACTGCAATGACACCTTTAAAGGTCGGATACTAACTTAACACTATCGCAAAGTTCAAGGTATTAAATTGAAATATTCCCTTTATTTATTATAATAAACGAGTGCGAGTAAATAAAGAGGTCAGTCAATTCTATAATAATTCCAAGTTGCATGAAATGCGGAATTTTACGTATTAAACAAATTAAGAGTCAAAGACATGTACTCAATATCATGTACTTATGACCGTCATTCTCCCATTTTAATATGGTTGATTGGTGAATCGGTGTGAGTCCAATTTGTGCGTAATGTGACGAGATAGGTGAAGTGAAGAGTGGTCGTTATCACGCAACAAAGTCTAAATCTCCAGCATCTCAAATTGTTATTCTAGACTATCCTAGATATATACTCAATTTTCTCTACCCATTATCGATCATTTAGGTTTCCGCGACACCACGTTGAACTAGATTTGGGTCAGATAACTTGGAACTTGGAAGTCTATATGTTGAATGATCAGTTTCAGAGCTATCCCATCGGACGCGGAAGTTGTAGAATGAAGATTAAGCAAGATGAGATAGGTGGGTGTCTTTTAAGTGTTTTGAAGGAACTCAGGTCCTCTACGGGATATTCCCCACTAACCTCATGCTACATCTGTGTATTGAGAGAGAATCTCTTCAATGATAGTAATTGGTAATCGGTTCCATTTTATCTCATAACTGTTATTTCGCTACAACCTGTTGATTTGGTAAGAAAACCGTAGATCCGGGCGATCGAATTGTTCAAACCGTTCAAACCATCCAACGGTTTGGCCGTTCTTTATTTTTTTCAAAACAGGCTGTCCATTCGATTCAAACAATCGGACCGTTCGACCCGGGAACCAGACACCCTAACCGGTTTGTTGTCCGATTCAGATTTATAAACCTTCCATACAAGCATGAAAGATGTTTAAGATGTACATCAGAAATGTGTTGGGATTGATACGTATGAAGAGTGCTCTGTGGGGAGCATTGAAAATCATTTGGAAGTAATTGGGATCTCCTTCCAACAAAGCACATGCCAACACCCTTCCGACATGATCTTGCACATCTTAGTATGAGATTAGGACCCACCATACAACTGGGACCAGCCATGTATGAAATGTGCAATGTTAGATCTGGTTGGAAGGATGTGAGAACGTAATTGTTGACACGAGATCCAGACTCAAAATAGAGGATTAAAATCCAAATGGAAAGCCAATGTACTCTAAATCTTTTTGTCAAGTCCTATCAACAGAAGAATCGGATAGAATGTCATCCAAATGAATAGAAAGCCAATGTAGAAGTCATGGTCCCAACCATGGGTCGAGAAGTCATATACATATATATATAATATCAAATAAATTGATATTATATATATAAAATATTTTTAGTAGATTTATTATAATCGGACCCATCAAATTATACCCAATTGTGCTATGAACCGACTGGTTTGGTTATGGGTCTAAAATTACGGACCCTCAGGTCCAGTTTTTATTCAGGGTCCTTGGTAGATTTATTCTAACTATAGGCTATTGTTTCATAGGGCTGACAGGGCAGTAAAATAGAAGAGAATATATTTGATGCTAGTGTTGGAAGAATCAACCGGATTGGATGGTTGAACCATTAAATCCAAGAATGTGGGTTTCAGTTAAATGACATTTTTTACAAGTTGAGCAAATTAATTGCATGATTAAGCCAAAAACTCTGATTCATGGAGCAACATTTTGGTTTTTAGTCCAACCGTAGTCTCACAACATTGTCTGAAAGGATCAAAAGGGGCTTGAGTTGGATTATGTGTCCAATGGGCATTAGATCAGTTCAGGCCTGGTCGGACTCTCAAATCTCAATAGACATATTTTCATTGATCAAACTCAACTTTTGTCAAAATTTTAGTGTTTTAGAATCTTCATTGACCTAGACACTTAGATCATTTGGCATGGAAATCGTTTAGACAATCAGTTCTGTTTTACCTTTGGCCATTTGGCCAAAAACCATTATAACTTGGCCAACGACCCATTGACCGAAACAATTGAATCGTTGACTCATTCGACGTGAACAATAATTTTTGGCCTTTAAATTTAATTATTTGATATTTTTTAAATTTAAAATGAATTAACTATACAAATCAAACGGTAGAACCACTGACCCCAAAACCAATCCGATTCCATATCAATTTTTAAAACATTGCATAATTTTAATTAAACTGACCTGAAACCTGAACCCAATACAATGTAAAGTTGAATCCGAAGCCCACGCGAGCAGTTCTAACTCTCGGTACAAGGCCCGAAATTGGCGCCATGAGACTTAGAACAGGAACCAACAACCACTAACCTTATAATATAATGGTGAACTGGTGAATCGATATCTGTGCATTAATTCTGAGAGACGTCGTCGTCGTTTGAGATATATGTGTGGTTGGTGAATTGGTGTGCGTGCAATATTATCGTGTACTTTGATACGATGAGACCAGAGAAGCGGCGAATCTGGTGGTGACAGAAAATTGACCTCGTAACCATACTTTTTTATTTTGATATCGATCGTTGATTTGATTGATAGTCAACAAAGCAAATGGATAGTAAACTCTCCATATGCAAATGAATGTTATCATTCAACAAAGTCAAATTCCATTTACATGGTCCACCTTGGCTCGCAAACTGGGCCCTAACAAATCTAATCCTAATTGGTTTGGGGTTGAACCGCTAAATTATTAGTTCAGTTGCTTTCGCTGAGCTGCTCCCGCCTCCCGAGAAATTACTGAAAGAAGTTATCACAAGAGTGTCATTCAATGCACTGTTTAGAAATCAGACCGGACCAGGCTGTCAGACCATTTGACCCGGGAGCCGGTCAGTTGTTCAGTTCTATTTTATGTTTAACCCAGAAATTTATAGAAACCTTTGATTTGGTAGGTGAATCACTAATAAGATGGTTGAACAACTAAACCGTTCGATCCGGTGAAAGATTTTTCATTTTCTAACCTATTTCCGTGTTTTTGATAGTGTAAGCTAGTTTAAATTAACTTTTTTTGTGAGTATAGTATAGACATAGACACATAGTCAACAAAAGAATGTGGTAGAATATCATTCAAGAGCCAGCTGTCAATACATTTCATGGTTACAAGCATGGACAGGGGAAAAACATGACCAAGCACAGAAGTGTATAGTTGCAGCATTCTTGGGTCTATCCAGTTATGAAGCTAAGCTAGAAATTGTTTTCTAGGCTAGAGAGTAAGCCTGGTTTTTGACCAGGATACATACGTGGAGGTGGTTAAGGAACCAATGGGTTCGTCCAGGCTTGGCCGGACTAGCTACTAAGCCTGAAATAGCGGCCATAAGCTTTGGAATGGTAACCAGTGGAGTACTCAGGAACCACTCGAAGTATAGCATTTCATCAGACTCAGACTGCTTTATACATGGTCGGACACTTTGTTTAAATTTCAACACGGCCAAGCCATCTGTAACGAGCATGGAGACATGGAGTTGGTGAGGCCCATGAGAGAGGCGAAGGAATTACTCTCATGCATGCTGTTTCCATCTTTCATAATCATATATGGTTTGCCGGGGTTTCTAATCTTCTTCTTCTTCTGGATTCTGTTGACCCGCTAGCGGCTAGCCATCACCAAAATAAAACAAAACAAAAATGGATATTGGATAGATATAGTTCGCATCCACACGGCAAAGTCGTAAACAATTAATATTTGGACACCTTCGAGTCAAGGATAGACGTGCTATTCCATTCTGTCCTTGGCCACCTTGACGTGCTTCCAAACTTTGTCTATAAATACCTTGTCATTACAATGGCTATGCATCGTTCTCAGCTCTCTCAAGTTTGCTCTTTGAGCTTCAAGTGGTTTACTGAGTTATCCCATTTCTCCATATATATCTTGTATAGTACAAGATGGCTAGATCAAAAGTTGTTGCTGTTGCATTCTTGGTTCTACTCAGCCTCGGGCTCTCCTCTGCTGCTAGGTCTATAGCCTATGGTAGTGGAGGTGGAGGAGGTGGAGGTAGTGGAGGAGGGGGAGGGGCTGGAGGTTCTGGATATGGTTCCGGCTATGGTTCAGGAAGTGGTTCTGGTTATGGAGGGGCACAAGGGGGAGGATACGGAAGTGGTGGGGGTGGTGGCTCTGGATATGGGTCAGGATCTGGTAGTGGTTCAGGCTACGGATCCGGAAGTGGAAGCGGCTCCGGCTATGGATCTGGAGTAGCTTCAGGTGGTGGGTATGGAAGCGGTGGTGGTGGAGGTTCTGGACGTGGATCTGGAAATGGTAGTGGATATGGTTCCGGTTATGGTTCGGGTAGTGGAAGTGGATACGGTGCCGGAGGAGCTGCCGGTGGAAGTGGTGGGGGAGGAGGTGGTGGAGGCGGGTATGGTAACGGGAATGGGAGTGGATCTGGATATGGTTCAGGGAGTGGCAGCGGATCTGGCCATGGTGTTGGTGGAGGTTATGGCAGTGGTCAAGGTGGAGGAGGAGGAGGCGGTGAAGGTTCTGGAAATGGTTCCGGTTATGGCAGTGGCTCTGGATATGGTTCTGGCTATGGCGGTGGACGTGGCCAATACCCATAAAGAACATTAGATGCCATACTAATTAATCGTCTCTCTCTCTCTCTCCTTAATTTTGACTTTACCTTCTATTATATCTGTAATAAAACAACCGTTGATGTTCTTCCTTCGCTATGAAGGGTAGAAGACAACGGTGGCTTGTGATGTTCATGTATTCGTGTATGTACTAGTCTTTTTTACGTGTTTAAGAATAAAAACTAAGGTTTCTTTTGATTCTCATTTCTTTCTTACGAAGACTGTGTACGAGTGGCCATGCTAAATGGACCATCAATGTGATAACGAAACCCTGTGAATTTGCTAAGGCTCAGTTTAGAAGGAGTATAAATGCAAAATTGTAGAGTGTAAAATTTTGTATTTTGTATGTATTTGCACCGTACATATTTGTATTTGTATTCCTCCTAACTGAGCCTAGAGTAAAGAAACTGAGTGTAGAGAGAACAAAAGTGAAGAAAACTATTGCACAAGACTCCACTATTATTATTTCTTTTAGGCTATGTTTGGTTTGAAGGAAAAGGTAGGGAGAAGAAGGAAAAGACAGAGAAACCAATACAAGGTTTATAAAGGTTTTCCTACCAAACATAGCCTTAACGGATTGAAGCTCTACTGCATTCATTATTTCAGTACAAGTGAAACTAAAACATAGGAATTAAGCTTTTGTATCTCCAATAAGGAAAAATAAGAAAATACAAACCATGAAGTTTCCTGTACCAAAGAATTGAGTTCATGCCAGAGGTTTATCTGGGCAGATTCAGTTGACTCGAGCAGGGAATACTAATCCAATAAGTTCCATTATTAATTCACCTTGAATTTGTTCATTTTTTCTCCTTTTTCTCATAGGCTTCGAATAGGATAATTAACTCATCCCCCAAACCCTGGTCATGGTGTGATTTGATCCCTGACTCTCCTACGACCAACCAGAACCTTATCAATGAGTTCATGATGCAACTTTATTGAGGTCTTCCTTTTCTTCTTTTTTTTCTCTATCCCTCATCGTGAGCTCCATTCAAGAAAATTTATGAAAGAGAAACTATACAACTCGGAATTTATTTTTATTATTTTGTTTATTTTTCTCTTTGAGGGGATGGATTGCGAGGTGGATGTTGTCTTGGGTCGTACCCAGGAAAAAGAAAATGCCTTAAAAGATACAGAGGCTTAAGCTATATGTTAAAACCACATTCCAAATAACTATAAATCCTTACCTGACTCTAAGGCTGGTATGTATGTTTTGTAATTTGAATAGACATTAACTCTTAAAAATAAATCAACGTTTTTAAATGTTGATCAAAAGCATAATTTATAAACCTAAATAACACTTAAATTAGAAGTGCAGACTAAATATTTAAAAAACGTAACATATGATCAAAAGCCTTGATTAGAAGGTATATTCAAGTAGATCGAAATCATTTAACTTGGTATAGGTTGAAGGCGATTACGGCACCAAGAAGAGCCAATTAAGGCGCACACCGTGCTAATAAGAAACTTGAGTAATTTGATTTTGGCCAAAAATGCAACCAAAAAAGTTGGCTTTTGCAAGAAGATTACGGAGAGGAGGGTGCGATGCATAATACAGTTCACAGTTGGCTAATTCCGAGGAAAATTGCTGTCTGACTGAGTGATGGAGGAAGGCAACCATTGTTCTCTCTTCTTCATTCTACTGAAGCCAAATATATTTTGATAGATCTGAAAATCAAACCTTAATTATTTCTCTCTCTACATGCTGGATGTGAAGCTTAAGGGGTACTTTTGGAATACAAAAAGTATGGTTTCATGCCTTCAAAAATTTTTGACTCTGTTTATATTGATCCCGTTACCATTTAAGACAAAAAAGTATTCTTAACAAAAGGTCAATTAAGTAAATTGTAAAGGATGTTTTAGTATAGGGTAGGTTTTAGTAAATGTACAAAACTGTGAGAGATGTTCTAATAAATGACCCATTAAAAAATATATGTTAACAAATGCCACAAGGCCATTGGTTAATTATGAGCGGTGGTTCTATACCACTGTTGACAATGACGATGATGATGCAAACACGGGCAATGATTCTTAACAAAAAGGGTCACCACCGACGGTGCCAACGCTAACAAACAACAAACAACAGTTCATGGATTCATATAAGAAGAAATCGGTAACCGAGCCCTGATGCAAGAAATAGTCTAGTGCTGGCCAGTCCTCACTAGCCCTAAGTGAAATGAACTGAAATGAAAAGGGCATTTTTAACCATAAAATAGTATTTTAAGAATTTTACACAAAATTATCAGCAGTCACATGGTGTGTTACATGCAAACTGTGTATGATGGTTAAATTAACTGTAAGGGAAAGAAAACTTAAAAGTAGTTTAAGATTATATAAACAATAAGAATATAGTTAGTTAATTTTGCAAAAAGTAGGGATAGTTTAAAAAATTTGTCAAATAAACTATTGGATTCAGAAGCGTTCAACACTTGTATGTTTTCACAAGTAAGAGATTTTAATATGGCTGCTGGGGATGACTCGATATATGTACATTAATTGAGTGAGCCGAGTGAACCTGATGACTAAATTAAAAGGGCTAATCTCTGGTACGTACAGTGCTGTCGTTGTTTACTCGCATCTCAGTGCCACTCATTTTTGGTTTGTGCTTGGGCTGGAGGAACACTGAAGGGAGTCTACGTGATAAAACAATGTGCAATCCCTGTTTTAATCCACGTACATAATATCAAATTCTTTTCACATTCTATTCGGAATCGTCGAGAAGGAGCGTACAGCTGAAGTACTTAAAAAGAATATAGATAGAAAGTTCGTTCTGACCCCAATTTTAATACGACTGATTGGGGAATGGTGTGCGTTCAATTTGTAATAAGACGAGAAGAGGGAAGCAGCCAGTGCCGATCATGGGGTTGAAAACTTGTAGCAGTCAACAAAGCAAATAGATAGAAAATTGTCCAAATGCACTCACAGTGACAGTGGTTGTTATCACACAACAAAGTCTAATCTCTCCAGCAATATCGTCGACCTGTTATCCTGGACTATTAATTAAACTATTTTTCAAGTTTGGTTGAATGAAGTTTACAAGTTTTATCCTAGCTAGATGATCGATTTGCTCTACCCATTTAACATTTCGGTCAGCGGGACTCCGAGTCGAACAGATTTAGCCTTTAGGTAAGGTAACGTGGAAGTCCATAAGTTGAATGATCAGTTCCCATGTTAATCCCATCATACGCGGAAACGTGAAGATTAAAGAAGATGAAGATGGGTAATGGGTTTTGAATATCAAGGATTAAAATCCAAATGGAAAGCAAGTTATGTCTCCTTCTTCCCCTATTTCTGCGTTTCAATACTGTAGGCTACATTAAATTTTTCGAGTCTAGTCAACAAAAGAATCGGATAGAATTTCATCCAAATGCATAGAGAACCAGTTGTCATACACTTCATGGACTCAACTATAGACAGGGGAAAAGATAACAAGAGTATATAGAGATAAAGAGAAAGAAGAAACAGAATATATAGATTTATATGAGTCGACTTATAACCTACATCCACAGGCAGAGGAGCAAAATGGAGATTATAGAGTTTTACACAACATCTTTCACAAAAGCTCTAAACCCCAAATAACCCAAGCATCTCGACTTATCTCTCAAACCAAAAAGATGTATATAAGAGAAAACCCCCAACTATACTCTTTGGTCCAAACCCTATGTTTTCACCCAAACCTCTCGACTTTAAATTTTGACTTTACGGATTGAATAATAAATTCAAGGTACAATCATATCAACCGCAAAGGGCTTGAACTGGACTAGACTGAAGAAAATATGCATCTAGTAAAGAGCACTGGATCAATCCAGGTCTGACCGGACTGAGTATTGCTTGCATAATTAAATAAATCCCATAAGATAATATGATGAAGTCAGAACCTTTCTCTTTCAACACGGCCAAGCCATCTGTAGTGTAACCAGCACTATTCTAAGACGGTGGGGGTTGGTGAATCCCATGAGACGTGGGAACGAAGTAGGCAACAACGGAAATGGCGAATCTTGCGGAGACAACGTCACACTAAGTGTCGTTTTCTTCTTTCATGGATCACTGGTTTAGTGATTCTTTTTTTTTTTTCTACTTGTGGGGTTGTTGACCTCGTAGTGATCAACAAAACAAAACAAAGGGATAGAAAACTGCCCAGTAAATCGAGTTGTCACTACACTGAAAAGTCGAAAACAATGGGACACCATTGGAGTCTTAGTGTTGAAGCGAAATGAAATGGTGGAGGCTCCACTATCAGTCCTTCCCGTTCTGTCTATAAATACCAACTCACTACAAATGGCCAGGCACCGTTCTCAGATTTCTGAGCTTCATTGTTTGAGGTTGAAGTGCTTTAACAAGCTATTCTATTTCGTTTTCGCATCTTATACAAGATGGCTAGATCGAAAGTTGTTGCTGTTGCATTCTTGGCTCTGCTCTGCCTCAAGCTCTCTGCTGCTAGGTCTATAGCCTATGGTAGTGGAGGAGGAGGAGGTGGAGGCAGCGGAGGGGGAGGGGGAGGAGGCTTGGGCAATGGCTCTGGATATGGTTCCGGCTATGGCTCAGGTTACGGTTCAGGGAGTGGTTCTGACTACGGTGGAGCACAAGGAAGAGGATATGGAAGTGGTGGGGGTGGGGGTGGTGGAGGTGGCTCTGGATATGGGTTGGGATCAGGTAGTGGTTCAGGCTACGGATCCGGAAGTGGAAGCGGCTCCGGTTATGGATCTGGAGTAGCTGCAGGTGGTGGTGGATTTGGAAGAGGGGGTGGTGGTGGTGGAGGTGGGGGTTCTGGGCGTGGAACTGGAAATGGTAGTGGTTACGGTTCTGGTTATGGTTCTGGAGGTGGAAGTGGATATGGTGTTGGAGGAGCTACAGGTGGAAGTGGTTATGGAAGGGGTGGAGGAGGTGGTGGTGGAGGTGGCTATGGCAATGGAAATGGTAGTGGATCTGGCTATGGTTCGGGAAGTGGTAGTGGATCTGGCTATGGCGTTGGCGGAGGTGCAGATGGAGGCTATGGCAGTGGTCAGGGAGGAGGAGGTGGTGGTGGTGGAGGTTCTGGAAATGGTTCGGGCTATGGGAGTGGTTCTGGATACGGTTCTGGTTATGGGTCTGGCTATGGTGGTGGACGTGGCCAATACCCTTAGAGGACCTATCCTATCCATGCAAAATGGCTCTCTCTCTCTCTCTAAAACCGTTACCTTGCCACCTGTATCCTTTGATGTACCTCTGCTAGCTTCTTTATGTACATCAGAATAAAATAATGTCTTGTTTAAATTTCATTTCTATATATTGCTCCTTTGGATATATAGCATGTATATGGTTGGGCACCTTGACATGTCTCAACGTGACAATGAGCCCAAGAATGGAATGGTCTATTTTTATAGTTTATTCGGTTCATACAGGAATATCAGAATCCGAATTAAAATCAGTTGCAGTGGGGATTTCTTTCATATCATTCTCTCAAATGGGAACGTCATTATCTGAATGACCCATTCTGATTCTGATTTTAGGCCCTTATTCTCACGAACCAAATAAGTCCTAAATGTTTTCATTAATATTTTTAATTTTCTGCTAAATTACTGTAAATTATTGCTGTTAAAATTTATGTTACATTAATTAACATTGTTTTATTTTTATTTCTTTTAATGGAGTGAGGTGGTACTAGTGTACCTAAGGCTGCAACTTGGGCTGGGTTGTCCGAATTCAACCTAACACAACCCAAAAAAGTTGGATTGGGTTGGGTCGGGTTGATGTTCGGGTTAGGGTTAGGGTTGAAATTCATGAACCTAACTTTACTTCAGCTTGGGTTAGGGTGGACTCCTTAGGCAACCTAACCCAACCCAAACCCGACTCTATAGTACATGTCATATATAAATATATGTTATATGCAATATATAACATGCATTGATTTGTTTAGATGCATGATATTTGTATAGCCCCCACCACATAGTATCATATATTTCTTTTAAGATAATCACTTCACTTAATTCTAATCAGAAAGACTAAAACCTAAATAATATTATTTTATGTTTTTTAAAAATTTTATTCTTCATCTCCTCTCTATTGTTTGTCTCATAAAAGATTTATCATAAGTCATAACTCATAATAAACTATAGTCATTTCTAGCACTTATTTTTCTGAATTTTGTACCAAAATAACAAAAAAAACGTCAACCAACAAATACTAATGAAACATAGGATTAATATATATAGTGAAAGTTGAGTTAAGATCTAAAATCAAGAAATTTTATGAGGTTTTATAAGGAATGGGAAGAAGGTTGGGTTGGGCTAGCGTTGAAGGAATTTAGTTAGGGTTAGGTAGGGCTGCAAGTCGGACCGGGTTAGATCAGGTTAAGGCCAACCCTAAGTTCTAAACCCCCAACCCAACCTTCAATTTCACAAACCCAACCCCAATTTCTATGTGACTTTTGGGTCTTTCTTCATTGAAGATCGTGATCATGTTTTTTCTACGCTCCCCACTTAATGAATCTTAATGAATTGGAGCATCACTCCTTACCTCATTTATTCTACAAGAATTAATTGTAGATAGGGATGGAAATTTTTATCCTACTAGTAATTCAACACGTGCATTGCATGTGAGATTTTTTTTTATATTAATTACTTGAACAATATGATTAAAAATAAATTTAAACGCTTGTACCAAATGAGCACATGCACTGTACATGGAAATTTTAAATTAAAAATCAATTATTTATCATATTTATTATTTATTACTTATCATATTTATTATTGTTTAACATGTCAAACTAAATGTTCCCATTTTTTTTTAATTTCTACAATTTTTGCATTTTATCTATTTCTAAATTTTATTATTTAACTGTGGCAATATGGATTGGCCCATTTGACCCCAAAGGGTATAATTTTCTACCATCACTTAGATGAAAACACTATTTTTTTTCTAATAGATTTTAAAAGTATAAGTTTATATGTTATTGGAATTATTAATTTATTATGTATGAATTTAATTAATAAAATTTAATAATAAAAAGAAACAAATATGACTTAAGTATATGATTCAATGAAGGTGGGTGCAAGTTAATACCTTAAGTGTTGGATTTAATGAGGAGGAAATGAATGCATTGAATGTCTTAAAATTACCTCTTTTCACTCATTTAATATCAATTTGATTACCTTATTTGCCCTCATTTGTTATTAATATATTTAAACATAGAAGGATAAATTTTGTTATTTGAAAATTCCAAAAATATTCTTGAGGTTATTCATACTTTTTAAAGTAGTATAGATCTGATGGGTATACACTTGTTCCTACCTATTGGTGTTTTTTTGCTTGAAGGACGGGTATTGGGGCAGGGATAGGTTTTGGGATTCTACAATCCATATAGGTACGAATAGGCTACGGTATTAAGTGTTGAATTTAAATAATATTTTGGAATTTTATGTGAAAGATAATTGATAGTTCATGTGGTTTTACATGTTTTAAGAAATAATTGAAAACATTGTTATTTACTTGTGCTATTTATTGTTTATATATAACAAGAAATAATAGGAAATCAAATGCAGGTTTTAAACCCAATCCACCCTACCCTTGAATGTGAAAAGGGTAGGGTCAGGGAGGTTTTGCAATTTCATGAGAAGGGTTTCAATTCTCATTATCCAACCTGCTATGAGTTTTGGGGCATGTATGATTTGGGAGATTTAGAGAATTAGATAACGTCTAAAATTTACAAAAGCCACTCCAAACCCGCCCTATTGCCATCTCTAATTGCAGATAATTTTGATTTCATCCCAAAATCCGATTACTTAACATATATGTATGGAAGTTGTAACCAACATTTTTTTTATATATTTTGTACTTTATACTTTACCCTATAAGAATTGTAAAACCAATGTATTCACGAAAGAAAAAAAAAAAAAGTCAAAATGTATCCTTTTAGACATAAAATATAATAAAAAATATAAAAAACTTTAGGAAACCTTTATATCTTATTAACTCAATAATAGTAAAAATTAGAACTAACCTAATCATTAATGGGAACAAACCGATCAATCGGCACCTTTCATGTTCCGACTCTGTCCATTTTTGCTTTTTCAATTTTTTTTTTTTCTTTAAAGTGTTTGGTTGGTGAAATGGTGTGGTTGCAACGTTGATATGATAAGACGAGGGAAGTGGCGAATCTGGTGATGACAGAGAAAAATGACCTCGTAAGCATATTTTTTTTGTTTTTTTAATCTGATGTTGATTATTTTGACTTGATAGTCAACAAATTAAAGCAAATGGATAGAAATTTGTCCACATGTACATACAATGGGATGTCATCACGCTAACAAAGTCAAACAACAGATCACCCTTCGACATATTTTTAGCTAACATTATCCTTCAATATCCAATTATCCCAATGTCCAAGTCCAGCATCCTTGAAGAATAAGACTGCAACTCTTTAAGAAGGGTAATGTAATAATGGGCTGGGCTGAGCTGGGCCGGGCTGCGCCTAGCACAAGGTACAGCGGCGTTCATGTAAGCCAGCTGGGTCACTAATGCCTGAGACATAGGGCCCATAAACAAAACTCAATATACTTCAATAGTTTCATGGCCGAACAATAGAACTGTACCAATCTATCAGATTGGGCTTTGCTCAACCCATTTAATAATATTGCCCTCCGGGACTCCACGTTAAATTAGATTTGGGTAAGGTAACGAAGTAGGCCGTAAGTTGAATGATCAGTATCCTAGTAAATTATCGCATCAGACGCGGAAGCGTGAAGACTAAAGAAGATGGTGGCATTGGTGGGTACGTAGTGCGTATAGGTTTTGATGAAGATACAAAATTAAAATCCAACTGGGAAGCAAGCAAGGATTCCTTGTTTCCCTATTCCCGTGTTCTAATAGTACTGTAAATTACTTTCCTCACTTCAATCAACAAAACAATGGGATAGAATATCATCCATATGCATACAGACTAAAGGGCCAGTTCTCAATACACTTCATGATCCCAACCCTGAACGCCAAAGTAAAAAAGAGGTAAAATACAAAAAGCTCCCTAAAGTTTTTGGCAATCATAAAAACTTTTCCTGTAATTTTGCTTTAGCAAATATCTCCTTTCGGTCAATAATTAAGACGGAAAATGTTAAACCGGTGAATCAACTTTTCCTGTAAGTTTGCATCTGTTTTTACTGAAATACTCCTATCGACATGTTATCCTCTTCTCCTTCCCCCCTGTCGACCTCTTCACCCTCTTTTCCTATCCCAATTTACCTGGTAAGAGGAGGAACACAAGACGCAATCTCTCATCCAAACTCCATCCATTCAAGGAGGAACCTCTTTATCCTCTTTTCCTTTCCGTTTTTTTTTCATATTATTTCTTTGTCAATTTCTTCCTCTTCTTTTAATTTTTCATCTTCGATTGCTGAATCAATCCATCAAACTTTAACAATTTGCCGTTCGAGATCTGAGATGTGGGTTGTGTACAACTTTGTAATGAGCTGTGTAGCTTTCTCATCTATATCTGGTTCACCCATCCAATGCAGCCCCCCCTGTTTCTTGCTTCAACACCTACATCATCCTTGTTGTGCATTTTTGAAGAGGAGACTTTTCCTTTAAGCAACCCATAAATTAAGAATACTAGTTGGCGAGCTAGATTGATGAGCTTCGTTGCTCTTTAGAGACCTGCAAGGAACCAAATGTCAGAGGATCCAGGGTGTCTAACCCGGCGAGGTCGTTCCGATGCTTAAGTCAGTACTCTCATACTACACTGCGAGCAAAAAATCACACAGTATGAGAGATAGAATTTTCTTACTTGCTTGCCTCCTTGCCTCTGGGGTTGGTGCCTTTATATAAGCATTGTTTGACGTGGGCTTCACGCACCATATCCGAGATTTCTGCAAGGTCGTCTAAGTGGTTCGAGATTCCTGGAGGTAACCGCCATGCACGTTGACCACCCTCCAGATTGTTCGGCACGTGAGCCAACTTCCAAGGATCGCGGGAGTGTTAGGATATGCATGCCGAATTTGTTGGTGAGCACGTCTTACAAGTTGTCAGGTCGGTGCATGTGCCAGGTCGCCAGGTCACGCCTGGGCCAGGCTGCCAGGTCGGTGCCTATGCTAGGCCGCCAGGTCAGTGCCTGTGCCAGGCCGCTAGGTCGGTGCCTGTGCCAGGCCGCCAGGTCGGTGCCTGTGCCAGGCCGCCAGGTCGGTGCCTGTGCCAGGCCGCCAGGTCGTGCCTGTGCTAGGTTGCCAGCTCGGTGCCTGTGCTGGGCTGCCAGCTCGCGCCAGGGCCAGG
>NW_010729312.1:675246-702845 GCF_000365185.1 Nelumbo nucifera
AAGCCGCGCCAGGGCTAGACCACACCTGTGCCAGGCCGTGCCAGGGCCAGGCCGCGCCTGGGCAGCTAGGTGGGACACCATCAACTTGGCTAAGGCAAGTTGTTGCCAAAGTGGTTTTGGGTGTCACCTAGTTGTTCTGAGGTGCCATGTGTCACAATATCATTAGAGGGCCAAATCCGCCCTCATCATTTGCCCCCCACTCCCGAGCTGAGAGTAACTCGGCGAAGGGAGTAAATTTCTCCTTTTGGCCCGGAATGAATAATTCGATGAGCTCGTAAGCGTCGATTCAATTTCTTAGGCTCTAGGAGCGACTCACAGTTCACTCCTTGATTTTGCCCATGCCGAAGAGACGACTGGGTCTTATGTGGTGAGGAAGTCTTCGCTAGTTCGGTATTTTGGCCCTTAGGCTCTAGGAGCGACTCGTGGTCCACTCTCTTTGATCTTGCCCATGCCGAAGAGGCGATTGGGACTTGTATGCCCATGCCGAAGAGGTGACTGGGACTTATCGTAGTGCTGAGGTCTTTTATCAGTTTGCCAGTTCGCACCTGGGCCAGGCCGCCAGGTCGCACTAGGGCCAGGCTGTCGGGCTGCTGCATCAGCCGCGTTAGTGACGTCGGTTACCCACTGCTACAAGAAGCTACTACGAGCTCAACCTACGGGGGCAACACTATTGACTTTAGGTCACCAGCTCGCACGGGAGTCTTGGAAGGCTCGACTGGCAAGGGCGTCCATGCAGTCAGTTGGCCGACTACTCCCGCGGAAGCCACGAAGAGCTCATCTTTGTAGAGGGTACCTCGCGAAGAGGACTGATGAGGCTTTATCCGAGTTGAAATAAAGTTGGTAAAGCTGCTTAGTCTGTTAGCCATCAACTTCCTGCATAGTCTTTGAGTTCATAAAAAAAATGGAAACTAGAAAGTGAGAGCTTTTAGTTTCTAAAAGGTGAGAACTTAGCTTTTTGGAAGAAGAGGACTTAGCCTTTCGGAAGATGAGAACTTAGCTTTTTGTAGCGTTTCCCACAGACGACGCCAATTGATGAATCAATTTTTGTTGATGTATCGATTTTTTGGCTAAGTACCTCGTCATTTGGTCTGCTTCCAAGTGGCCGATGACTCAGAGGCCGAAGTGGAGCTGCCTAGGTGCCGAGCTGATTAGGTGGTGAGCTGCTTGTAAGGCACCAGGCTGACCAAGTGCAGGGCTGCCTGTGAGGTGCCGAGCTGACCAGGTGCAGGGCTGCCTGTGAGGTGCCGAGCTCTCTATGAGGTGTTGGGCTTACCAGGTGGCGAGCTGCCTGTGAGACGTCGGGCTGACCAAGTGCAGGGCTGGTTGTGAGGTGCCGAGTTGACCAAGTGTCGAGCTGTCTAGGTGCCGAGCTGCCCAACTGGCGAGCTGGATTGATGAGCTTCGTTCGTCTTTAGAGACCTACAAGAAAACAAATGTCAGAGGACCCGAGGTGGCTAACCCGGCGAGGTCGCTCCGATGCTTAAGTCAGTACTCTCATAGTAGACTGTGAGCTAAAAATCACATAGTATGAGAGCTAAAATTTTCTTACTTGCTTGCCTCCTTGCCTCTGGGGTTGGTGCCTTTATATAGGCATTGTTTGGCGTGGGCTTTACGCACCATATCCGAGATTTCTACGAGGTCCTATAAGTGGTTCAAGATTCCTGGAGGTAACCACCATGCACGTTGACCACTCTCCAGATCGTTCGGCACGTGGGCCAACTTCCAAGGATCGTGGGAGTGTTAGGATATGCATGCCGAATTTGTCGGCGAGCACGTCTTACAAGTCGCCAGGTCACGCCTGGGCCAGGCCGCCAAGTCATGCCTGTGCCAGGCTGCCAGGTCGTGCCTGGGCCAGGTCACGCCTGCGCCAGGCTGCCAGGTCGTGCCTGGGCCAGGCCGCCAGGTCGTGCCTGTGCTAGGCTTCTAGCTCGGTGCCTGTGCCAGGCTGCCAGGTCGTGCCTGTGCTGGGCTGCCAGCTCGCGCCAGGGCCAGGTCGCAAGGCCGCGCTTGGGCAGCCAGGTGGGACACCATCAACTTGGCTAAAGCAAGTTGTTGCCAAAGTGGTTCTTGGTGTCACCTAGTTGTTCTGAGGTGCCATGTGTCACAATATCATTGGAGGGCCAAATCCGCCCTCATCAATTGGAAATCATTGAAGATGCAGGAGATGTTCATGCCTCCACCAAGGCTAGCGAGGTCGACGTCGATAGTTGATTTCTTGTTGTTCCAGCCAAGGATTATGGAATTGATCTGTATGTAGTTTTCAAAGTCTTTGCCTTGGAGCTTGGTGAGGCTGGCCTCAACACATCTCTAAAAAATTAGAGAAGGAAGAAGGTTGAAAGAAAGAGGGACACCGCCACACAGGAGGAATGGTCTACATACTTTTCAGATTGCCAACATGAGAAACTTGCATTGCAAGTGCTTTTGCCTATTGGTGCTATTGCCTATAGTCTACATACTTCAAATCTTTAATTTGTGGGGATGACGCTTTCGCTCACTAACATAAGGGAGGTATGTGTACGATTTTCTAAAAGTTCAGATGAGGTTTTTAATTTGTTAAAGTAAAGGGAAAATTTACGATCAATACCCTGTAATTTGGCTTGAGTGACAATTTGGTCCCCAAACTTTAAAATGCGACAATCCAGTATTTGAACTTTCAAAATGTGACAATCTAGTACCCGAACTTTTAAAATGTTGCAATCTAGTACCTATTATTAACCAATCTGTTAATCATCCGTTAAGTGACATTTGAAAAGTCAAAAATGCCCTTCGAAAGCCATCTAATTCTTTTTATCAACCATCTAAACGTTGACAAAAAATTGAATAATAGTTCTAAATCCTAGCCTCTTCTATTCAAAAAAGTTGGTGGTTGTTTAAAAGAATCTAGAATTTGGGACTGTTCATTTTATTGTCAATGTTTGGATGGTTGATAAAGAGAATTAGATGGCATTCTTAGAGCATTTTTGACTTTTCAAATGTCACTTAATGGCTGATTACGAACTGGTTAACAGCAGGTATTGGATTGTCACATTTTGAAATCTTGGGTACTGGATTATCACATATTAAATGTTCGGATACTAAATTATCGCATTTTAAAGTTCAAGGTCACTCGAGCTAAAGTACGAGATATTGATCAAGAATTTTCCCTAAAGTAAAACTTGAGGGGAGGTTCTATGATTGTCATAAACCATAGGGGAGGTTTTTGTATTTTACCCAAAAAAAAAAGATAATTAGGCAAAAGAGGGGAGTTCGGATCAGCTACCAACACACAGTGCCAACAATGTCCCAACCGGACATTGCAGCCGTACATAGGGAACACCTTCCCATGAATGAGAAGGGTGATGTTCCCAATGTGAGACTGCAGTGGCCTGTTCGGACAGGGTTGGTAGCAGATCCCTATCCAAAGGAGGGTAATTATTGCATTGTTAGATTTATTTCACTGACAGGCTATTGTTTGCTAGGGTAGAGAGGGCTTTAGCTGGACTAGATTGAAGAATAGAGGTGTCTAATTAAGGATCATGGGACCGGTTCAGACCTGGCTGAATTGGGTTCTCGCTAGGTCTGAAGTTGCGGCCATGAAACTTGAGATAAGATAATAACCAGTAACCACTAACAAGAACTATCATCCAATCCCATGAGGTTCAGACCTGGCTGAATTGGGTTCTAGGTCTGAAGTTGCGGCCATGAAACTTAATTGAGATAAGATAATAACCAGTAACCACTAACAAGAACTGTCATCCAATCCCATGAGACATAATAATATCAGAAGCTTTCCTTTTCAACACGGCCAAGCCATCTGTTAACAAGCTTTAAGATGGTGGGGTGGTTGGTGAGACTCATGAGAGGTGGGAACGCAATTATATATGCAACAATGGAAGTGGCGAATCTTGTGGGGGCAACCTCGCACTAAAAAATCAGCATCACCTAATCTCGTCGTCGTTTTCTTCTTTCATGGATCACTGGTTTTTATTATTCTTGTGGGGTTGTGTTGACCTCGTAGTGATAAACAAATCAATAGAAAGGGATAGAAATTTGTCTGGTAGCACGTAGGCGAAGTCTTAAACAATGGGACACCATCTGGGGCACTCCACTATATCATGAGTCCTTCGCCATCTTGATCTGCTCTCAAATGCTGTCTATAAATACCTACTCGGTACAATGGCCAGGCACCATACTCAGCTTTCTCAGTTTAATTAATTGTTTGAGTTTGAAGTGGTTCACTTAGTGATACCATTTCCATCTTACATACAAGATGGCTAGATCAAGAGTGGTGGCTGTTGCATTCTTGGTTCTGCTCTGCCTTGAGCTTTCGTCTGCTGCTAGGTCCAGAGCTTATGGTAGTGGAAGTGGAGGGGGAGGGGGAGGGGGAGGAGGCTCGGGCAGTGGCTCTGGCTATGGTTCGGGTTATGGTTCAGGGAGTGGTTCTGGCTATGGTGGGGCATAAGGGGAAGGATATGGAAGTGGTGGTAGGGGTGGTGGTGGTGGCTCTGGATATGGATCAGGATCTGGTAGTGGTTCTGGCTATGGATCCGGAAGTGGAAGCGGCTCAGGCTATGGATCAGGAGTAAGTGTTGTAGGCGATGGATATGGAAGCGGTGGTGGCGGCGGTGGGGCTGGAGGTGGTGGACGTGGATCTGGAAATGGTGGAGGTTATGGCAGTGGTTGTTGGAAAATGGGGTCAGTTTTATCAAGTTTGCTGTTGGGTTATAATCAAATCCATTCCCACTGTTAACTTTGAATTGTGCATCTTGATCACACCCAATCGAATTGTGACCGTTGATCTCATCAACGTTGACCAACGGTCAGCATCGCACCAAAACCAAAGACGCCCTTTGCGAGCCACGCAGGTGAGAGCAAAGTGCACCTCATTGCGCTGCACACACGCGTATGCATGCGTTGCGCGGTATCAAACCCCCATACTCTCCTCTACTATTTCTAATGAGTGTAAATCAATCATATTAAAATACTAAAAACAAAGTTTATAATTTTCTAATATGGGACAAGTTCAAAACTGGGTTTTATAAGAGAAAAGCTAATTTTTCAATCAAGTGTGCAGGTACAATTTCTCATGTAATTGACCAATCAAACCCATTAAATTTTAATCTCTTATGAGATTAAAATCCAACAGTGGTCAAGGAGGTAGAGGAGGTGGGGGTAGTGGTTCTGGAAATGGTTCCAGCTATGGGAGTGATTCTGGATACGGTTCTGGTTATGGGTCCGGCTATGGCGGTGGCCAATACCCTTAAAGGACCTATCTATCATGTGCCTTACAAAATAATTCTCTCTCTCTCAATAAAACAACCGTTACATTGCCTGATCTGCCGGAAGGCAACTTGTGATATGCATGTATGAGTTCGTGTTCATGTGTTTATATCATGTATTTTCAGAAGAGATTAAGATTTCTACTTATAATTTTTGCATGTATGTTCATATGGACGTACGAAAGAAAAATAAGCAACTTTTGGCATTTCTTAAAGCAGTAAATAAAAGTAAAAGATTTTTACAAGTTATTGGGAAAAATTCTAGGGATCAGTAGTGAAGATCCAATGATATATTTATGAAAAATGTAGGTGATGGCCTCAACATGGAAATGTTAGATACGTTGAAGCATTAATTGTAGATAGTTTTTGGAACCGAAAGTAAAGGGATTTGAAGGTATCTATGTACATGTCTCATGCATATAATTGTGGCTAAGGGGTTTATTCTGAAGAAAGGCCTTTTTAGAAGTTTCTTATACATGGAACACTTGGGCTCAGTTTGGAAGTACAAATATAAAAATGCAGAGTGCTTCTATTTTGCATTATTGTTATGCATTTGTATTTGTATTCTTTCTAAATTGAGCCTTACTTCTTTATTGCATCAAGACCAACAAATAAGTCAATCTGCCTTCATGATAATTATTATGAAGTATATAGAAAATTGGCAAGAGGTCTATGAGCACCTTAGGCTGTGTTTGGAAACGATGCAAAAGGAGTGTAAATCACAGTTCAAGGTAAATTTGTACTCTGTTTCACTTTTGCCTGTGTTGGCAACATTGTATTTATGCATTGGCAAATGACAGACAAATGCATATTTACATAAGATGTAAAAGTACATCAATAAAAAAGAAGTAAATTTGTATTCAAGTGGGCTTTTGATAAAAAAAAAAAAAAAAAAAAAAAAAGCATATGCTTTATTGGAATTCATGTTTACATCCATTACAGCTAAAAGCCTGTTTGGTAAGAAGATAAATTTACCA
The DNA here is from genome assembly GCF_000365185.1 of Nelumbo nucifera. The sequence goes on from NW_010729312.1 coordinate 681,482, forward strand.
GTGCAAAACTGACCCAATTTTACAATTTATATATACCGTTTTATACTCTACATATTTACATTCACACTTATTTGCATTGTTTCCAAACACAGCCTTAAGTCCTTTGCCCTAATGGATGGATGTGATTGAAGATAAACCCCTTACACACTCTTTACAAAGAAGATCAGGCATTGCTTGATATCTATGTTACATCAATGTCACAACTCACAATTTAGCAAAGTTGAGGCCAAGCATAATGTTAGGACAAAATAGACATGAATGACTTAAGCTTTTTTTTTTTTTTTTAATTTTCCTTTTGCTGACATATGGAACCTTATTTACCTTAATTTCAAGATTACTCAATGGTTTTACTTAATTTCAACATCTTTGCTGACTTGGAATTGTTCTCTTAACAGGATGAACCTGATCTGGACATGGAATCACTTGTTGTTGTTTTTTTTTTTTTTTTTTTGTAGTAATTCAACCAATAGATCAATTCCCCAAATCATTCAAGTTTCCTCTAAACTAAGGGCACCTCATGTGTATGTTGCTTTGCATATTACTAGACCCTGATTTCGTTTGAGGATATGGTGCTACCTTCATGTGCATTTAGTTTTGGGATGAAATCACACTCGCAGTTCAGGAAGCAAAATGAAAGACTACTAATGAGAACCATGATTGGTAAATGGTGCATTGTGTCTTCTATGTTCTTATGTTATGTCAAGGTTATGCTCCAACTGTCTTCTATGTTTTTATTTTGCAGCTCAAGGTGCATATTTCAATGTGTATCATAAAAATTGCATAGTTGTTGTTATTGTCATTATCATAAGTGATAGATAAATAAATAAATAAGCAGAAACAATCTAGGAGTTTCAATATCTTAAAAAAAAATATATATAAATTTTCTTGATGAAAACCCCTGTAATTGAAAACTCCTTAATTAGCTCAGTAAACTTATTCTGAACTCGTTCCAAAAGTTACCATCTTATCTCTTGGGAATTGTCATATACTTTCTTAGATTAATGAATGCCATGTGATGAACTGATAAAAAAATATGAATACCATGCTTTTGTTTTTTTTTTTCTGGAAAATAAAAAATGAGTGCCATGTTGATCTCTCTTCTCTTCAAAATTTTCTATTAATCACTTGTTGGTTTTAGCTTTGTTTTCCTGCTTGCTGGTATGTTCCGATACTTGATGCTTACAAAAAATAGGCATGGCTATTTGGCCTCTTATTATCAGAAGGATGATAATGGCAAACGTCAACCCAATTCTTCCCTTTGTGATATGACTTATATAGAATAGAATGGATTGCATTAGGATTCAATTGATTTCTAATGGTTTTAAAAACAGGTTCCCCCCTATGGGTCTATTCTACCCTCTGCTTTTGGTTCAAGATGAGTACCCACCACCACCTCGTTCTTGGTGATCAGTTATATATGTTTATAACTATTTTACTTTACCACCAGGTTTCATGACTACGAGGATATGTTGGAAGATACATGGCATATTGATTTCGCTAGAAGATCGAACATGTCAAAGGGTTTATATCTTGGGGTTAATGGTGGAATGCCCATGTGGGATAACTACCCGGTTTTCCCAACCATACTGAAGAAGGAAGACAATCTCGGTCTTGTAGAGGCAATAACTAGTTTAGCATTCTTTCAACAGGTAGGTTTCTGTGTGTGTGTATGTGTGTATTCTACTGGGAGATGGTGTGCCTTGACATAATCATTAACACTGTTTCTTTCTAAATTGGCAGGGCGTATAGATCTTCAGAGGAAGCTCTTCTGTAGCATATAATTGGTGAGTATTGGAGATGTAGGATAAACAATTCAATACTGTGCTACCGAATTGTATTTTAAGTACTACATTTTTGCTTCAGATTGGCGGGGTGGCTTTGACAAGTGGGCTTGTTCCAGGAGTTAACATTAAGTACTAACTTGATGCAGGAGTTAACATTATATTATTAAGTAGATTGCAACCTTTAGTCTAGGCCCATTTAGCTGCGCAACTGATACAGGTGGTGAAGGACAAAAATGTTAATAACCAATAGACTGGAGCCAATGACCCAATGTTCAGTTTGTCACGGGTTTAAATCCATGGAAGGACAGATTTTCAGCATCATGAATCCTAATGTGAATGGTCGTACCCCTTCTCTGGCTATGGAATCAACTAGAGTTGTTTATACTTAAAAACAAGGATCTTGCCTCTAATAATTTGACATTGTGTTCATCATCTCATCCCCCTGCATCGTCAATGTTGCCTTCGCTGCTTTTTTCTACAGATTTTGAAGGGTCAACTTTTTGTAGATGAGTTTTGTGAGAAATTGTTGTACATTTTTTTATAGTGGAGAATGATTGTTTTTTGTGATTTTTGTTTGTTATGTGTTTTTCTTTTCTTTTTTTTTTCATATTTTCTCTATATATGCACTTGGTAGCAGGTTGCCAATGTGTGTATTTGTTGAAAATATATAATTAGTGGATGTTTTTGAAGTTCTTTTAACAAGGGAAGAATTGGAAACTTTGGCCGATTCCAATTCTAGCTTCTAGTTGAACCAAGCAACAACAATTGGAAGCCGAATCCGATTCCTAACTGAACCAAACAGATGCTAAGAATAGGTGATTCCGATTCCGATTCCTGTGGATTCTGATTCTGGTCTTGTCCGCGAACCAAATGCACCCTAAGAGTAGAAGTTTCAAGACCACTAGATCCATCCACTAAGCACCAAGAGCAAGAAGTCGTGGAAAAATCGATTTTAGCACTAAGAGAAAAAAAAATCATAGAATCACCAAATTCATCCATCGCAACTCAAAGCGCACTAAGAAGAAAAGATAACTTATGCTTATCGACAAGAAAACTCTTATCAAAACGTAGGGGAGCTGGGTACTCTGCTAGCTAAGCACCCATGCAACACTCCCCCACTCATACAGGGGAACGACAAAGATAGCACACCTAGAAAACCACACTTAAGTACTTTTTTGATAGAAGACATTCTATCAAGATACAGGGGAGGGGGTGAACATTAAAGTAACCAGCTATTTATTTTACTTGTTTCTTGATACAATGACTTCTATCAAAAAACAAGGCATTGTAAACTTAAAATGACATGTCATAGCAGACATGTTTCTTGACAGAAGGCCTTCCATCAAGAAACAGGGGGGTTAAAGTAGAGAAAATATTGAGCTATACCTTCCAATAAGCAGGCCTAACCATGCCTTTCATTCCAACAAAGTATAAAATCACTAGGTTTCTTTCCTTTCGTGACACCCATTAAGCTACAATCTATAACAAATCAATTAGCTCCCTCATTATCAATCATCTAATCACAATTACACGACACCAGACAAGCAAAACAAACCACAAAGGATGCTTATTGACAAGAATACTCTTATCAATAAATAGGGGAGCTAATTATAAGTATATGTAGTTTTTTATCACCCCGATTACATTGTAGATATCAAGATAAAATTATGAGCACAAATCTAACAACACGTGGAATCTCCTAGAACCCTTGATGGGCTTAATAACCATCACAGACTTGTGTTGAGCTTAATAACCATCGCAAACTTGCAATGAGCTTAACAACCATCGCAAACTTGTGATGAGCTTAATATCCATTGCAGAAATTGCGATGAGCTTAAAAGCTACCTGGGATTTATGATAAGCACAGAAGGCCATCCAAGACTTGCGATGAACATAAAACATCTCTTGTGACCCACGGTGAACAATGGGCATCACTTGAGACTTGTGATAACATCGTCAGTTAGATCTTGTCCTTTAACACGTGACTACTAGGAAACCCGTAAGGGGACGTAGGGTACACGTGCCACGTGAGAATCTTTAAGAGAAAGGAAACCATGTCTTTGAAGGATCTCACTAGACACGTGGTGAAATCTCAATGGTTCTTCCATAATAAATAACATAAAAATCCCCTTTCCTAATAGGAAATGTCTCCTTTTAGATCTTTCTCCCATAGCCGTGGAGTCATCTCTATAAAAAGGGGAATAACTCTCCCCCACGTCGGACAATGCCATATAACCCTAACCTAGGGGTTCTCATAGGAGCTCACTCACTCACTCACTCTCTCTCCTCCTTTTCCTATCTTTTCCACTGCCCTCTATAATTAGTAATCTTCCCGGGACTCTCTCTTTCCTTTTGTCTTCTCCGGACCTTCAGAGACTTGACCAACCTCCATCGCCTTACCACTGCACCAACAACAAGCTACTCAACTCGAAAGCTATTTAGGCTCGACTTTCTAAATACTCAAACTCAAACTCAACTTTAATCAAGTGGAGTACTTAGTTGAACCATTGTTCTAACTCCATAATACTTGGCTCAAGTAGCTTGCAAGTTTAATCGAGATTCTAATAAAATATTAGAAGTTGATCCTAACTCCTGACATGACTAGTCTAGATTGTCATTACTAGTTACTAGTGAGAAAATCTACAAGGGTTTTTAGATTTTTAGCATTGAAATGTTTTACTATTATCTCAACTAAAGTTGGTTTTTGGTTTATGATGACTCCCTATCCATTTCGGACACACTTGGCCTTTACTAGAAGACAATCCTTTTTAGTTTTTTAAACCATGTGTAGAATGTTCTTTTAGTGTCTAAAACCTATAACAAATTATAGCATAACTTATAGACTGTAAAACTAAAATATTTAGCTCAAAGATAGAAACAGGACCTAGGATCCTCAATAAAGATTATTTCAATATACATTCTATTTTATGGAGAATAAAGTAGAGGATTCATGGTGCTATAGGAAATATCAAGGAATGGAAATCTTACTATTAATAAAGGTTCATGCTAATTAGATGGTCAAAGGTTTAATTTTGGTTGTCGAATAAGATACTTCCAAGCTTATGCACCACTTTCTTTGAATGAGATAGCAATGCTTAGAAAAGGACAGAGCTTGACCAAACTAAAGGGGCATTCTTTTTTTGGATTTTGAGAGGGGGAAAAGTTGGTCAATGGGATTTTGGTTCCTATTGACCAGAAATCCCATATTCCTTTTTTAGATTTATGTTGGGAACAAGAAAAGTTTATTTTCCTACATATCACTTACTTGGGTAAGTGATACCCATCTCTCAGGTGGATAATAACTTTCTCACCTAGGGGGAAAGTTTCTAACACTTGAGTCGAACAAAAATGCACCTTTTAATAATGGATTTTTATGGCTAAAATGATCATTGCCTTATTTACGTAAGAAATAAAAGAACATGGGTAAATACACTTACTCGTTGTAGGCGCGGTAAGGCTGGGATGAGGAGCGGTCTCTTTGAAAGATAGAAAAGGGTCTCGTGGACTGGAAAGTGAGGATCTTTTGGGTTAAGGATGCGGGAAATGGAGATAACTCGGGGGGTACTAGGTGATAGATTGCTTGGGATCGAATGATTTCTAATACGAGGAGGATCCCTATTTATGGAAGGGATCCCAAGATCCTCAAAGGTAGTAGATGGGGATATTCGCTCCATATCGGGGAAGAGAATATTTGATTCGCTGTCAATTATTGAATGCACTATTGGGGTATCGTCACATGTTTCATGAGAATCTTCTCAGGGATTGGATTTCCTTATCCTCGAGATCCCTCATTATTCACGTGTGCTACTACCTTTTATACGCGTTATAACTAATCTTATGTGGCAATGGTGATGTTACCGTTCGGCAGTTGGTACTTTGCTGATTCCATGTGGCGGCTTGCAGGGTTCTTTACTTGTCGTGGGTCCATGTGCGTCTAGACATACGTGAGCCTCGCCATGGATTCGACTTGTTGTCCCTTCTAGCCCATCGTCAAGAGTGGGTGATGAACCTACAATTTATCTATAATTTTTTAGGACTTTAGTATGGATCTTTATGCCGATTTTATTAATTTTTGCCTTAATTTAGCTTAATGCTAAGAATAAGTTTCAGGGGTAATTAATCCAAAAAAATGAAGGAAAAAGGCAAGGAAAGAAGGTTCAAAAAGACCAAATTCAGCCCAAGCAAGAAAGAGCACTTCGGCCCAAGAATAATAAGTGGATTCCTTGAGAAAACCCAAGAAAAGAAAGCCTAGCCAAGAGTAGAATTCGGCCCAGCAAAGAAGGCCCATTCTCAGCCCAAAAGAGCAGCTCAAAGCATAGCTGTCATGTGCTAAGAGAGAGCCTAAGTGCAGCCCAAATAGCAGCCCTTATGAGGCTTTCAAGAGAGCTCTAGAAAGTTCAAGAAAGGGGTGTAATACACCCCATTCTAAAGGCTTCAAGAAGGGGCAAGAGCCCCCTTGAAAAACAGTCTCTAGGAGGGGGGAGAGGTGTTCAATTGCTTGAGATGAAGGCTCTCCCACTCTTAGAGGTTCGGCCACCTTGAGAGAAGAGAAGAGAAGAAGGCTAGGCGCAAGGAAGAAGAAGAAGAAGGGCTGAAGGAAGTTCAAGTCAAGCAAGCAAGAAGAGAAGGTGAGTTCGAAATTGGGGGTTTGTGATTCAGAGATCCTTTGTAATAACTCAATTGTAGTTTCATTCTCCTTTAATTCGAATTCAGTTTCTTTGTTATATTTTCTTTCTTCTTTCTCCTTCTTCCATTCTTTCTTGATGTATTTCAACTTGTAAAATTCCAGTTCAACAATCAAATTCTTTTTTATTCATTCGAATGGTTATGAATTGTACTTGAAGTTTCTTGAATAAGGGTATTATTGTAGATTAATTCGGCCAATTAACCTTCAAAACTCAGATCTGAATTCTCAGATTGCAAGATCTGAATTGCTTGAAAGAGAATTCAGATCTGCAAAATTCAGATTGGTCGAAAGGATCTAAAGCTTGGAATTCCTAGAGTGCTTGAGAGAGACTCTAGGAATTCAGATCTACTATTCAAGAACTGAATTGGATGCAAGATTAGAGATAACTTGCACAATTCAGTTGATGATCAATTCGGTTTTGAATTGATACCTTAGATGTGTTTGAAGAAATGCATGCATGGGGATTAGATCCTTGATAGAGATATGGGGATCATCACTCATGCATAGATTGAACATGCACTTGAAAGAGGTTGTTCATGAGCTTGGGGTCTAACCAAACCAGGGCTCAATCATGATTTATTCGAATGATCCAAATTGATAGATTGCTGAATTCTGAGATTGACATTTACTGCTACTCTTCTAACCTGATTTGAAGGCAATTGAGCCAATGATTTAGATAGATGTTAGTTTAGGATTTTTAGCTTTCATTAAAGTTTTGATTTATTTGTTAATCAAATAAGAAGTACTCAATTTAGTATTGATACTTGTTTCCTAAATCCTTGTGGGAATGATACTTGATTCATTACTTTACTACTTGAACGGTTAGTGCACTTTTTAGTGTCACAATGAGCCACATCAGTGGGTTCGCGGGCTGTGAATTCATCGCACGTTGTAACGGGTGTAGCTTCATCACACGTTCAGGTGGGCTTGGGTCCTTTGGACGGGTCCCTGTGGGGTTTCTTTAGGTTCGAGCGCTGATTGTGCTCGGTGGACCATGGGTTTATCGTAGTTTTGCTTCATGTATTGGGAGTTCATCACAGAGGTGACAGTGTGTCGCAAGTTCATCGCAACGTAGGAGTCAATTGCAAGTTGTTTGCATGTACTTCTGTGGTGTTAATCCTGATATCTTAGTGTTTTTTGAGGGTCTGAGTGAGCGGTATATAGCTACACTTGGGTAAGTGTTTACCACGAAAAACTTATCCAAATAATTACATTTACTTGGATAAGTAACTTACGAAAAGCGAACGGGCATAAAGAAAGATCTCCTTGCTATGATATATGATACCCAACGTTGTATTGTGTTGGATACTTCAAATTTAATATAAATGATTCAATGGTTCTAAACCATCTAAGTGATGCACCCGATTCCATTGGTCCACTTGTTTTAATCATTTCCTCCAATCTCAACCATCGAAAAGACCTCCTAGGGTTATTTTGTTAAACTTAATGGCATACCAAGATTTCAGGTACTACCACCATACCAATGTTGCCTCCACCCTGATCTCCTCTACCTCCACCATTACCCATGAACCCCCATCTCCACCAGTCTCATCAACACCTTCTGCATCATTTCCATTCTCTTAACAATATTAATGTTAAATTGTTCCTATAAAGCAAGATAATGACATTGTAGAGGTGAGTGACAGAATATCAACCAAATAGAATAAAAGTTAATATTGTCCAGTTTGAGGTTGAGGCAATCGATGAAATAAGCTTAAAAAACCCCACTTAACTATGATGCAAAATTTGTCAGAACTCCTCATCCTTTGAGCTAAACTAGATCATCATCATTATTGCATATATACTATACATTCAAGTAGACTGGACCCACCATTCAAAGAGACTGACCAATAAGTGAAAGACCAATTTAATTTGATCATCATAAGAATCAAAATATAGAGTTTGAAAATTCTGCTGGTACATCACTTGAATGAGCAATATTAATTCACTACTCTTGGATACTGTTTTAATGGCCTGAGGCTTTAGCAAACTACTGAATAATTGTTTGTTTTCGTAGTTTTTCTTTTATCTGTTTTCTTTTATTTTTATACTCAACCTCTTGCTGTGATTTGATCATAAAGATCTATACTTATCAACTTTGTTTTTAGTACCAGATTTAATTTACTGGACTACATTGTCTGAATGTTCTTCAAATCTTATCAGGGTTTGATATAGGATGTATCTGTTCTTGTTAGTGTTTGCATGCTTACAAACATTTTATTTTAATTTCTAGAACAACTACTACTAAGATACTAGTTTTATAAAAATGTATGGCTAGGAATTAAAAATGCCTTCTTAGAAACTAGCGCTAGAGATCAAAGTTACAGATTCAAAGGCAAAAGAAATGCAACTAGAATACCTATTTACTGTCTTTCTTTCTTTTCAAGGGTTTTAGAGAAAACATTCGAAATTGATGCAACAAGAACACCTATTTACTTCGACCAACCATCAGAGAAAATTTTCTTTTGTTTTCTAAAAGCAATATTTACTCTTGTTTATTATACAAACCCTAGTCTATACACTATTTTGCACCAAAACCTCATGAATTTTTGCAGCCTTACCAAATGAATGCAAATTTGAATTGGAACACAAATTTGCAACAGTTCATCATTTGCACTCCAACCAAGCGCAGCTTAGGCTTAGTTTGGAAAGAGTAAAAACACTACAACAAAGTCTAGATTTAGTGGCATTTTTTATAATGACATTTATTTAATTGTCACTGAATATGAGATTTAGGGGCAAATGTTAAAAATGCCACTACATGTATATTAGAAACGCCACTATATGTATTATTATAGCAACAAATATTAAATTGCATGTCATTAAAAAGTATCAAATCGCCACCGTATGGCTTATCAAAAAAAAAAAAAAAGATAAAGTCGCCACCCTATGTATTTTTTAAGTGGCAATTATTAAGGGTCCGTTTGGCATATCTTTTGAGAAGATCTTTTGGTAGATCTAACAATCAAAAAACGCATTGAGCTTTTGCATGAAGATCTGAGCAGTCTGAAGCTACTTTGGCAGTATCACGTCTTTCTGTGCATCTTTCTGTGTCTTTTCGCGTGAGAATAAAACACGAAAGACATGAAAAACTTCATTTGGAGCTTCTCAAAATCAGCCCAAAATAGGTTCTCGCGTCTTTTGGCGGTTAGATCTTCCATGAACCAAACAGAAATAGACCGAAAATTGATCTACCCGGCTTGTAAATAACTGAAAGACCAATCAGAAAGATGTGTCAAACGGGCCCTAAATTTCCATTGAAAATGTGTTAGAAGCACCACTTTATTTGCAGTTTAATATTAACATTCAAGATTTCTATTGAAAATTCGTGTGGATATAGATCTTTAGTTCCCTATTCTCTACTTCTTATTGCTGGCAAAAAGAGTTGTTCGTCCAAACCCTAGAGGAATTCTGAGAAGGCATGCTTCTCTCTTTCTCAGAGGTAATTAAAGGCAAAGGCACCAGTTTTAATCTCTTGCTTCAATTAGAGCTCAAGAGAAAGACTAACAGGGAATACAAATATGTAGAGTACAAAATTTTGTATTTTATATTATTTTGTATATATTTTTGCATTCTTTTCAAACGGAGCCTTTACAGCCCATCTGTATTGGGTTTAATCCAATTCTTAGGAGGGGATTTTTAAAACAAAGACTACCAAATCCTAAAATCACTTGATAATTAAAGGGTTGACATCAGAGTATGTAAGAAAAATGTATGGGATTTACAAATATTACTCCATATCTCATGCAATAAAATTGTTTTCTTTGTAAACACATAGTATAACAGGTCATAGATAAATGAGCTTGGTCCATAGTTTTCAACTTTCCACTGAAGAAGTAACTAGTAAACCATTCATGAAAACCAATTGGCCTTAAACCTAACACAACCTGCCCCGGTTGCATCTCTAATCTTTCTAAACGATTCAATTAACCCTCTATTTTGTTGGGCAAATAAACAAATTCATGTTAACCCTCTATTTCAATATTCACTTAAGTAAAACGTGAAGCCGTCTGAGCTCAGCCGGTAGAGCGCGTGGTTTTAACCACAGACGGCGCTTTGAAATTAGAGGAACTAATAAGGCAAAATGTTTTTAGTTTTCAAAAACAAAACGGACTGTGGAACACCCTTAAGCAAGCCGATTTACAAGTTACCCCTTCTGTTTTTTAAAACATTATCTCTGTTTATAGGTTCGTCGTATGCGTTGTAACTTGTATCTAACGTAATGTGAAAACCGCATCTTCTCAGTTCTCCACTCCCAACTCCCAAGGTTCCAGGTTGGCCAGAGTCCATAAACTGCTTAAATTAGGAGAATTATTGATGTAGCTTTCCCCTTCTCGGTTCTAGTCTAATAAGAAGAGTGTACGTAGTCAACATGTTCTGTTGCTTAGCAATCCAATCAAACCAAATGCACGATGGGAGGAAGAGGAAACAAGAAAATTAGCTGTAGAGAAGGACCATCTTATTTTTTATTTGAGGTTCAAAACAGATTTAAATTTCTTTTCTCTTCCTTTTTTTGGTTACCCATGAAGAATTATGACTAGTGAGGTCCCTCTACCACTAATACTCATAAAAGAATAAAAGAATATGGAGATTATGACTCTAGCAAGTGATGCAATTATTATGGAACTTGTGTGGATCTCAAAAAAAAAAATGTTTGCTTAATACTTAATTAATACCTATATTTTGAACTTAAAAGTATTTTTAATTAGACGAGTAATGTTACAAGAAGAATTTGAGATGAAAAATGAGATTTAAACAATTGAATGGTATGTTGTCATCATCTCTGGCACAATAATATTTCTTATAATTAGAAGTTTAGAACGTGATGCATGGGCTTTAAAAGAATTTGATCAAAGATTATGAAAAATAATATTACCAAGGGGCCAAAGACCACAGAGAGATAGCCGAGACCAACATTGCGTAATGACATTTTAGAGAATTATAGAAAGATTTTGTCTTAATCAGGGAGGGAGTCAGCTAGCTGCAGGAAGGATCTAGAGAGAATTAAGAGTGATTTCATCTGTGGTATTTTACTTGTTTAATTTGAATCGTAGGTCTGAGAAAGGAGATAAGATAGGTCTATTCAAGCACTGAGGTAATAGGACTTATCGTCTCACCTTCAACTCTAAGAAGCTTGATTACCAAAAAAAACTGAAATTGCCTTTGTTTTACTGTTTCTAATATTGTTAGTAACCTAACAAATGGCACATGCTATCTACTATTCTATATAATAACTCAAGTAATATCTCACCTAGCTACCCACTTCAAATCTCAGTAATCTGTATAATTGAGCATAGATGTATATATTCACTCTTGAATGCCTTACGTGGCCCATTAAGTCTTGTTTGTAGCAGATCCATAAAATCCATAAAACAATCCCTATATTTTGAAGTTATGGTCGATCGTCGCCGTCTGTATTTTGAAGTTTCAGACGAGAAAGCCAACACAGTGAGTAAACCCAACTATTTTTCCAAGCAAGCAAGCAAGCAAATCATACAATAATAAAGTAGTTCATTAGTTACTTTTGTAGCAATCCATAGGCACATTGTTTCCCACTTTTTTTCTTTATAGAGTTTCCCTGATTCGTAATTAAGGCTCATTTTGGAAGGAGTACAGATATTTGTACAGCGCAAAACCCTATATTTTGTATTATTTTGTATTTATTTGTGCTCTACGTATTTATATTTGTATTCCTTCCCTAACCAACAAAAGAATGGTGCAGAAAATGAGGAAAATCCCCCTGCATTTAAAACAGAGTACAAAAAAAAACTTAAGATTTTATAATATCGCAGTTTGGTGAATCAGAAGTAACTATGTCGCTCGTTAATCTTGATGACGGGTAATTTGGCAAAAGTCACGTGGACTTGATCTGCATGTAGTATGACAATTCAGCAAGGGGAGTTTAGTCAGCGGTATGCGGAGCTTGTCGTGAAGTCACTTCGGCATAAAGTCACTTCTGTATAAGGTCACATCGGCGTAATACCACCTCGGCGGCTAATCGAGTTTGGGGCCCAAGAACCGAAGTGACAGGTAATAAATCCCAATAGCTTCCGAGTAGACTTCGAATATTGCGGGATGATACCACATAACAACAAGCCTTATCTTTGCCCCATCCAAATCAGGCGACGATAATGAAGTCCATTGACTGATACGTTACTCCCCGTCTAAAGCGAAATCAGATCTCATTCATTCAGGCCGCAAATCTCGGAACTGTTCCGGGAAACCCACAATAACTCAGCTATATAAAGGCATCAACCCCTCCATGGTCCAGGTACGCGCGATTACTTGCATCCAAGCTCTCTATCACTCAGATTCTATCTCGCAATCACGACACAGTACTGACTTAAGCATCAGAGCAACCTCGCCAAGTTAACTGCCCCAGGTGCTCTAATCCTTTGTCTTGCAACTTGGTCCAACTCGCTACATGACTAAGGTCCAAGTCATCCTCCAGCTAAGAGTTTCCAGATCGCGCATCATCAATTGGCGTTGTCTGTGGGAACACAATCGAAAGGGCATCCCAATTTCTTTACAGTTTCAAACTCAGTCTCAACCTCAACGACATCTTCCAGCCACAACGGTAAGGGTAACATGAACATCACTAGGGGGCAAGAGCAGAAGATAGTCGCTCCCAAGGACCCTCGGTGACAATCAGTCAGTTCACCCTCGGTGACAATCAGTCACTGTCCGCACCCCACACTGCCCAACAGGTGAGTGTCCCACTCCCCCAAGTGAGCGCCACATTATCGGAGCCTTTTGTGATTCCCCCTGGGATTGGACACTCCCAGTTCAGCGACCTTGTCCACAATGTCGGAACGATGCAGATTCACATGCAGCAGATTCATCAGTTCCAGCAATATTACTTTTATCAACAGTATCAGTAGCAGTTCCCACCAGTGCAACCAAACCAGTCGGTGAACAACCAGCGCCAGTCCCCGCCCCGCAGGGAGAGAACTTCACAAGTACTGGCTCCCAATTCGGGGTGAACCCCGCCCCAGGGTGTTGTAGGTGACTGATGTACTCCCCCTTCTTCTCGAAGAGAAAGTCCGAGGAATAGACTCGAACCCAGCCAGCCCGAGAGGCACAGCCATCAAATTTCCCATGTGGTGCACCGATCTGAGGTCCGAGGTGCGGGCTCCAAGAGAGACCCCTCGGTTCCTCGCAGCAGCCAGCATCAAACACATGATGAAGAGGAGGCGGCGAGAAGAATCTCAGAACCAGCTCGCCCTACTATTCGAAGTAAAATCGAAGTGCCTAACAACACGGAGGCCAGCAGTACAAATGCCACTCCACCGAAAAAGCAGCAGCGGCGACGTCGCAAGACTCGTCGTTCATCAACAAGAAATGATCCAGTAGCAAAGCCCAACCATCCGGCTGACCAAGGTCGGGAAAGAGAGGAGGTAAGCTCGGTGGCCATAGGAACAACACCTGCTCTTTTGAGCCGGCCTTCTCCCCTGACACCCGAGCTCCTAGCAGCCCCGATGTCGAAAGATTTCAAGGTCCCACCGCTAGACAAGTACGATGGGTCCTTTAATCCCAATGATCATGTTGACACATTCCAGTCCCAAATGCACCTCGCTGGGGCCGATGAGGCTTGTATGTGTGTGGCTTTCTCCACCACGTTCAAAGGAGTAGCTCCGACCTGGTACAAAAACCTGGCGTCGGGTACCATCGAAAGTTAGGTGCAGTTCGCAAATATGTTCACAACCCACTTCATCACTAGTAAGAAGTGTCCGAAGTCATAGGAGAGCCTTCTAAACGTGGTGCAGAGGGAGGGAGAGTCAATCAACAGCTATATCAAACGCTTCAATGAGACATGCCTGCAAATATCGGACCTTGACCCAGCAGTACGTCTCACCGCAGCACACAAGGCATCACCCATAAAGTGTTCAAGTGGCACGTTGTAGCCAACAAATCAAAAAACATCACCGAGTTCCTCCAGTTGGCAGACCAGTTTATCAGCACTGAAGAGGAAATAAACCAGAAAACTGACAACCAGCCAGGAAAAAAAAGGAAGAGGGGACGACCAACAAGAAAATAAAGAAAAGTAAGTCCCCCAAGCAAAGAAGCAAATCCCCCTCGCGAAGTTATAGGTCGGGTCGGCGTTCCAGGACCCCTCTAGAGGAAAGGACGAACTACTGCCCTTTGAACACGAAGCGAGGAGAGATCTTAATGGAAATAAAGGATTCCCCTATCGTCAGATGGCCACCTAGACTCCGCGGAGACCCAACGACCAGGAACCTGAACGTCTATTGTCACTTTCATCGGGACCATGATCACAACATAAAAAACTGTAGAAACCTCCGCGACGAAATTGAAGAGTTGATCCGTCGTGGGTACTTGAAAAAGTACATTCTACATGAAGAAAAGGAACAGGGGAACCGATAGGGAGATCGGAAAAAAGATGTCCCAGAGAGTAGTAGATAGAACGAACAACCACCTCGCCCACTACCAAAAGAGAGACCGATCCGCAGAGTGATTAATATGATTACCAGGGGATCTATTGTAGCGGGGTGCACAGTGGCAACTGGGAGAACATCATTCCGATAGCTAAAGCACGAAGCAGAGAACCCACCCAAACAACCTCGGATCGAAAAACCGATATACTTTACCGAGGACGATGCCCTAGTCATGAAGGTGGTCATCAATGACTTTGAAGTAAGGTGGATCTTGGTGAACTCAGGTAGTTTGGCAGATATCCTCTTCAAGGAAACCTTTGACAAGCTACAATTACAACAGAGCGACCTAACGCTGGTAGATGCCCCACTAGTAGGGTTCAGCGGAGAAGAAGTTAGGCCTATAGGTCGTGTCACAGTACTAGTGGAGGCGGGCACACGGCCAAATATTGTCCAGTTCGAGCACACATTCCTGGTGGTCACTACCCCATCCCCATACAACGCAATCATAGGTCGGCCTATTACGCATGTTTTACACGCAGTAGTGTCAACCTACTACCTTGCAATGAAGTTCCCAACGGATTACGGAGTGGGAGTAGTATGAGGCGACCAGCTCGAGTCTCGAAGGTGTTATGTGGCTACTCTCAAAAGAAAAGCAAAGATAGCAGAGGATGCCGAACTAGAACGACCGGCAAACTACATCGAGGAGGGAGCTGCCCCAATGGAAGAGATGGTCCACATACCAATGTCTGAGACTGAACCAACTAAGACTCTCCAGATCGGAGCACTCGTAAGCAAACCGCTTCAAAATCAACTATTAGGCCAGTCTGACAAAGAAAATGCCAGGTAGATGCGATCTTAGGGCACGAGTTGCTGAGTTTCATGGACGCCTAGTCTGGCTATAATCAGATTAGGATGGACACGACTGACCAAAACAAAACTGTTTTTGTAACCGAACTAGGGCTATACTACTATAAAGTTATGCCCTTTGATTGAAAAACGCTGGAGCAACCTTCCAGCGACTTATAAATAAAATTTTTGAGCATTTGATTGGCAATAAAGTGGAGTGTTATGTTGACGACATGGTTGTAAAGACACAGTTCCCTGAATCTTTAATTAATGATTTAGACGTTGTTTTCCAAATTTTAAGAAAATATAATATGAAATTAAATCCGAATAAATGTGTTTTCGGAATCACTTCGAGAAAATTTAGGCTACATAGTCAACCGGCGTGGTATCAAAGCCAACCTAGAAAAGATGAAGACAATTATGGACATGAGTCCACCTCGAAAAATAAAAGAAGTCCAAAGGCTGACTGGCCGGGTAGCAGCCCTAAGCCGTTTCATGTCCAAGTCGGCAGGTCAATGCCTCCCCTTCTTTAAAGCCATTAAAAATAATGAGACTTTCGAATGGATTGAAGAATGTCAGCTCGCATTTGACGAGCTCAAAAGGAATCTAAGTACCGCCCCGGTATTAACCCGACCTAAGGAAGGTGATGTTTTGAAGTTGTACCTCTCCGTGAGTGACGAGGTAGTCATCTCGGTACTAATTAGGGAGGTAGACCGGGTTCAATGGCTCATCTACTATGTAAGTAAGGTACTGCATAACGTAGAGACCAGATACCCCGACATCGAGAAGTTGGCGTATGCGCTAGTGATAGCAGCTTTAAAATTACGCCCCTACTTCCAAGCCCATACCATTGTTGTCCTTACGGATAGACCTCTGAGGCACATCCTACTTAAACCTGAGGTGTCCGGGAGGTTGATGAAGTGGTCCATCGAGCTCAGTGAATACGACCTCCGGTTCGAACCACGACCAACGATCAAAGCCCAAGTCTTGATAGACTTCATAGCAGAATGCACGTTTAGCACACCGACCCCTGAACTGACTGAGCCCACTCGTATGTTAGAAGCATCAACCAGTGTGGCACCGGTCCCGGTCGTAGCATTACCAACCTGGGATAAAAAGCCCTGGATCCTCTATGTCGATGGCTCGTCTAACCAGCGAGGAAGTAGAGCGGGACTGATACTGTACGACCGGAGTGAGGTGAAGTTGGAGTATGCTCTCCGGTTCGGATTCGAGGCATCGAACAACGAGGCGGAGTATGAGGCGCTAATTGTCGGGCTCAACTTAGCAAAGGAGATGGGAACGAAGCACATCATCGTCTGCAGTGACTCTTAACTGGTAGTTAACCAAGTTAGCGGTGACTACGAAACTCGTGACTCGACCATGGCACCCTACTTAACTAGAGTCAGAGAGATCCTGTCGAGCTTCCGCTCCTGCTTCATTAGACAAATCCCGAGGTCCGAGAATTCCAAGGCCGACGCCCTGTCACGGCTAGCAAGTACGAGCGACAACACTATGCGGACCGTGTATAGCATTCTCAAGGGGGCAGAAGAGGCCACTCCCGTGTTGCAAGCAGAATCGAGCTGGATTGACCTGCTCGTTGATTATCTGCTCTACAGGACCCTACCTGTAGAACACAATGTAGCTCAGAGGGTAGTGCGACAATCAGCCAAGTATGTCCTCATAGACGGACAACTGTATAGGAGATCATTCACGCTCCCCTACCTACGTTGCCAGTGACCCACATAAGCTGAGATTGTACTTCGCGATATCCATGAAGGTTTATGCAGAGGAAACCTGGGGGGTAGGGCCCTTGCCCAAAAGGCATTAAGGTAGGGCTACTATTGGCCCACAATAAAAGCAGACGCATTCGAACTTGTCAAGAAATGTGACAGATGTCAGAGTCATGCCAACATCCTCCATGAACCTACTACCGATTTAAAGTATCTTACTAGCACGTGGCCCTTCGTGCAGTAGGGAATCGACATCCTCGGTCAATCTTCGCCAGCAACCGGACAGAGGAAGTTTTTAGTCGTGGCGGTATACTACTTCACGAAGTGGGTGGAAGCCGAACTGCTAGTAAGCATTACAACCCGGAACATGCAAAATTTCTTTTCGAAAAACATCGTATGCCGTTTCGGGCTCCCCAAAATCTTGATTTCGAATAACGGGAAGCAACTTGAAGATATTAAATTCTAGAACTGGTGCGCTGAGATGGGGATTCAGTAGAACTTCACTTTGGTAGCACATCCACAAGCAAATGAGCAGGCCGAAGTAACGAACAGAGCTATCCTCCGCAGGCTGAAAGCTCATCTTGCACGAGCTACCAACATTCTTTGAGCCTACCGAACTACCATCAAGACAACGATGGGTGAGACCCCCTTTAACCTCACATATGGTACAGAGGCGGTGATCCCGAAAGAAATCGAAGTGCCCACATTGCGACTTAAGGCTTATGATGAGGAAGCAAATAATGACGAGCTTCGTACCATTCTAGACCTTGTAGAGGAGGTACGAGACCTGGCCTACATCCGAACTATAGCATACCAGCAGAAAGTAGCTCGGTACTATAACGCCCGGGTCAAGAAGCAGTAGTTTCCTGTCGGCGATCTAGTCCTACGGAAAGTTATGGTACCTGAGTCCGGCGTGGGTAAGCTTGGATCGAACTGGGAAGGTTCGTACCGTATAAGACGGGTGTACGGGGAAGGCACGTATGAGCTGGAGACTTTGGAAGGGAAGCTGGTACCTCGAGCATGGAACATCGACAACTTAAGAAAGTAATATGTATGAGTCCACAACTCAAAGTATAAGTCACTCATGAAATCACCAAACTGGTCAAATAGATGACGAGCTGGAGAGAGAACCATAAGTCACTCCCAGAAGCGTAAGGGCTATGGTGCCGAGCTAATAACAGACCTCAGCACGATAAAAGTCCTAGTCGCGTCTTCAGCATAGGTAGCTTAAAACCCAATCGCTTTGGCATGGGCAAAGCAAAGTGACCCAGGCACAGACAGGTCGGGTATGTACCCTACAGTGTCTATTCGCCTTGGCATACAATGACGATTCGATTATTCCTACTAGTATCGAGCTCGCCAGCTTGGGAGTAATCTATACTTAGAAAAAATTTCACTACTATTTGATTTATCTCGCCAGCTCGAGAGTAATTTACACTTAGAAAAATTTGCACACAAAGATTGCAAAACACTTGTATTTCATTGAAAAAGAAATTCAAATACAACAAAAGAGAAAAAAAAAAAGAATTAACCGAGCTCGGAGGCTCAAAACATTGAGCATTACAAAATGGGGGGTCCAAGAAAAGAGGCTTCAATCTATTTGGGGCTCTTCATACTTAGTGGAGACATCAGTAGGAGGATCTATCTCCATATGGTCCTCGGCAGCACCAATCTCCTCTCCCTCATTATCAAGCAAGTCGTCATCACTCTCCGCTTTGGAGTCCGAATCCTTGGCAGCTCCAATGGCCATCTCCTTGGTGATCTTTGACGTGGTGATGGCACTAAGATCGAGGTGGGGAAATTCACGACGTATCAACCACCTGCGCCTGAACCCCTTGTGGTAGCCCGCTGTCCCTGCCTCGACCAACCTTTCCCGAAGCTCCATCGAGGACTTGTACTCCTCAACTGCCTTAACCTTGGCCTCCTCCATCGCCTGAAGCAGGAGTTCGGTTCGTTCCTTCATGTGGATCGAAAGGTTCTCGATCTCCCACTTCAATGTCGTTTCACGCTCTTCGAGCTCCTTCTTCTCTGACATCAGCAGAATTAGTAGCTCCTTCTTAGCTTGTGCCTCGTTCTTCAGTTGGTTGATTTTGTTGCGAGCTAAGTTCAGTTCAGCGTGGGCATTTCGGGAAGACTCCTCGGCTTTGAGAGCCTGCTTTAGGTTCACCTCGGACTGATAAGCCAAGGCATGGATGGAGGAGTTCACCTGCCAAGAGAAGAAAACGAGTATCAGTATACGAAAAATCTAAGTACAAGACAATTTGAAAGATAAGTTCAAGAACATACCACCATACAATGTGTAGTTGCTCGGGCCCCGAGTTGAGCAACTAGCAAGTCGGCCCAACGAGCGATCTCCTCTGTAAACACCGCGTCCTTGCTCTTGAGAAGGCCGAACTTCGGAGTCAAAATGCTCCGAACTTCGGAGTCAAAATGCTCCGAACTGGAGCATCGTTACCCAAAGAAGTGGCGGTTGTTGGGACAGGCTCTGAAGACGTAGACTCCTCAAGTATGCGGGGTGGGGTGGCCTTGCCCGAGTCCTCCTTGACCAGATCGATTACGGGAGGCTGCTCGGCAATTGGTGGGTTCTCGGGCTCAAGAACGACAGCCTTAGTTGTGGCTGCTTCAGTCTCGACGCGAGCCTTTTTGGAGGCTCTCTTCTTCTTCTTCCCCTTCTTCATGCTCCCAAAGAGCTCATTGGCAGGGATGTCATCCATGGAAGTTGCGATAAAAAACAAGCTAAGTCAGATACAGTACCAAAATAAAATGAATAGAAAAAGTACAACAAGTAGCGACCTACTAGGGGGACTTAGGCCAGCTTGCACGAGCTTCTCCTCGGTCACAAAGTTTTCGAACTTCGGGCCGAGCTCCGCCCAAGATCAGACCTCCTCCCTTGTCTTCAGGTCCAGTCTAACGCCAGGGTCCTGGATGGCTACCCTCCAGTAAGTCGGGAAGGGCCACCCCTCGGTGTTGTGGACCACAAAGTAATGCCTCTTCCAGGCTGGGACCTTATTAGGGAGCTCGTGCAATAGTTTGTACTCGGGACGAGGAGACCAAGTAGTAAGTTCGCATGTGTTCGGGCAGAATGCAGGACGAGTTTTTCTTAATGGAAAGGATCGAAGAGAAGACGTCGAGGTCAAGGGGGCGGTTGTAATCATGGAAAAGAGAAATGGTCCCTACGATATTACAGATAGAGTTCGGGTGTAGCTGGTCTATGGTAATGTTAAAGAATTTAACGATCTCGATTATAAGAGGGTGAAGTGAAAGACGCAGACTGGCTACAAGCTACTCCTCGAAGACTACGATCTCGTTGTGATCATGATCCCAAGGAAAGTTGCCTAAGGGGATGCTATACACAAGGGTGTTAGGGAGTATGTATCGGGCTACTAAGGCTATGAGCCTATCCGCGGTCATTATCGATGGTCCGAAGTTGTCTGGCAGCCGACCTCGGTGTGAGGTGGAAGCTGATTTACCAGAAGCTTCTTGCTCCCCCCGAGGTGAGTCCACCTCGGGCGGACTGAGGACCATGTCCTGTCCTGATGTGACCACCTCGGTAGGACGAGGATCCATGGTCTGAGCCAAGGTACCCACATTGGCCCCAACGGACTCGCCGCTCCCGTCTAGAAGACTATCTAAGCTAAGACTAGACATATTAAAGGAAATGACAATGGAATCAAAAGGAAAAAAGCAAAGGAAGGTGGACTCACCAAAAGGAAGACCGAAGAAAAGGAGGCGACCTCGGACCCAAAAACGACTGATACCGAACTAGAAGAGTTGAGCGCGACCTCAAAGATTGTGGACTTGTGGACTTGTGGTGAAGAAAATGGGCCCTTTGGCTCCTATTTATAGCCAGTATATCTGGGAATCAACGGTCAAGTTCAACACGATCCGACGGCTCCTAGGAAAATCGGTTGCACGCCCCCC
>NW_010729313.1:0-42415 GCF_000365185.1 Nelumbo nucifera
AATCTTTGGGCGTCCATAGGATGGATCTCTCATCCCTTCAAATACGTCAGTATCTGGTTCTTTGCCGGAAGAAGAAGAAGAAGGTGAGGAAGGAAGACGAGAAGAACAGGAAGAAGAAGAAGGTGAGGGAAAAGAGAAAAGAGGAAGATGGAGGGAGAGACAGAGAACATCGAAGGTAGTAGATTGATGGTAGTAGGGTAGCATATTGTTGTTGCCTGGTTCTCTTGCCACCACCACCTCCTCTGTCGCCGCCTCTTCAGATCGCTGCGGTGGGTGTCGAATCCAACCAAAAATAAAAATCCTGCTCGAATTAAATATTTTTGTATATAGTGATGAGCAAGGTCGTCTCCACAGGGATTGGGTTGATTTATCTCCAAGAAAATGAAGTAGAGGGTTGTTATAAAGATAAGGAAAATAAAATAAAATAAAGGTTTATTCGATAGTAGGTAGCATCCGGTTGAAGGGAAAAGTCAGCCTTGATTCTTTCAATTGATCATCGATGCAAGGATGAGTTCAAATGCTCATGAGTAAATTGGTTATAGCTAATAACAAGCTCTAGTAACCAATCTCTCTTTGTATTTTCGGCAACCAAAACAAGCTCTTTGATTGCTTCTCTTATTAATAGACAACCCTAAACAAGCTCTTAGGGTTTAATCTATTAACGGCATTAAGAAATTGAGAGACCCAATTCTGGTCAGTGAACACACAAGCTCGGTTCGTTTAAACCAGATTATATATTTTCGTAACATAAACCAAAAACTTGTCCATAATCGGTTTATGTTATTTGCCACAAAGATTAAATCTAACAAATATATACGAATTTGATGATCTAATCGGCTATAGGTTATTTTATCAATTGAACAATGGATCCTGTTGCTCAATCAATAAAATAATCTTAAGCAGGAAATCGCAGAAAACATATAAATACTCATAAACAATGAACTGAATTAAAATAAATTAGATCTCACAATTTTGCAGAACCAAGACTCCCTTAACCTTCAACCAGAAAATAGAAACTAATCAAACATGATGGAGAGATCGCAGCTTCTAGACGAGGAGGACGAAATCTGCTTCTTTCCTTCTCTTCTTCCCTCCTTCAGTGAGTGCCTTGAGTGTGAGTCGAACCCCCTTTATATAGCCTTAGGGGGAGGAGTTGTTTCCAACACCCCTTAGGAGTTCTTTCTCAAAAATAGAAAGTCTAATTTCCTAATGGGATAAGGCTTAATTCAGATCTAATCTTACCCTTATCTTTCTAATTAGAAATCCTAACTAAGATAGACTTTGACTTTCTTTCTTTTTAGAAGTACAACAAGAAATAGAAACTCTATCAAGAACTCTTGGTGACTCACGCCTCCAACTCAGCCAAATCCTACTAGGATTGATGGGACCAACTTCTTGCATGCTGAAATTGTGCTGGTCTTCTCCCATCGTGCTAGGGCTATGCTGCAAGCTTCTTTTAGCTTTCTTTCCCAAATTGTGATTTTCTAAATAAAACACAATAAAATCCATTAATTAATTTACTAATTAAATAAGAAGAAATACATATAATATGGAAATTATGCACACTATCAAACCCCCTCACATTTAGACCTTGCCCATCCTCGGGCAAGACAAAATTTAAGCAAAAATAAACAAACTATCCTACCAAATTTTAAACACAACTTTCCTTCTTCTTTTTCCACAAATATTCTAGGTTAACTATTGCAAACTGTTAAATCAACACAACCAAGTCATACATGCCCCATCTATCAACCAATTCAATTTTTGCTACTACAAACCAGGTAGTAAACTAGGGAAAATATTTTTATCTTTACTCTCTTTTTTCTTTTCTTGGTGGAAGTGAGTGCATTTTATGCTCCATCTCACTTTTAGGATTACTTGGCCAGTAGGTGCATTTTATGCTCCATCCTACTTTTAGAATTGCTTGAATAGTAGGTGCATTTTATGCTCCATCCTACTTTTGAATGGCTGGCTAGTATGTGCATTTTATGCTCCATCCTACTAGGCTACCTCAATTGTATGGTAAAAATATTTACCCTATTTACCTAAACCTGAATTTAGGACTAGCTCAAAAGGAAATGGCTTTAGATAAGTCATGGATTCCATCATCGCACCTCATTACTAGGTTCACAAGAATTTTTCCAGAATATTGCTTCAATTGATTTCAAGAGAGTTGAGTTTTTTTTTTTTTTTTGAACTGAATTAATGAACTGAAATAAACACTACTCATCTAAAATCCTATACTCCCCCCCACACTTAATTCATACATTGTCCTCAATGTATTAAAAGAAAATTCTAGTAGTGAGCTGATGCAGCGGAAGGTGGGTCAGGAGGATTTAATCGGTGTTGAGCTCCTTTCCGTTTCTTAAAGTACTAGCATTTTGCTTAGGGTTGACTATGGTCTGTGAGGGTAGTTTTCTTGATCCTTGAGATTCCAATCGACTCACAGCAGTTGCCAATTGGCTCACTTGATTCTCCAGGTTTTGGATGCTGGTTCTCGTCTCCTGTTGAAATTGTTGGGTGTTAGTTGCAAGTGCCTTAACAATTTCATCTAAAGACATACCTGGTTTGGAAGATGAATGTTGCGGAGCTGGTTGTCTAGCTTGATATTGTTGGAAACCGAAGGGCTTGGCTCCATAGTTGAGATTAGGATGATCCCTCCATTCTACATTATAAGTATTTAAATAGGGATCATATCTCCTTTGTGGGAATCCTCCAACAGCATTGGCTTGTTCATAGGGTTCATCTTGAAGTGTAGGACACATGTCAGTTGGATGACCCGTAGTGGAACAAATGCCACAAGTCTTTACTTGTTGTACATGACCTACCACCAAATTTTCCACAAGAGAGGTGAGAGTATCTAATCGTTGATCAATGGAGGAAGTACTTACCTCATTGACTCTCCTCGGGATGAACTCTTGTCTATTGCCGAACTGTTGTGCATTGGCGGCCATGTTTGCAATTAGTTCCCTTGCTTGAGTAGGAGTTTTATTCACTAACACTCCTCCGCTTGCAGCATTGATCATACTCCTATCCATTGGCAAGAATCCTTCATAAAAGTATTGGATAAGGAGTTGATCCGGAATCTGATGTTGAGGATAGCTTGCACATAGTTGCTTGAATCTCTCCCAATACTCATAGAGAGTCTCTCCATTGAACTGTTTTATCCCACAGATTTCCTTCCTGATATTAGCAGCTCGTGATGCAGGGAAGAACTTTTCAAGAAACAGCTTCTTCATCTCATTCCATGTAGTGATAGAACCGGAGGGTGCGTAGAAAAGCCAATCCTTAGCTTTGTCAGCTAGTGAGAAAGGAAAGGCACGCAACTTGATCTGCTCTTCGGTAACACCTTGAGGTATCATGCTCAAGAAGACTACATGAAATTCTTTTAAGTGTTTATGGGGATCTTCACCTGAAAGTCCACGGAAAGTAGGAAGTAAGTGGATAAGACTGGATTTCAGATCAAAAGGTACCGTTAGATCTATATATTCGATGCAGAGTGGTTGTTGATTCAGATACGGTGCAACTAGCTCTCTAAGAGTTCTTTCGTCGATGTTGGCCATGACTTCTTCTTCAGAATTGTCAAATGACTCGACGAGGTCTATTGCCAACTTCACCCCGGGAGATGGGAGTGATGTCGATTGGTTGCGATGTTGCTTAGCTTCTTTCCTCAACCAGCAAACTGTGTTTTCGATCTCAGGATTGTATTGGAGTTCACCAACACGAGAAGAACGAGGCATAAATCAAGCAAAAGGAAATAAATCATATTTAGGACACCAATCCCCGGCAATGGCGCCAAAATTTGGTGGGTGTTGAATCCAACCAAAAATAAAAATCCTGCTCGAAATAAATATTTTTGTATATAGTGATGAGCAAGGTTGTCTCCACAAGGATTGGATTGATTTATATCCAAGAAAATGAAGTAGAGGGTTGTTATAAAGATAAGGAAAATAAAATAAAATAAAGGTTTATTCGATAGAAGGCAACATCCGGTTGAAGGGATAAGTCAGCCTTGATTCTTTCAATTGATCATCGATGCAAGGATGAGTTCAAATGCTTATGAGTAAATTGGTTATAGCTACTAACAAGCTCTAGTAACCAATCTCTCTTTGTATTTTCGGCAACCAAAACAAGCTCTTTGATTGCTTCTCTTATTAATAGATAGCTCTAAACAAGCTCTTAGGGTTTAATCTATTAACAACATTAAGAAATTGAGAGACCCAATTCTGGTCAGTGAACACACAAGCTCGGTTCGTTTAAACCAGATTATATATTTTCATAACATAAACCGAAAACTTGTCCATAATCGGTTTATGTTATTTTCCACAAAGATTAAATCTAACAAACATATACGAATTTGATGATCCAATCGGCAATAGGTTATTTTATCGATTGAACAATGGATCCTGTTGCTCAATCAATAAAATAATCTTAAGCAGGAAATCGCAGAAAACATATAAAAACTCCTAAACAATGAACTGAATTAAAATAAATTAGATCTCACAACTTTGCAGAACCAAGACTCCCTTAACCTTCAACCAGAAAATAGAAACTAATCGAACATGATGGAGAGATCGCAGCTTCCAGATATGGAGGACGAAATCTGCTTCTTACCTTCTCTTCTTCCCTCCTTCAGTGAGTGCTTTGAGTGCTAGTCGAACCCCCTTTATATAGCCTTAGGGGGAGGGGCTGTTTCCAACACCCCTTAGGAATTCTTTCTCAAAAATAGAAAGTCTAATTTCATAATGGGATAAGGCTTAATTCAGATCTAATATTATCCTTATCTTTCTAATTAGAAATCCTAACTAAGATAGACTTTGACTTTCTTTCTTTTTAGAAGTACAACAAGAAATAGAAACTCTTTCAAGAACTCTTAGTGACTCACGCCTCCAACTCAGCCGAATCCTACTAGGATTGATGGGACCCACTTCTTGCATGCTGAAATCGTGCTGGTCTTCTCCCATCGTGTTGGGGCTATGCTGGAAGCTTCTTTCGGCTTTCTTTCCCAAATTGTGAATTTCTAAATAAAACACAATAAAATCCATTAATTAATTTACTAATTAAATAAGAAAAAATACAAATAATATGGAAATTATGCACACTGTCACGCTGCTGCCTAGTTCGTTGTTCCTTCATCCAAGGAATCCAGTACGAAGGAAAATAATCGGCCGAATAATCATCAAACCCAGAAAAAATTTCAAAATCCAACACACTATCTTCAGATCCCACTGGGAACATGTCGAAGAAGGACCAGTCAATGGAAACATCGCTATCTGCGGGGATTGGTCCATCAGAGACCAATGAAGGCGAGGGGTATTCCAGTGTGGTTCTGCCGGTAAATGATCAGAACACTCCTTATTCTGTGGGTTCGCATTCTTAAACCGAGCCGCAACAGCTCGATGGTAGCAGGGTAGCGGATCGTCATTGCCTGGTTCTTTTGCCACCGCTGCCTTTTCAGATCTCCACTACCTGGTTCATCGTTCCTTCCTGCTGCCTGGTTCTCTTGCCACCGCCGCCTCTTCAGATCTCCACTGCCTGGTTCGTCGTTCCTTCCCGCTGCCTAGTTCTCTTGCCATTGTCACCTCCTCTATTCAAACAGGGAAGGCAATGAACAGTGGTTCCTTGTCAGTATCTGATGAAGAAAACAATGGAGAATAGATTGGGTCGCACTGTTCGTCGTTGTTCGTCGTTATCACTGTTCACCGTCATTCGTCTTCGTCGCTGGAAGGCAATGAACAGTGGTTTCTCAGTTTTTCCACTAGGGTCGCACTGTTTTGGTGTGACCCCAATTCCACGTTTTTGGGATCTCTCATCCCACCTCTTTCTCATCCCATTCCTCTATTTCTCTCAAACCAAATGAGAGAAAAGGGAATATTTTTAGAATATTTCCTTTTTCTCAACCCCATCCCATATACCAAACGGAGCCTAAGTGGATAGATGAAGCCCTAGTCTAGGCCAGTAGACTCCACCCCCACCCAAATGCTTTCAATTACATATAAGTAATAAAGGTTTTCATAGTGTAAATTATTGTGTCTGTAGATTATGATCATAAGGAAAAAACTGCTAGGGATTATAGAATAATTTTTCAATGTACCTAAATTGAGTGCTATTTTCTTTTATTTTCTTTTCTACCATAAGATGCCAATTAGGTAAATAACAAGGAAGTTTTGTTCTTAGGTCTTTACATCAAGTAAGCACACCATACATGGATACCAATGAAAAACCTATAAATGAATATGACACACATTCAAAGGTAGTTGGGGCACAAATCCTTAAATATGCAAACATGATATCATATCAAAACTAGTGACTTTGGGTGTTCCAAAATTTGGTATTTCTAAATATCTTGGATCAGAACATTTGCATGTAAAAGGCAAGATTCTGTCAAGTAAATATAATCCAAAGAGAATTACTAAAATCTTACCTACATGATCAAGAAAATTAATAGTGGGAAAGTAAAGTCATAGATAAAAGCAACAAATTGACCATAGATGCTTATACTACAGAATGAACAACAAAGAAGCAATGATTTCTTTATATTAGTTCACTGAGTTTGTAGGAACATGTTGCTCTTTGATGTCTCATGGTTCCTTTTAGCTTCGAAAGACATACAGAAAACCACTTTCATTGGTTGTGAGAACCAAAATAGAAGGTCTTTGGTTCGAAGTTTTGAAAAGTGGTAAGATAGTCTAAAATGCTAAAATGGAGTTTAGAAAAGTATAGATGCATACAAAATACTTTTCTCAACACGTATTCAAAGAAAATGTTAAAATGCTAAAAAACCACTTCAAAAGTATAGATGCACACAAAAACCGGGTGTGAAAAAAGATCTAGAAAAGTTTTAAATGGAGTTTAAAAAAGTACTTGGAATTGCTAGTTTATTCTTTAATCAGGGTAGAGTATACTTCTTGAGTAAATTCCAAGAAACATAAACCCAACAACTTGCAAGTAATGGGAGAAAATTACTGGCTATTTAAGCGAATTAGAAATGTATTGATCGAATATTAAGAACGTGTTTACCAAAAAAACCCAAAAAATATAAAAAAGATGTTGACAGAGGCCCAAAAATTATAAAAGCCTGCAAGTAATGGGAAAATTTGGGTCTGGAAAAAAACTCAAAAAATTAGAAATGCATTGACAAAAGCCCAGAAACGTAAAATTAAAAATATACCTAAGTTCATGATTTTCAAACCCCCGTTGACTTGGACGGTCGGACCGTTCGGCCTGAGAATCATCCAAGCAACCAATTCTGTTTTACTCCAAACCCGGTCCCTGGCTAAAAAATGTTGAATCAGTCAACGACCCATTGACCCGGGTGATCAAACTGTTGACTCATTCAACGGTTTTTAGCCGTTTTTTATTTTTAATTTTTTGTCAAAACGGGACATTCATTCAAACCGTATGGTCGAACCGTCAACCTGAAAACAGGTGGCCATGGTTCCATTTCCGAATCATTTTTTAAAACCATGCCTAAGTTCAGAAAATGATCTTCACGCTTCCAAGAAACGTAAGCCCAATCTAAAAAAACAAACAAGAACTCAGAAAAATAAAAATGATTTGGGAGAAGCCGAAAAATAGTTTGAGAGAAAAATATAACGTGAGTTGAGATAGATGACTTGAGTGAATGATCTGATGTTAATAGGAAAGAGCCTAACTTCCGTAACGGTGAATGGGCGTACTTTAAACTCAGTAAGAGAATAACGAAATTGAAAAACTGACCCCTTAGAATTAAAAGAGATATTCTACCGTTACTAATAGGAGGTAGAATCAATCTCTTAGAGATTACTTAAAGTTAGTATGCAACCGTTACGAAGCATACCCTGTGGTGAGAGGGCCCTCGCCTCCCCCTCTTTTTTATATAGATTTTCTAGAAAATCCTTCTCTTCTAATATGAATACCCCTTCCCTCCGCCTATTTAAACAACCATCCCCTTCGTCTGTCTTCACCACTTCTGAGTTCGGATCACTGCCACCGTGCGTCTCCTCACATACACTCTCACTCTTCTCTCCTTCTGTCTCACTTAGCATTCATTGTCCAGCTCCCTCAAAAACCATCCCCTTCGCTCTATTGCTTCTCTTTTGCCATTCTTCTATCTCCAATGGAGTTTTGTTTGGTCTCTAAGGATAGCTGGTGGGTGTTCACTTTGCCAGCTTTTCTTGGAACTCAAAACCTGTTTGATGGGTGGGTCTTGATTTCTCTCATCCTTGCTTTCGTGTCTGTTGGGCTTGTCACCTGGGCTTTCACCGTTGGCGGTGTTGCCTGGAAGAACGGGCGGCATCGAAAGGGACGTGTTCCAATCCCTGGAGCACGAGGCCTTCCCGTCTTCGGTAGCCTCTTCAGCTTAAGCCGTGGCCTGGCTCATCGTACTCTAGCTTCCATGGCTTCGAGCCTTGGCGCTACCCAACTCATGGCCTTTAGTCTGGGTTCCGCTCCCGTAGTCGTTGCCTCCGATCCACACACAGCACGGGAGATCTTGACCTCCCCGTTCTTCGCTGACCGTCCCCTTAAGCAGTCTGCTAAGAAGCTAATGTTCAGTCGAGCCATAGGTTTCGCTCCTAACGGCACTTACTGGAGGCTTCTTAGGAGAATTGCCTCGTCGCACCTCTTCTCCCCCAAGCGCATTGCGGCCCACGAGCCAGGGCGTCAGGCGGACTGCTCTGCTATGTTGAACGGCATAGCCAAGGAGCAGTCTGTACGTGGGTCCGTGGCCTTGCGGAAGCATCTTCAGTCTGCAGCGCTGAACAACATAATGGGAAGCGTGTTTGGGAAACGTTACGACGTGGAGCAAGATAGCCAAGAGATGAGTGAGCTCCGTGAGATGGTCAAGGAAGGGTTCGAGCTCTTGGGTGCTTTTAACTGGTCTGACTATCTGCCATGGCTGAGCTACTTCTACGACCCTTTCCACATTAACGAGCGATGCTCTGCACTTGTTCCTCGAGTGAGGAAACTCGTTCGTGGGATCATCGAGGAGCACCGACTCCGTGGGTCTGGTAAGGCATCCGACAATGCCGATTTCGTCAATGTCCTGCTCTCTCTTGATGGCGAAGAGAAGCTCGAAGAGGATGACATGGTTGCCGTTCTATGGGTTCGTCGCTCTTCCTTGGAAACTAATTGCTTTTTTTTTATTCTGAATATATGTGTAGTTCACGCTTCACGCTTCATGCCTCATGACTATGCAGGAAATGATCTTCCGAGGCACTGACACGACTGCTCTTCTGACTGAGTGGGTCATGGCCGAGTTGGTTCTGAACCCGAGTGTCCAAGCCAAACTTCAAAGCGAACTCGACCGTGTCGTAGGTGACAAAAGCGTCACAGATGCAGACGTGGCAAACCTGCCCTACCTTCAAGCAGTGGTGAAGGAGAGCCTTCGCATTCACCCACCAGGCCCGTTGCTCTCTTGGGCCAGGTTGTCCACGTCGGACGTGCAGATGAGCAATGGAATGCTGATCCCAGCCAACACCACTGCCATGGTGAACATGTGGGCCATCACTCATGACTCCAAAGTGTGGGAGGAGCCGCTGGTGTTCAAGCCAGAGAGGTTCATGGAGAGCGAGGGTGGCATAAACTTGGATGTCCGAGGCAATGACATGAGGCTTGCACCGTTTGGGGGTGGGCGTAGGGTGTGCCCAGGGAAGAACCTAGGCCTGGTGACTGTGAGCCTGTGGGTGGCCAAGTTGGTGCACCATTTCAAGTGGGTGGTGGACCCGGAGAACCCGGTTGACTTGAGCGAGGTGCTGAAGCTGTCCTGTGAGATGAAAAACCCACTCTCTGCTGTGGCTGATCCGAGGAATTAATGTTGTCAACTTCTAGGTCTAGGCAAAGGTCTTTCTTTAATGTTATCCTATCTGCTGATGATATACTAGGTTTTTTATATATATATATATTTCAAAGTTGGCCTTATGTGAGGGTCTAGGGTTTGATGTGGTGTGGGAACTGTATCTAGTATACTGTTTTCCTTTTCTTTCACCTTTTGTATTTTCTGTGCTTAAAAATGAAGGCTTTTTAAGGAATGTAGTTGTCTTTATTCTGGTTCCCTATATAGTATTATATGTTGCCATTATTAAATTTGGTTTCTAATATGACCAGAATAATAAGAGTGAGGAATGTGGCGGATGGTATGTATGTATGGATGTATGGAAGCTCTAATTTTGAAATGGGATTGTCCGGCCCTTCCCATTCTGGGAATATAGGTCGGTGTTTAAATAGTTTCCTTTCCTGGAAGAATTATGAGTATCCCTGTGCAAATGGGGAGGACCATTCCTATTTTGCTTCTTTAGAGAAGAGAGAGAGAGAGAGAGAGGAGTCGCTGTAACTGTAATTATTGGATAAAAAGGTCCCTACAAAGCCTGAAACTGCTAAATGACTCTCTTACATCCAGAAAGGGATCTGGGCTTTGCACTTGAACTCTGATTTCTTCTTGAATGCCTTACTTTAGTCTTTGTCGTTCTCTCCTGCCCCGGTTGAACTCTGATTTCTTGAGGTTCTCTGAGAAGCTAGCCAAGCGAAAGTGGAGAAACAAACAAAATGCATTGCTTTCGGCTTGCTTTCTATATTCAGATTTCATTTTCTCTCTTTTGGGTAGGGAAAAGCTAGTTCATACAGACTTAGCTGCCTGCAGAGGTTGTAAGCAGCTAGAGCTATAGAGGGGGCCCAGAGAGGTGTAAATAAACCTCCACAGGCATTAAATTTGCGTTCTGTAACAGTTGATTAGTGCTCATGTGCAGAAGGCAGAAGGCGAACGTGCATTGTCGCCGAGAAGAAAAATGACAGTGAAAGTAAATGCCCATTAACATGGGCGGGACCCTCCGACTAGAGAGAGAGAGAGTCGATGATGAACATGAACATGAAGATGCAGAGAAGAGCAGCCTCCTTTTCTTCTTCCTCTTGCACCCCGTCCACTGTATCTTGTGTTCTCTGGCGAAAGCAAAAGTATACGGACTGATTGAAAGAGAGATAATATCACTCAATAATGAGCAGCATCATCATCACCACTGCAGCGAGAGAAGACCGCAGGGATATCCGTAGCCCCCACCACCCACCACACACTCTTTTAGCAAAAATCACGATTTGAAGTATGAACCACCCTCTCTGGGTCGGGTCCAGATCCCACACGTACGGCCCCGATGTCACTTCAGCTTCCTTCCGTCCTTTTTATTCCACGTGTCCACCACGGTACACCCAAAAAGAGAAACAGCCCCAGCATCATTCGTGCAAACGTGTCGAACTGTTGCTGTTTTGTTCTGGTTTTTGGTTGTACCCAAGTACTGTCACTTTAGCTTGTGGATTGGATATTGATGCGGGTGATGGTGACCACCTGGAGACCGGATTTGCTCCTCACTCGGGCGTCTCACACCGACCTCATCTCACCATGCATGCATTGGAAACATCTATCGTACTTATAAATTATTATTCGCGGTAGATGTTTTCAATGTACGGTAGATATGCCTGTGAGACGCCCATGTGTGAAGATCAGATCCCGTTCCCACTACCTGACCCACTCACTCTACTCAGTACCCACCTCCTCTCTCTCAACCTTATATAATATAAACTTTTCCTTATGAACTTGATTTTACTACCGTACCCTGATACCAGCTGAGCTGATGATGCAGCACACAAAAGATCGTGATCTTTTTCACCCTTCTGGGTTATGTTTTGTAGGACTCACTTGACTGCGATACAATAAATGCTTAGACAGTGACACATATACTGTCCCAGCTGCTTGTTATGACCCATGAGAGAAGAGTACGAACTCCGAAATTATTAACTCTCTTCTTATCTGACTATTACTACTGCAGAAAAGAAAAAGCAAGCAGCAAGACAGGAGGAAGAAGAGAGTAGATGGAGGGTGGAGTTAAGTAGAGTCGGTAGTGAGGTGAGATGAGAACTGAGAAGAGGCAGTAGTCGAGTGGAAGAGACAAAACTCAAATTCCAATATGGTTATTATGACCCGGTTTTGGAAAACCACGTGAAATTGGGACAATTATTTCTGGGCTGTTCCCTCTTCTCCACAACTAGAAGCTGATATTAATACTGTAGTGTACTGGGTTGGTCGGGACACAGAGAGTGAGGGATCGATCGGCTGTTTGGTTAGGATCTGAGCCGTCCAGATTGATAGATGATTGCATGAGAGCTTGGGAGTGAATGTGAAAGTAAGCGAGCAGCTACTGCCTTAGCATGTGAGCCATGTACCTTACCATGTACTACGCAGAAGGCCTTTTTTAGTTATATTCAGGTCGGGTCCAGGACCAACTCTCGTGCCCAATCTTTCTAGCTGCTGCAACCTTTGCACCAGCCACTCAATAAGAATATTTTCTTTCCTCATCATGGAGTGGAGCCCAACAGATGCAGTAAATAATTGCCATTACATTAATAAGCTTCTCTCTCTCTCTCTGTGCTTTGATTCCTTCCTATCCTTGAATGAATAAGAGAGATATTCAACAGTCAAGGGGATGGGACATATGTTCAAGGTTTTAGCTAAGAAAGAGTAAATTGGCTAATCATTTGTCAAACAGTGCATACTCAAAAGACAGAAACAACCCTATTTCTTTTGACTCAACCTGACTCGGATTGGACGTTGGACCAATCCTAGCCAATGCCAGATAGGAATGATTGCCCTTCAAATTCGTCGAATGGCCCATCTTCTGGATAGTAAGGAATGTATTCAGCAAGGTGAATGGGTATGCAGGGTTCATGCCTTTGGGATTCTTGTGGTTTAACCAAAAAAGGAATAAAGGAAAAGCTCTTATATCGCTTGTGTGGAAGTACCATCTTACCAAAACCTAGAACTCTATCCACACCAACTCAAAAGGCATTTCAGCCAGACATTAGAAACATCTGCCATTCTTGTAGGGAGATGCTCTCGGTTGCAATGCCTTGTGGGTAGGAGATGCAAGCCCTTGAATTAAAACACATTTCCAATGTATATTTACTTCATTTTATTTATTGGATACAACTTGTTTTCCAATGTAACATTTGGATACAACAAAATGTTACATATATTACATGATACCCACATATGTTACCACATGATTTTCCCCAAATGTTATGTGCATTCATATAACATCTATATAAGTCATAATGCCTCTCACTCTCTCATCAAAACATTCAAACAATTGAATATAACATTTTCCCCAAATGTTATGTTATTGAACAGTACATACATCATTAAATATATATATGGTAAATTATAAAGACCCCCTTCCGTTAGCTTTTCGTTGAAATTTGTTGTTTTAATTTTCATACTACCCTTGTAATAAAT
This sequence comes from Nelumbo nucifera, assembly GCF_000365185.1. The sequence continues at coordinate 13,259 of NW_010729313.1, forward strand.
ATTCGAACAATTGAGAGAAAAGTACTATTCATCTTCCCCGACCTCACGATACAAGTGGCGACAAAGAAGGGGCATTGTCATATAATATAAAATCTAAATTTTCTAATAAACCTACCAAACATCGTCTCTCTTTTCCTTCTCTACTCCACTTGCTCATTGGTTTAGAACTTCATTCAGATCTCTCTCGCCTGCGACAAAGCGGCTTCTTCTCTTCTATTGCTTCCGCTGAAAATGGTTGCCCACCTTCTGCATTGTCTACTCTTGCTTTTATTAGCCAAAACGTTGCTCCTCCGATCACCTTCTGCTGAAAGTGTTGCTCCAACTAAGTTCCTGTACTTCATCCAAGAACTCTCTCATGCCTTCATCAATCTCGTGGGCAATGCACTTCACATCAACCTTGGCTCCTCTTGTCAAAACCCCTTTATAGACCTTTCCATTCCCTCAAACCCCAATTACATTTTCTTCTGAGAACCCCTTTGTCGCCATGTGAATCTCCTGATAATTCATCCGATGAGGCTAATACTCCAATTCCCAATCATCCATCTCCGCTCTCTCCCTCACCTTCTCCTCCTCCTCTTAACCAAAAGTAGAGATATCACCGCAAAATAGGAAAGAACAAAGAGAACCGCCACTGTAATCCCCGTAATGAATCCTTTGGAATGAAAAACAGAGTTCTTGGGAGGAACAAATGATGGCAGATTCAAAGTAGTCAAGGAATCTCTGATGGAGGCATTCAAATTACTAAAACTCCAAGCAAGAATCCTATGGTATTCAACTAACCATCCCGTCACCGTAGTGAAACCAACATACATTTCATCCAGGAGAATGTCGGAGAGGTTGACAAGAGTACAAATCAAAGGCCGCAGAGGCCTTTTCATTCCTACTCACGCCATAGTGACATTAAGCATGTTAAATAGTGCTTCAAACGTAGTGGGAATGTGGAATAGTGCTTCAAACTTAGTGGGAATGTTGAATAGTGCTTCAAATTTAATGGGTACATAGTGGATGATTTACTTCCTAATTGTTAGGCATTATTTTTGAGTTAGTGGACCATGTTTATCCACTTTCTAGTTTAGTTGCTTATTTTTAGCTAAGGTTAGTTCTGCTGTAAATCCATTTATTTGGACCCCAGACGTTGCTTTTTTGAATATGAATAGAATTGGTTGTGGCTTTATTTTTAGCATAAAATTTCAATCCCCCAACAATTTCTTTGGTATCAGAGTTGAGTTGGGTCTTTATTTGGGAAAAGAGTAAAGAAGAGAGAAATTTCACCATGGCAAGGAACGGAACAAATTCATCAGCTCTGCCCCTATTTCCAGTCTTTAAAGGGGAGAATTATCACTTCTGGAGCCTCAAAATGAAGACCATGTTCAAGTCTCAAGAGCTGTGGGACTTGGTGGAGAAGGGATTTGAAGACACAAATTCGACCGAACTTGATCAACAGTTGCGAGAAACCCATAAGAAGGATGCAAAGGTGTTGTTCCTCATTCAACATGCCCTTGATGAAGAAATATTTCCAAGAATTGCAGCAGCTAGCACCTCCACTCAAGCATGGGAGATTCTAAAGCAAGAATTTGGGCGACAAGAAGGTAATTACTGTAAAACTACAGACCCTTCGTCGTGATTTTGAAACGTTGGCCATGAAAGAAAAAGAATATGTGCAAGTATTTTTATTTAAGGTGTCTGGGATTGTTAATCATATGAAGTCATATGGTGAAAGTGTTAGTAATGAAATAGTTGTAAGGTTTTGAGGAGTTTAACATCAAAATTCGATCATGTAGTTGCTGCAATTGAAGAGTCTAAGGACTTGTCTACTTATACTTTTGATGAATTAATGAGTTCTCTGTTAGCCCATGAAGCTAGACTGAGCAGATCCTATGAAAAGGTTGAGGAGAAGTCTTTTCATGTCAAGGGGGAGTCTTCTTATAAGGGAAAGCTAGAAAATTCAGGAGGCCGGGGACAGAGCAGAGGTGGTCGAGGTCACGGTGGCGGTAGAGGAAGAGGCCAATTTGGTGATCAACGCCAACACAAAAAGCACCATCCAATGCCGATATTGTAAGAAATTGGGTCACAAAGAAGTAGACTGTTGGACCAAGCAGAAAGATGAGTAGAACAAGCCAATTTACAGAGAAAGTTGAAGAGGAGAGCAAGCTATTCATGGCTCATTCTCCTATTGATAATGTTTCCAATGGAGTGTGGTTTCTGGACAGTGGTTGCTCCAACCATATGTCTGGAACAAAGTCTCTTTTTAAAGAACTTGACGAGTCACAGAAAAGTGAAGTTCGACTCGAAGACAACAAATAAAAGCAAGTTGAAGGGAAATGTACAATTGCCATCAAAACCTCACAAGGTAATGTAAAACTCTTCCATGATGTGTAGTATGTTCCTAATTTATCTCATAATTTGTTGAGTGTTGGGAAATTGATAGATGGTGGATACTCTATTTTGTTTGATGATGGTTGTTGTTATGTTCAAGATAAGAAAACAGGACATATAATCGTTAGCATTCCTATGACAAAATAAAATGTTTCCATTAGAAGTCTCTGAAGTAAGAAATTGTGCCTTGATTGCTAGAGCTAGTGATGCAAAAATATGGCATTTGCGTTATGGGCATTTAAATATGAAAGGGCTGAAATTGTTGGCTCAAAAATATATGGTTGTTGGGTTGCCAAAAATTGATGGTCTTGATTTTTGTGAAGGTTGTGTCTATGGGAAACAAAGTAGAAATTCATTTCCTGTAGATAAGTCATGGAGGGCTTCTGATTGTCTTGAATTGGTACATGCTAATGTGTGTGGTCTAATGAGTATTGAATCATTTGGTGGAAGCAGATATTTTTTGTTATTTACTAATGATTACAGCCGCATGAGTTGGGTGTATTTCTTGAAATTCAAATCAGAAACTTTTGAAACTTTCAAGAAATTCAAAGCATTAGTGGAGAAGCAAAGTGGGTGTTGTATAAAGGCACTCCGTTCTGATAGGGGTGGTGAATTTACCTCTAATGAATTTAATGTTTTCTGTGAGGAAAATGGCATTCACAAGGAGTTGACAGCACCGTACACACTGGAGCAAAATGATGTGGCTAAGCGGAAGAATCGAACGGTGGTTGAAATGGCAAGAAGCATGATGAAAGCAAGTGGTGTTCCAAATCAGTTCTAGGCAGAAGCAGTGGCAATAGCAGTATACCTTCTCAATATCTCACCTACAAAGGTTGTCATGAACTAGACTCTATATGAAACTTGGAAGGGTAGGAAGCCGTGGGTAAGCCACTTAAAAATTTTTGGTTGTATAGCCTATGCCTTGGTTATTTCTCCAACCCGCAACAAACTTGATAAAAAATAAAAAAAATGCATTTTTGTTGGCTATAGCCCTCAATCCAAAGCATATAGGTTGTATAACCCTGTAAGTGGCAAAGTAATTATAAGAAGAAATGTTAAGTTCAACGAAGGAGAAACTTGGGCCTGGAACAACGAYAGTGCAACACCTACAGCACCTCAAGTTACAGAAGATGCTAGTATAACCCCTATGATAGAACCTCCAGAACCGGCTAGTCCATATGCTGGTAGCAGCAGCTCAACCATTCATTCATTTCCCTCCAGCAAAAGTAGTGCATCTACTCCAGCAAGCTTGCAGTCCTCATTTTCAAGTTCTTCTAGTGAAACACCTCCAAGAAAATTCCGATCATTGAGGGATATTTATGCTTCATGTAGCTTTGCTTTGTATGTATCTGACCCCACTTGTTATGATGAAGCTGCAGAAAGTCAAGTTTGGTAGGATGCAATGAAAGAAGAGATGTCRRCTATTGAAAGAAATGAAACTTGGGWGYTGATCAATMTACCGGAAGGCAAGAATGTTATTGGGCTCAAGTGGGTGTACAGAACAAAGTATCATGCTGACGGTACTATATAGAAACACAAAGCTCGGTTGGTGGCGAAAGGGTACTCTCARCAGCAAGGTGTTGACTTCGAAGAAACCTTTTCTCCGGTTGCTCGCTTTGAAATGGTGAGAACCTTTCTAGCCTTGACTGCACAATTAAATTGGGATGTGTACCCGTTTGATGTTAAATTCGCCTTTTTGAATGGAGAACTAGATGAAGAGGTGTATGTTTCTCAACCTGAAGGTTTTGTTAGTGGCAATTACAGCAAAGTTTACAGGTTAAAGAAGGCTTTATATGGCCTAAAGCAAGCCCTGCGAGCTTGGTATAGCAAGATCGACTCCTACTTTCAGTAGAATGGATTTCAAAGGAGTAAAAATGAGCCAACACTTTATGTGAAGAAGCGAGGTAACTCTGAATTTTTGGTGGTGTGTCTTTATGTTGATGACATAATTTATATGGGGTCTTGTGAGTCTCTTGTTGAGGAATTTAAGTCTTGCATGATGAAAAAATGAGATGTCAGATTTGGGTTTGTTGCATTATTTTCTTGGTTTGGAGGTGAACCAAAGTGCAGATGGGATTTTTATTTCTCAAAGAAAATATACTAATGATTTGTTGAAAAGGTTCAATATGTTAAACTGTAAAATAGCTCCAACTCCCATGAATGTAAATGAGACACTCATAGCTAATGATGGCACTGGAATGGCGAGTGCGAGGTATTTTAGAAGTATGGTTGGCGGTTTGAATTACTTGCCTCACACAAGGCCTGATATAGCATTCTCTGTCAGAGTTGTTTCTAGATTTATGCGTAGCCCAACAATGCATTTTCTCCCTTGGTTCAGGTGCTATTTCATGGAGTTCAAAGAAGCAAGAGATCGTGGCCTTGTCATCATCAGAAGCAGAATATGTTGCTGCAACGACATTAGTTTGTCAAGMAGTTTGGCTAAGGAGATTGTTAGCTGATTTTTGCCAAGTTCAAGAAGGTGCAACTCAAGTGTTTTGTGACAACAAGGCAACAATCGCTATGGCAAAAAATCCATCTTTCCAAGCAGAACAAAGCACATTGACATCCGCTATCTTTTCATCCAAAATTTGGTTGCCGAAGGAACAATAGCAATGAATTATTGTGGGACCAATGAGCAATTAGCTGATGTTCTTACCAAGTCACTACCACGTGCCAAGCATGAGTTCTTCAGACTGCAGATGGGAGTAACAAGTTTTGAAGCAAGGGGGAGTGTCTAATAGTGCTTCAAACATAGTGGGAATGTGGAATAGTGCTTCAAACTTAGTGGGAATGTTGAATAGTGCTTCAAATTTAGTGGGTGATTTACTTCCTAATTGTTAGGCATTATTTTTGAATTAGTGGACCATGTTTATCCACTTTTTAGTTTAGTTGCTTATTTTTAGCTAAGGTTAGTTCTATTGTAAGTCTATTTATTTGGACCCTAGACGTTGCTTTTTTGAATATGAATAGAATTGGTTGTGGCTTTATTTTTAGCATAAAATTTCAATCCCTCAATAAAGCAAAGAATCTGAGTAATCAATCCATACTTGATAGTTGACGCCATTGTTGAGCGTCAAATCATGAAAGGTCCTATTTTGGCTATTCATATCTTCACCCCAATAACCGACCAGCTTGGAGGTCTTCGACGTGAGCAAGTTCTCGTCGACGCCGATGTGGTTATCATTGATATCGTTGAACTCTTGATTTTTGAACACATCAAATTTGATGCCGAACAAGTGATTATTGCGGTTGTCGTTGATGGTATGGTTGACGAAGTCAAGTTATCAAGAAGAGGTGGTGCCATTGATTCCGCCGGTAGGAGCAAAGATGAAGACGGTGTCATGGCTGGAGAGTTGGTCGTTGTTTGGAGCGATGGAGAAGATGAAGGAGGTGTAGAAGGGGAGGATAGAGGACGTGTTGGGGGCCCTTGTAGGTGTCTTAGAATTGTAAAGTGCTCAACCTACGGTAAAGGCGGTTGTGTTTGTAAGGACGAGCAGACTGGATTTGAGTGTTGCAGTGCCGTAGAATAAAAGATTAGACGAACTGAAGCCGTTGAAGACAAAATCGACGGTGAAAGTTGATCGGAGGAGCAACGTTTTAGCTAATAAAAGCAAGAGTAGCCGATGCAGAAGGTGGGCAGCCATTTTCAACGGAAGCATCAAAAGAGAAGAAGCCACTTTGTCACATGCGAGAGAGATCTAAATGAAGTTTTGAACCAATGGGCAAGTGGAGTAGAGAAGGAAAAGAAAGAGAGACAGTGTTTGGTATGTTTATTAGAGAATTTAGATTTATTATTATATGACAATGCCCCTTTTTCGTCGCCGCTGCTTGTCTCGTGAGGTCGGGGAAGATGAATAGTGTTTTTCTCCCAATTGTTCAAAAATTTATTACAAGGGTAGTATGGGGATTAAAATGGCAAATTTCAACAGAAAACTAACAAAAGGAGTCTTTGTCTCACGGTCATAGTACAGGGGGTCTTTGTCGCAAAAACAAGTACAGGGGGTCTTTGTCACAGACCGCATATTACAGGGGGGTCTTTATAATTTACCCCATATATACTACTACATATTATTCATATACATGCCACTAAATACATTGATGTATTCCACCCAAATGTCACATGGTGTTCATATATTCTACCACGTGGCACATAAATGTCATTGAATACATAGATGTATCCCCCAATGCCACCTAGAATCTATATATTTTGCTATGTTATGGAATTGAAATACCACACATACAATTGGTACGTGGTTTATAAAGTATGGAGTATTTCAAGGGGCCACAACTTCTTATGCTTTTACTTCGTGTTTTCAAAAAGTATAAAATAACTCAAAATGTGAAAGTGCTATTTTTATGTGCTTTCATATTGAAAGTATGAAAGTAATTAATTTCAAAATGTCTATCCAATCAACACCTAAATTTACTTCTCAAGAATAACTCGTCTTCTCTCCAAAGTCACATTTTTGCCAAGAGAAATAGTCCTCTGACCATTTTAACTCCTATATCACTACAAAAGGACCTTTTTATTGAAAAAAAAAGGAATAGTAGCATCTTCAAGACTTTAGTCCTCTAACCATTTTAACCCCATGTATAACTTACCTATATCTAATTCATATTATATACTAACACCTTCAAGGCTTTAGTGTCAATGGGTCGACTCAGTATGGAAATACCAACCCAAACCCGACTAAGACCGACCCAACAGCAACCTGATGGGGTCGGTTCAGTGACCCGACCGACTGATATCCCTAAATATAAACCCCAGACGAAATTGATAAGGTTCAAACAGTTTGATTCATTCTACTTGTGTAATTCTAGGCCAACAATGATCATAATGTCAACTCCATGCATATGGGTCAGTATGGTAGATGCATGATGAAATAGCATTGCGGCATCCTACACGGGAACTAGGAGTTTGGTTGGACCGGATGGATGGATATGATAGTCGAACCCTATATTTTCATCTACACGCATCAATGGCCAAATTATTGGACTCGTGACCCAATAACAAAAGCTTTTCGAGCCTGACAACATTGTCGCTTCAACGATTCTTCTCGTTAATAATATATTGAGAAAAGGAACGTGCTGCAAATTGGTTAAGTTCTGGCCCCTCGGAGGGTTCATATGGAGTAATACGGTGGGCTCCGTTGCCCTCTCATTCTTTCCTGACCTTCCTTAACTAAGGATGTAGCCGTCTTCGACTGTGCACTACCTCAAAACTGTTAGATGTTTTCACACATCACACAGGGATTCTAGAGTGAAGTATTGGGTTCATTCAAACATACGTATATTCTTTGTATTAATGTAGGTTATATTAAAAATGTTTAAACTATACCAATCTTAGGTGGTATTTGATAAATCTAAAATCTAAAAAGTTGAAAAGATATTAAAAATGTTTGAAATCAGAAAAAAGATATAAATGTTTTTCTATTTTTTAGAGGTCCTGAATGGATAAGGTTATTTGTGTTGGATCAAATCTTCAATATATGAAATTCCTTAATTTTATTATTTTACTCTTAAAGTAGACTATTTGGTAATTGAGTTTAATTTGCATCATTTCAAAAAAAAAATTATTAAATTTAAAATAATATTTAAAAATATGAGTAAATTAAAATAAGAATAAAATTGAAAAATACATATAAATTTATAAATTCAAAATAAATGATTAATAGTTAAAATAATAATGGAAATAGTAGTCCATGAAGCAAAGAAAAAATATTTAATAATTAGAAAATTAATATCTTAAAAACTATTAAAATATTTAATAATTCATAAACATTAAAATAATTAATAATTAATTTTACATAAGTTGCAGTGGTGTTCTGTTTTACATTAGTTGTAGAGGAAGAGAATGGGGCAGAGACGACGACAATGGTCGGGAGTGGAGAAGAGATGGGAGATGGGAGATGGGAGATGGAGAGAGAGAGAGAGAGAGAGAGAGAGAGAGGAATTGAACGACTAAGAGTTGTAGTGGATTCGATCAAATAACGCAACTGGCTAGAGACAAGGGTAGGGATGTCAACAAGTCGGGTTTATGTCAATCCGAACTCGACCTGACCCACCTTAAAATACATAATGTTCGAATCTGACTTGACCTTATAGGGTCTAACCAGATACCGGCCTGACTTAACCCGTAGCATTTTAATTGTATTTTTTTAACACATTTTAAAGACCTAAAATCCATTAATTTAAGTTAGGAAGTTGTTTTATAAAATCTAAGATGTCACTTTTCCCATTTAAAAAAAGGAAAAAAAATCAAAACCAACATTTAAATAAATCTTAAACTTTAAAGCTATAGAGCTAGAAGTCAAAAAGTTACAAGAATACTTTGTATATATGTAGGGTATCATGACCCGATGGGGTGGGTCAATCAAAACCCAAACCTGACTCGAGTTGAATAATCAAAACCGTAACCTGACCGTAAAGCCAAATATATTGATCCTAACCCAACCCTATAGGGTAGGGTCAAGCTGGGTTTACCATTTAACCCAATCCATTGACATCACTAGACAAGGGTGTTAACTGTCGCTGTTGAGAGTTGCAATGATGGTGGCAGGAAGGCAGGGGAGAGAGGGAGGGGGAGGGGGAGAATGGGATTTGTGAGGTGGTTTTCTTTTCGATGAATTCTCCTTTGCTGGCAACTATAGGGTTTCTTTGAGTTATCCATCATTGTCTCCCTTCTCGTTCGATGGCAACATATTGAATGGGATTCTATCGGGTATAAATGGGGGTATAATATGTCATTATTAAAAATATTGAGGATATTTTAGACTTTTGGCTAAGCCTGAAACGCATCAGACCTCGTCCAATGCCTGGCTTGGGTCTTACAATTTCAGATATATGAAAATGCATTTGAAATCCTTTTTTCATACTCAAACTCAAACATAGGTGTCATCTAAAAAGCAACATTTTTAGATTTCAAAGGTGTGAAAAGTGTTATCAAACACCACCTTACTATAGATATCAATTTTTTGTTTAATTCATCAAAAAGATGAAATATAAGGAATTAGTAGGTTTTCTTTTTTATATTTGAACATTAAAGCTTAGTTTGGAAGTACAAATACAAATGTGTACAGTGCAAATACATATAAAATACAAGGTTTTGCACTTTACATATTTATATTTGTATTCCTTCCAAACTGAGTCTAAGTTTGGAGAGAGTATAAGTACAAATACATACAAAATAATACAGAATATATGATTTATATTTGTACTCTTCTAAATTGAGTGTAAGGCTCAGTTTAGAAGGAGTGCAAATACAAATACTAATACGTACAATGCAAATACATACAAAATACAAGGTTTTGCACTCTACATATTTATATTTCTGCTCCTTCCAAACTGAGCCTAAGACTGTGTTTGGCCACAATGCAAATTTATTTGCACTGATGCAAAACAATGGCATTGGAAATATTTTGGGTGTAAATATTGATTTATTTTTGTTTCAAATTTAATCTTATTCTGTTTGATTGCAGTAAAAGTGAAGTATAATAAGGCCTAAAGGAGAATAAAGTAAAATCCAAAACTTAATTAAACCAAAATTTACATATTTTCATTTGCACTCCCATACATTTATACTAATGAAAATAAAATTGCACTGCAATCAAACACAGCCTAAGGAAATTATTTAACTCATTTCGGATTAATGGAAATTTTCCAATCAACTGCAAGTTTAGGGATTAAGGTTTTTGATTTAGACATGAAAATTAAGAGGTCGTCAGACACTTTTGTTTTACCATGATAAGAACAAGTTAAAATAAAAATCAAACATTAGAACCTCAGGCTGAAAAATTCATACCATCTGAGAAAGAAAAGGCTATATGTCAATATTTTAAACCATGCTTTTCTTTTAATGAATGATATAGAAAGATCCAAATTCCAATCCTGAATGTAAGTGCTCCCCAATTTAATGATAATATAGAAGTACAAGAGATGTTCGTAATGTGCGACTGTAATGTACTGTGAAGAATAGCGTGTGTGCGAAGGTGCATTCTATTCTCAACTCCAGTGGGCTTGAAGTCAGAAAACTGAGGTCCCCCGGGGACCAGCGCTGCAGAGGGCGTGTAGCAGCTTCTGACGACGCGGGGAAACCGGTTTGGTACACCGTCGTCCGTCGTTTAGTTGTAACTTGGAAGGGGAGCTGAGCAAGTGGCGTCAGGGGGTTTCAAGGAGAAGGAGAAGAAAACCCTAGCCCCATTTCCCCAACTCAACTGGGATCCGATGTTTCGTTTTCCGGCGGTGACAACCAAAAGCGGCGGGGTCAGATTGCCAATAAAACACGCAGATAGCAGATACTCATGATTTGACTCGGGGGGAGCGCCCAGTTGAGTCGACACCCTCAACCTGTCAGCCTGACCTATATCCGCACTCCTCCATTTCCCGTTTCTGCTCACTGCGGCGTTGCAGACTTTTGGTTGGTGGTTCGGTTCATGGAGTTTGACCGTTGACGCCTCCATGCAGAAGCCATTACAGAGTGGTTGCTGCAGACAATGAGGTACTAAAGATTAAAAAAAAAAGAGAACAGTTCTCAATGCAGAAAGATGCTGCAAAAAAGATGGAACAGACAATTGGAGGTGGGTCCTGCTTAAAGAGGGAAACAACTCAAACAAGAAATAAGATCTGAAACTTGTGGACCAGCGATATTTTCAAAATATTTAAAATATAAAAACCTTTCCTGAAATTTCAGATTTCATTCTATTAAATATTTTCTTAAACTTTTGAGAAACTCGATAAAAACCTTCATTCTATTACTTTTACATATAAAAAATTTAGACTGATGCCCCAGTTTTTTTTAAATGCTCATAATCTTGTTTTAATTTGACAAAAACCTCCTTTAATGGTTATTTTCTAATGTTTTTATAGAATTAAAATAGGATTATTTCAGTAATTTTATATGTAAAATATTTATAAAAGTATAGAATGGGTATTTTGAAAAAACTAGTTATCAGTCTAATGTTTTCCGTTTGAGAAGATAATGAAAGGGAAGTTTTTGTTGAATTTCTCAAAAATTTAGAAAAAAAATTGTCAAAAGGAAATTATAAAAAAGTTTTTATGATTGTCAGAAATCCAAACATGAAAATTGAAAAGACGGACAAAATGAACAATATCATGGAGGAGAGAGACCAGTATAACTAGTGGGCAAATTATTTATTTCCCAACCACTTGACAGGCGACAACAGCTTACTTTTTTTCGGACGAATTCCAGCAAACAATTAGCTTATGCAACTCTTGGATGCCTGTAGTTAGGGGTTATGCTGCAAAAAAGTAAGTCTGCTTCGTTTAGCTCTTAGTGGGTCGTGTTTGGTTTAGGATATATATAGGGTTGCAAGTCAAGTTATTGGACTTAGAAAAGAATTTGAATTTCCTTTTTACATTCACCTAACAGCACATTAGAATCGCATGTCCCGTATCAAATGTTTCTCCTACTTATATGTTTTCATTCATGGGAGATGGTCCCAATGTACAGCTACAAGTGTTTAACTTGTGAGTGAGTATGAAGAGAATTCTATGAAGATAAAATTTGGACTCCATAGAAAATTCTACCTATATCAAGTTGAGGCTAGGGTTTAAGTCTATAAAAATTTAATAAATTCCAAAGCCTAATTGTCCTAAATTATACCTCTACTTAATTTTAATATATTGATTGCTACAGTTAGAGTATTGGGGTTATGCTACAAGAAGAGGCTGTAAATCTTCTATTTTGCTGTTTCAATATTAACATATATCTCAATAAAATAATTTATAGTTGAACATGGGAGATGTAGACAAATATACTCTGGACTCAGGATTTCCACTTCTGTAAATTCAGTTGCCTGCTTGCGAATATATCACTAGCTACAACATGCAAATGGGTCCAAGTCCAACTCAACGCCATCATATCAAATTATATTGTATTCGGTATCAGTTCAGTTGCATCCCAGAGGAGGGCCAAATGTGAAGTAATGGCTGTATATAAAGTATAAACTTTAAAAGGGAAGTGCTTTAGATTTCTCACAATCAGGTACGTACACTCTAAAGCTGCCGCTGTACGACAAAAGAAAATTGGGACCCACCATTAGATGTGTCCAGTATATATCGACGAATAGTCCATTGTTCAACTATGTAAAAAGTAAAAACCATCCCATTGGCACCGTGCCTACCATCCATTCTGATGATTGATGTTTTATGAAATAATTAATATGTACAAAATTCAAAGTATCAATACTTTTGATATATAAAAATAATTCAAAGTATCGATATTGACTCTTTTTTTTTTAAGTTCTATTTATTTATTTATTTTTTATTTTTGTTTAGAGGGACTGATTCAAGTTTTGGTTATCTTCTATACCAGGTCCTGACTCGATACAATCTCTATAAGGGCATACATCGAAAATATGATACGTATCAATCAATACAGGTTAATACGTAATGATTTTTTCAATCCTTGATTAAAACGAATAATAACAGTACTTTACACTAATTATAAAATATACTTTATACTACTAAACAGCAATTGCGTTTAGCTAATTGCAATTCATTAAAAAGAATAAAGAATCATCGAAGCTGTTACCTTTTTTTCCTTATTATATCTACAAATGGCGATGTATGACTGCAATTCAAGATGAAGAGAGTATGGATAGAAAATAATGGGCATGAAAGTCCGTTCCATATATGACAGCTATTAGTGATTAGAACTTCTAAAAATCTAAATTCTTAAAAGAAAGGAAAACAGCGGTGGCCCTAAAGATAGATGCATATCGTACAACACACACCAATTTGATTAGATATTCTGAGTCTTACATGCATCACAGTTCAATCCTGAAAGGATAAATGATAGATTGACTAGATGGGTTTCAGTTATTCTGGGGATTTTGGCGTATTGGTCAAATACATACATCACAGAATAGTCTCCATTCTCTCATCCATGAAACTCCCAAAAGTGCTGTAAACTAAATGACAAATGGGTAGCTAGCTTTATGCTCACAATTATTTTATCTTTGTTGGTCACCAGCAATGAGGGTCTGTGTTATGGTTATGGGGTACAATTATTTCAGGGATTGTACGTGCGTTTGTTTCTTAGCAAGTTGAATAAGCACCATTAACCCATTGTCGTTTTGAGGCAGAGAGTTGGAAGGTAGGAAGACAAACTGATTTAAAAACCTATGGGTTGTAGGTCTAGTTGAGTGGCACGTGCAAAGGCACGCATAAGAGGAGAGAACTAGAGAGGATATAATCGAGATAGAATAAAATAAAAGGAATAAAATTTTGGGTGGTGGTCTAGATGTGACACATATATATATATATATATGTGTGTCACATATATATATATATATATATATTAGTTGAGTGGCACATACTTTTGTCATCATCATCATCGTCCAAGTTTTATTTCAAATATATGGGTTGGCTATATAAATTTTGTTTCGTCAATTCTTTTTATTTTAAAGCGTTTCTACGATTAAATTATTAGTGCTTATATCATTTTTATTAATTCTATCCATATCTTTTTTAATCTATCCCTATTTCTTCTAGCCTCTCCAACTTAAGCTGTATTTGTTTTCAGTGTAAATACACATTTACACCGATGGAGTAGTTGAGAGGATGGTTTGGTGAGAGTGTAAATTACGGACCGGCCATTCTGCCCATTTGTTTGGTTAGAGGTTACCCTGTTTTCTGGGGAGATTTATCAAAGAGAGAGATGAAACCCAACAACTACCGGAGATCTCCTTCTCCTCTATCGGTGTTCTCCAATGGCTTAAATTAACTACCGGAGATCTCTTCCTTCTCCTCCATTGGTTACCCTGTTTTCTGGGGAGATTTATCAGAGAGGGAGGGAGAGAGAGAGAGGGAGACGAAACCCATAAACTATTGGAAATCTCCTTCTCCTCCATCAGTGTTCTCCAACGGCTTAAATTAATTTATTACCTAGCCATTGGAGATCTCCTTTTCCTCCATCGGTTACCCTGTAGCCGCATCCACAGAAACCCACCAATGGAGGGAGCTGTTTTTTTGTTCCTTTCGTTCTCCTTCTCTTCCTCATTTCGATTGGAGATCTCTCCGTTAAACCTCATGCCCGTTAGCAGTGACGAATCCGTAGGTTCTACTTGCTTTTGTGTTGTCTTAGAGTTATGTTTTCTACTCCAGATTTGACAGAATAAAGTAGAAGATCATTAGACTTATAGCGGGAACTTGGAGTTAGGCAGGAGAGGAGCATCAGTTAGCAGTGGCGAGAGAGACGGAAAGAGAAAAAAAATGGGAGGAAGAAGAAGAAGAGAGAGAGAGATGTAATAATTTTACACCGATAATTGGTTGGTAAAATATAATTTTACACCGATTTTTCAATATAAAATTACATGTTTATCAAATGCTTACCAAATCGAACTGAGGTATAAAGTTTATCCCAGTTCGATTTTATACCTCTACCAAACACAACCTTAGTGACAAATACATATAAAAGAAAGAGTATAATGTAACAGTTATCCGGACTCAGAGACAAGGCAAGTATTAGCATTATATAAGAAAGATGAAAGGTGTGTTTATAAAACTGTTCCTTTCACTCTCTCTCTCTCTTCATTGAAGATCTATCTCTACATAATTGTAGTGAATACTTGGGTTCAAATTCTGCTGCTACTAGGGTTCGGGTGGGTTTTATGTATAGGATGAGCTATCAATTTAATATGAACCCAAGTATAATTGGATTGAATATGGATCTATCTGTATCCAATCAGATTTGATTGAATTTATTAGTAACATTATTTTGAATATTATATTTTTATTAGAGAGTTAAGGATTCAAGTTTGATACAATTTATTTTCAATTCATTTTGTATATTTATTATATACAATAACAAAGTCATTTTGAATTCAAAACATTAATAATACATAATCCATGCTTTAGTCATTTTTAATTAATGCCACTCAATAGCTGATTAAAACCGAATTCAACTCGAATTTGGATATGAATCAAATTTAGATTCAAGTATATCCACTTCGATCCAATCCAATTGTAGCCCTGTTCCATCACTCACCTCGTATGTAATACAGTGTGCGTACATCGTTTGGGGGTTTAACTTTTGTTTAGCTGTCTTGAAGAAACTATTGAAGAGACTTGTATGGGTGTCATGTCAATGGCTGTACGATGACCAAAATTTCTCCCAACAGTTTGCAGGCCATCTCTCATGGCTCCATTTAGGAAGAGGCAAAGGGAGCACTATGGACATTAAGCTCATGAGTCGTACGGATCTGGGCACCACATAAATTGTTCAGCCCATTTGAAAGTAACATCAAAATTTATATGGTTCAGGGTTCAAGATGGGTCTGGGCCCAGAGAGAGCTAAAGCTATTTTCCTGTGTCCATCCTGGTAAAATTTATTGGTTTCAGGCTGGGCCTGCCCGGTCCAACTAGCAGCAGTGTGAATGTAAAGTTGTCAATTGATCGGGTCTGGTTTGGGAGAGGATACCAAACCGTTTATTAATTAGTTCTGTAAATCAAGCCCAGAACCAAACCAAATATTAATAAGGATAATCAGATCTGACTATCCTTACATCTGTAATTACCTATGAAAGAAGATAATCTTAGGCTGCGTTTTGCAAATTTGCATTGATGGAAAACTATGGTAGTATAAATGATTTGGGTACAAATTCTGATTTATTTTTATGTGAAATTTTAATTTAGTTTGTTTGATTTAAGTACAAATGAAATAAAATAAGTCTTGAAGCAGAATAAAGTAAATCCAAATCAAAATTAAATCAGAATTTGCATTCTTTTCATTTGCACTTTCACATATTTGTACTAATGCAAATAAAATTGCACTTTAAATAAATGCAGCTTTAATAAAGGACGACAATAGCAAACTGGTTATACGTTGACAAATAAGTTCGTTTACTCAAAATTATCTTATATACTGTTCATGAAATTTATTCTTTCATACATAAAATATAACTAAAATTACAAGAAACACTAGGGCCTCATTCACCGTGTTCACATATGCTACACACCCAGGTAAGCACGCTTCTTACACTATTGCCTGCCCTTATTTACCCGAAAATAAGGGTTAAATTTGTCATTTACGTGGGGTCTAGCAATAACACAAAATAAACGAGGTTAAATTGGTCAACTTTCCTGTTAATCAATTTACCTGCCGTTATTTACCTGAAAATAAACGAAGCTTAAGAATCCTTTATGTATTATTAATCACATAATCAGTTTGGAACAGCAAAACCTGGTGGCAACCCTATTTGGGACACAAAACTCAAAACCAGAAGCTATATAATCGGTTTAGTTGATTCAGTTCTTTCGGGTAGACCTGACCCATTAGGCCATTAACAACTAAATGTGAATGCTGATTATATACTCCTTGCGCCCTAAAATGAAATCAGGAACGAGTCCCAACTAAGTGAAAAGTTTTAGATTATAATTTTGGGCTTTATAAATATTTGTTTTACATCTGAGAAGTCCAATACAAGATATGTTCTAGAGATGTTATGGACTCAATACCGAACATATGGTCAAGCCAAAATAGGGGTCTTATGTCTTGTATTTCTATGGTCAAGCCAAATAGGCACAGCTTAGAAAGAGTATAAATGCAAATATGTAGAGTGTGAAATCTTATATTTTGTATGCATTTATACTCAGTTTGAAAAAATATAAATACATATAAAATAATACAAAATACAAGATTTTATACTCTACATATTTGTATTTATACTGCTTCCAAACTGAGCGAAACTGAGCCTAAAGAAAACTAATAAATAAATAGTCCAAGGAAAAAATTTGTGATTCGTTTAAAATGCTGGTGCAGGAACTAAATGGGCGTTGAGACAAACTGGTTTAATGAGAGCTCATTCTACAGCATGATTTAGATGGGCTTGGGTCTGACTTCTGTTAACAAATGAAAGGATGAGCTGGGCCAAATGAATTACCTACAACGCAGCTCTACCCACTGTTCTCCAACATGAGATTGAGATGATCTTATTCACTTCAGACAGTTCAGAGTTTAGACACTATTAAATTGGCGGGCTCTAGTTAAAGGCTTTTGTTTAAATCTTGTAATGCAAAATAAGTAAACAAATGAGAAAAACACCAAGATTACATGATTTAATTATTTTTTTTTCATTTAAAGCTGAGCTAAATTTTTATTTCCAAACATATTTCATTGAACTTAGGTCCCAATGGCCCCATGGGGCTTGCGGATGCAACTTTGGTCCGACCATGGGTTATTTCTTTATTTGGACTTCAATTACATTCCAACGGGAGCGTAGCACTGGGTCTTATTTAAAATTGAAAGACGAATGACCAATCCAATGTTGGTCTCCCTGGTTAACTAGAACCTAAGATGATGTATGAGTAGATATTCGAGTATAGAATTATTATCGACTTTAAATTTAAGAGAGCAACCTAGATATATCTGTTGAGATGGCCGAATTGGTCTAAGGCGCCAGATTAAGGTTCAAATCCCACTGTCAACATTCATTTTTAATATTTTCTGCATCTACGGATTATGATATTCTCATATCTCAAAGATTTGGTTAAAAAAAACCATAAATT
Source organism: Nelumbo nucifera (assembly GCF_000365185.1). The sequence goes on from NW_010729313.1 coordinate 31,163, forward strand.
TTAAATATTTTCGGCATTTATCGACTATGGTATTTGAAAAACTGTTAAGGAATGAGGTGGTATTTATCAAAATTTATGGAGAGCTTTTGATTGGTTAATTATATATACCGTCTCTTTTAGGCATTTAGATTTTCCCTTTATCTTAATGCATACAAATCCCGACAGCCTTCAAAAAAAAAAGAAAAAAAAAAAAGAGAAACATGCTTTATAGATATAGGTAGGGATGACAATTTTATCCACAAAATGGGGTCCCCAATCTGAACCACCCAGGGGTGGATTTTCCCCGATCTCAAATGTATACGGGTCGGGTTTGGGGATTTTTCTTTTGCCCTGGATAAATCCCTGAACCCACCCCAATTCCGGTTATGAATTACAATAAGTCAAAAATACCTTTTTATATAAGGTATTAGGTAATACGTAATAGGTTAGGTTTTGAGTCTTTTGACGTTTTGTCTCGCCGCCTTGGTTTTGTTTCTCTCTTCACAGACTCTACTAATTCACTCTTTGAGACTTCAACTCTTCCGGTCTTCCTTCGCATACAGAGACTTTGCTTACCAACTGGAGAGAAGAGGAACCGTCGGGCGCCGTCGCCGCCGCCATAGCACAGAGGAACCGCCGACCGCCGGGTTCTTCCTCTCGTTCACTGATTCACTGATTCACTTTTCGTTCTTCCTCTCTCCGTTCGTCCACCGACTGTTGGGCACCGCTGCCATCGTAGCAGCAGATAGCAGTGACCAGTTACAGTTTTACAGAGGAACCACCATACTATCATTCTTCCTCTCTCGTTCTCTCCGTTCGTCCACCTAGTTTCTCCCTCAGTTTCTCGGTTTCTCCTTGTAATAGTGTTTGTAACTGTGAGAACTGAGAAGATAGAGGGTTTGTTCACAATCTCTCCTTTCGTCTACCGGGTTCAGCCATTCCTTGTATCCACTACCCAAAGTCCAAACGACCGGTTTCAAAATCAGGTTTCTCACTCAAAATCATCAAGTGTGCAAGTATGTATCTTGTTTACAAGTTAAAGTGGAATCAATTATCAATGGATTGTTTAATCAGGTTTCCGTGTTCTTTCAGCATAATGTGCTTGTTCACAAATTAAATTAAAGTTTGTATCAATGGATTGTTTAATCAGGTCTCCATTCGGCCATTCCTTGTATCTAGCAATCATGCGCTTTTGGATAGTAATACAGTCATCGGGGCTGTCAGGGATTCCTCATTCCCGACGGGGCCGGGAGTGGGGGTTGAATTTTTACCTTAATATCGGGGACAGGGCGACGACAGGTTAGGGGATTTTAGCCACGGGGCAGGGATGGAACGGGGGTTCCCCGCCCCATACTCACCCTGTTGCCATTCCTACTCACAACCCAGTATTTCATTTAATATCAAACAAAACTTCATTGTCTCTGACTCTGCAGTGTTTTGAAACCTTGGTTCACCAAGATGAGTCTAGAGTATTTCTCACACTGACTATGTTCCAGCTGCACATTGGTAGCACTTCTCGTATTTGCATGTCATTATTTATGAGAGATGTTCTTAATACATGGTGAGTGTGAGAAGCACTCTATTAGGAATAATCCCAATTCCACTCACGTGATTAAAGAAATAATCAAAAGGTGACAGGTTTATAGAGTTTTGATCCATTTGGGTGGTTTTAAATTGTTTGATTGCTTTATCGGACATACCGTCTACCTGCCACCCTTTTCTACCTCTTTTTTTTTGTTGAGAGTACCTCGTTGAAGAATTTGAAATAATTGTTTCATAAATTACTAAGACTTGGTTTGGAAAGAGTACAAATACAAATACAGAATATAAGGTTTTGCCCTTTACATGTTTGCACTGAACTTAAGTGTTGGTAGGGCGAATCAGTTATAACTCCATGCAAGGCCCAAAGCCAAATATCCAAAAACCCATAATGGAGAAAGTTTAGCTGGGAAAAAGCTCAAATCTGCTACCAATAAATTCTCCCCACATCTTTACCCACAGACATTCTAACCATGTATTAGGAATATTTCCCTTATTATTCAGGCTCTGAATCTCCTATCCACTTCGGCCTCCCCACATCTCTTCCCACAAAGCACAAAGAGAACGTCTGTGTCCAAAGTTCCTATGTGCAAGCATAAGAGAGACGTTAACTCTATTCCGGGAGGAACACGGTAGAGCCTGAAAGAATGCTAGCAAGCTGCTACCCACTTATTGTTTGGTTTCTTTTCCTGCTACACATTTAATGCACGCAATCTGCTTGATCTACTAGCTGATTTTGTTTATCTCTTTGTTTCAGCTAAGAGTGCTGTAGAATTAATGCTAGCCGGCTACTGTTCTTTGATTTCTACTTGTTTATAATAAGCTCTATCTGTTTTTTTGTTGCAATATTTTTTAATCATGATTCATGCCTCCACTTCCAATTTTTTTTTAACTGATGTGCATTTGCATTTCTTGCTCATCTTATATATACGCTGTTGAGACAATATTTATCCTACTTCTTTTCTTGAAAATTTGAGGCATCTTGAATTTCTTTGGTCCGCGTTCTGTATCTTGTTCTTGCACACTCGTTGCTTCTTGTTTCTTTACAAAAATATCACCCAGGTTTAGAATTCAATTCCTTCAACATTTTTCTAATATTATTTGTTTTTTTTCCATTCTAGAAAATTGTTTAATTTCTTTATATCCTGCCTGGTTGTTTTGTCCACAATTATTTAATTTGCTAACATTCATGCATACAGAGATACATGTGTTTTTATTAAATACATAACTTTTTATAGCTGAATTTGTTTTAGATGTTTCTTAGTTGTGCTATCATAGCTTTTAATTAATGTTTCAATGGATTTCTGTTGTTACTTCTGTCATTGTGATACTATATGATTTAATTGCATTCCTTCCATGTGTGTGCCGGTTAGCATTACTTGGCTTGCATGCTTTACTGGGGGGCTATGATGACCAAGTGGCCACTTCATTTGATTTTCCCTTTTTCTTTTTCACAAATTTCCTTCACTTGTCACTTCCTATGTTTATTTTTTCAAGATGCGGTATTTTGTTTGTTTTCCAGTTGTTCCTTCCTAGTAATCTACTTCATTATTTTATGTGTTTTTTAATTATACGTTTCAACCAAATGTTTTCTTCTCTAGTATTATGATTATTTTTTCCTAGCTATGTGTTTTGTATTTAGTTTCTTTTGTACCTTTGTATGCAATGTTTTTCCCTCTAGTGTGTTTACCTTCTTGTGTCCCAGTTTCTTGTCATTTTTTGCCTGCTTTTTCTGTCTTCTCGAAATTCTTTCATGTATTTCTGTTGCTTCTTTTTTTTTTTCCACATTACTTTTCAAATTTGAGTGCCACACTCAATTTTCCTGAGCTCCAAGATATTGTAGCATCCTTCAAGGGACAACCTTGCTGAAATGATGAACATTAAAATTTAATTTAACTCCTGCAATTTGTGCCCAGCAAAGAAGTCATTGTACATTGAGAGGTTGCAATTTCTTTTTTTTTTCCTTTATTTTTCTTTTGGTATGGTGTCTTCTTATTATTAATTGAAAAAAAAAAATCTTGCTGAATATAACTCCAATTTGTGCCCACCAAAAGGATGTTTATTACTTCACTGTTTATGTTTTGGCCTTGTACAAATGTGATTGAGTTGAGTCTTGAGACATTATGTTATGTGATCTGAATATTTGAATGGACCAACTTTGTACTTCAAAGATATTCAGTTCCACCTGATCAATTCATAGCCTTGGATTAGAAGTGATACATCGGATTGGAACAATTTCATTGTTGAAGGAGACTGCCAAATTGTAACAGGTTGGGTTGCAGCAAGGTAAAGAGGCTTTGATTTTCTAAGACTCCTAAATGGGGAAGTGAATTTGTCATCCAACATAAACCACTCATTCATGTGGTCACCCAGATCAGCAAATGTCTGGCTTTCTAGCAAGGGATGAGATAACAAGAAATATGGGTACTAGGTCTGGGGACTATTGTATAACTTGGTCCAACTTCTTATGAGGCTGTAAGCGTTAGCCCTTGGGCTGTTTTTCATATGGTCTCCTTTGTTTCAAATATTTGAGATGGTTGGGGTATCTCTCACTTTGATCAATAAAATTATGATTTCATGTTGCTGATCAGGAATATGAAAGATATACAAGGTTCTAAAATTGGGGGCATTGGGTAAAGAAGAAATATACTTTAGGGTCAAGAGAAATGGAATGAATAAGAATTGGGCGGGTGGTGCCATTATTAGCAATTTCTAGGTAAAGAAGAAAATACTTGATGGTAGAGGTTGCATATCACATAAATGGAGAAAATTTGATATTTTCAGGTGACAAAAATGAAGAAAAACTTTTGGATTTTATTCATGTTTTATATTTTCTGCTTTTTTAAATAACTTTCAGCTTATGTCTTTATAATTTAGAAAGCATGTCTATTCGTTATATTTGTCATATTTTATTTTTTATCAAGTAACAAATTTACAGGTCATTGGTTTAGGTTGGAAAGAAAAGTTTGAATTTTATTTGTATTTTATATTTTTCATTTTCTAAATTTCCAACATAGTTCTTTATATTTTAGAAAGTATGTCTATTCCATATTTTTTGTCAAATAACAAATTTACAGGCCATTAATTTAGGTTGAAATAATCTTTTTATTGAATAAGAAAAAGTTCGCATATATTTAATAGAACAAAATATTAAATAAAATGTAAAATATAAATCTTAACAACAAAATCTAAAATAAGAAATGAAGAAAAATTGACATTTTCAGGTGACAGAAATGAACCAAAACTTTTGGATTTTATTTTTGTTTTATATTTTCTGTTTTTTTTTTTAAACAAATTACAGCTTATGTCTTTGGATTGAATTTTGTATGCTGAAGTATTTGAATTCTGGATGGTTTGTTTTTGTTCTTAATCGACAGATGTGTCTATGGACCACTATCTTCATGGTATTTTTTTAATCTTATTTCATTTATTTCTATGGACCTAACTATCTTGGCAGTACGTCTAATTTTTAATTTCAATAAAATGCAAACTCACAATGATCCCTATATTTGGAACTCAAAATGCAAACCTCAACCATTTGTAAAAACTTGTTGCTTTGTCGTTTAGTAAAATATCATTTTTAGGAGGTTTGGGGCTCCTTAATGGCCAAAGCGGAAGCTGGGTAGCTAATAAGCTTGAAGATTTTCCTACTTAGTTATTTTACATATATCTGAATTATTTGCCATGAAAATACAAGTTTATGGAATTAATCTTTTTTACTAGAGATTGCATATGACATGGATGAAGGAAAATGGGTATTTTTCAGGTGATTTTTTTTTGAAGTATTAGCTTTTTTTTGGTTTATTCTTTGTAAAGTAGTGTGGCTTTTAGACTTGCTCCTATCTATCCTTTGGACATATATGACAAGTCCTATTAGGACTTCAAAGCAAGATTGATTGTCTTGATACCAAATATTAATTCGATAGAGGAAAGAAGTTCTTAACTGAAATTAACCGAATGGCTTATTAAATGATGTAAGGTCATACCATTTTGTATTACACATTTTTGCCTAGACAAAATTTCTTTTCTTGTAGGTTCTCAAAAAAACATGCTACCTGGAGAAAGTAGTTCAACAAACCAAGTTGAATACTCGTCACCAACTCATTAAATCATTTTTTCACTTGTTGGACTACTTATGTTTTGAATCATTTCGTTATATTTAGACTATTTATCTTTTTGAACTCTTTTAACAATAGACACTAAAGCTACATGTAAATACAACACATTTGATTTAAGGTATCACTTCTGTTTTATTATTATTATTGCAAGATCTAATTTCATGTTTAGCAATTATTTTTTTTTAGAATTAAGTATGATCTTCAAATTTACACTTTTCCTTCTCATTAGCGCCTGCAACGTAGGGGCACGCCCTCTAGTTAAGAAAGGACGTTTTGAAACGTTCGTAATTGTCACTTCCGCATGCAAAATTTTGCCCATACCCTCTCATTTGATGTACAACTAGTATGACGCTCCAAGTGACAATGCATGAACCACGCGCCTGAACAAATAGCCATCATCACTTCATAAAGTTATTACACTGTTGCTTAATTAAGCCAAAAAGGCTGAAAGAAGACAATGCATGAACCACGCGCCTGAACAAATAGCCATCATCACTTCATAAAGTTATTACACTGTTGCTTAATTAAGCCAAAAAGGCTGAAAGAATGTGGAAACTCACCGAGATTATCTGCCCGCAATCTGACGGATGCCCAGCCATTATTAGGGGCTAGGCCAACAGTATTTATCAGAGGAGGATCTACCAAGTTATACTTATGAGGATCGGTGTTTTGTTGTAGTTTCCAAATCCCGTTCCAACCACGTAAAAGCTAAATCCATGTAGGTGATGATTCTCCTCAAAATTCATATGGAAAAGAGTTTTTACATGCATTCAAAGGTGGGAAGAGACAAAAAAGAGATAAATTCGAATCAAAGAGATATAAATAAGAAGAGATAAATTTAAAATTCAAAAGTCAAACTGTCCAAAGACAAAATGATTTGATGTAGTGCAATCACTTGTGCCCCGACCCGGCTAGACCAGCTTAGCTCATCACTCATGTGAATATCTATAGTAAGGTGGGTCATTGGGGATCGAAATCAGTTGTGTAAAGCCCACGAATCATCCTGTAGTATATGCTTCAAGAATGCCGATCGATGGAGTCAAGAAGCTAATATTATTCATGCTGGTAGAGAGTCGGCTTCCGTTGATCCACTGCAGGAGTCGCTAGCGCATGACAAAGTGTTGACAGAGATGATCGTATAAATTCAAGTGTCGACGGTTAGGAGAACGTCGATGGAATGTTCTTTGCTTGCCAAACTCCTGAAGCGGGTGGTGACGCTGGTTGCTGCCTCTATGTCGTTGTAAGGAGGGAGGGACGGCATGGAAGGAGACGACGGAGGGGAGTTGCCTCTGTACAGTAAAATGGCCGCAGCTGTGGTGTTATCGTAGACCACACCGAGACCACTCGAGTATAAGCTCTGGAGGCCATGTAGTAGTGGGCGGGAACTTGGTTAGCTTTCAGCAAAACGTCCATGTTGTCTGTCCGGGGGTTATCATGATATAGTTGGTTGTCATGGGTTTGACGTAGCTTCTGTAAGTTCTGACGACGGTGAGCTGATGTCCGGCGACTGCAAAGAAGAGTTCTTCGTTCATGCCTGCATTGATAATGCAGAGGAGGTAGACCTTTTCCTTTATCAATATCCGAGATGTTCCTAAAATATTATTCTAAAGAGAATTGGACGTCGCTTTAATATCGAAATTGAGATGGCCGAGTTGGTCTAAGGCGCCAGACTAAGGTTCTGGTCCGAAAGGGCGTGGGTTCAAATCCCACTCTCAACACAAGTATTTCGTCTCTTTTGAACACTGAAGAGATCGATCTCCTGGTTGACTGTTGATGATGAGGTGAGCATCTGATGTGTTTGGTTCTCATCCATTTGCAAGGGCTGTCTCAATAATTTCCATTACATTACATCTCCCTTGTACCAATTTCCTAAAGTCCAAACAGAGATATAAATTTACCTAAAATAAAAATAAAAGCAAACGGAGGTGCAAAATAAGTGCATAGAAACCAAACGGTGGCTTACTTGATAATTTCTCTAGCTAATTAATTGTGGCTGAGACTTTGCATTATGATTCGAGGTTTTCTTTTTTTTCTTTTTTACCAGATTTGAGGGTATTTGGGTATGGAGCTCGTTGTAGCCCATTAAGCCAAAACATATTGATTTTTATGTTAAACCAGAAAAAATTTAAATTAGAGTATTTTATAGGTAGGCTAATACTTGCCTCAAGTCTAATCTTTGAAATTTATAAAAGATATAAATATATTTCTTTTCGAAAAACCTGGAAAATATAAATATAAACATATAGAGAGAAATTCTCAAACTATTTTGTTTCTTTTCTTGGCAAACATAACTTATTATAGATTTGGCGTTCAATTAATAAGAGTTAAAACTCTTGTCTAACACCGCCAATCCTAATATTAATAACCAATACTGAAACTTTGTAAAATATAAATATTAATAAATGCTGATTTTGGCTGATCCCTTATAATTGGTATAAGGGCTTAAAAGATGATATTGATGAATTAAGGAGTGGGCAAAGAGCCAAGCTAGCCCAACTCATTTACAACACTACTCAATCATCTATTCTAAACACTTGTTTCTAGCTTGTATAATGGCCACCCTGTGGGTCTTGTGTTACAGAACACTGACATATTCAGTCGTGGTTGGTTATGTAGCATGTTATATATGCTAGGTTTGTACATTTAAAACATACAACCACTTGAAATAAAAATTTTGTTGATGTGATGGCTTGAATTTAATGCAAAACCTGCTGGTGTATTTGCATTTCTTGAAATAAAAAATCTTTTGATGTGATGTGATGCCTTCAATTTAGTGTAAAAGTTGGCTTGTTCCTATTTTATTGAGAGGTTTCTACTAAATTTTGACCACAGTATAGTGTGGTCACAACCACACTTGTGGTGTGATGTAGTTGTGAATATGTCACCCAATTTTTCAATTACATTGTGGAAGGGCCTTAAAAGTGATTTTTCTCTTTCTAGAGGGTGCAATTTAGGTGGGCTTAAGTAATGCAATGAGATACTCGACTTGCACCTCTCTCTCTCTCCACATAAGAATAATATTGTTCAACATACCAAGGATGATGGAAACTTCGCATAGGGCTTAGAGAATGGATAAGTGGTTCCACGTTTGGGATGAACAATGATATCTCCGTGGACTGTGCTCTAGACCAATCACCAAATGGTGCTTTGTCAGAGAATTTGATCAAGTGAAGTTCCTTCGTACTTGAATTGGGCACTGTGTGATAGATATACTCTGGACTATCTGACCAAAAATCCTTGGCTGTTTCACTTTACTCCATGCCTAATAAAGCATCATATAAGAATTACTTTATCTCCACAAAGAGGTGTTTGTTATCTATGCTTGTTTACAAAGGAGATAATTTTTTATGTAAACCAAATGTTTTAGAATGAAAATTTCCCTCGATGAAAAGGTAGCTAGAGTTGTCAATGGGTCGGGTCTGATTCGAGATATGTTCTATCGGTCTCAAATTGATTGTTAGACCGCTTTATAAAATAGACCCGGAACAATCCACTCACTGTTAATCAAGATAATTGGGTCTGACCTGATCACCCAATTATACTTGAAATCTATAATTACCAATAATAGTAACAATTTGGAACCTCTGATTTTATAATATAATCTTAATTAAAATGACAATAAATATTTAAAGTGTTTATATGTTGATAAAAATAAATGTTTTTAATCAAATTATTTTAGTACAAAACTTACCCTTTTAGACATAAATAGGAAACACTTATATATTATTAATTATACAATCAATATATTTTAGCCTAAATGTGGATTTGAGCTAAGCCAAACTCAACTCGCCAGAAAATCTTGAGACTCGAGTGCAATTCAAGCTGGAGACTTGAACTTGAATTTGGCTTAACTTAAAAGCTTATATGTTCGAGCTTAATTGTGAATCAAGTTTATATATATAATTATTTTTTGTTTTACATATAAAAATGAAATATTATATATAAATAAGTTTGATTAGGTTCGTAAACCCACGAGCTGAATTTCATTGAACTCAAACTTGCCTTGAAACTCGGTTTAGACCAAGCAGAATCAAACTTTTTACAAACTAAACTTGAATAAATCATGAAAAATGGCTGAACTGAACAGTTTATTCAAACCTAACTTCCAGTCATTAGCTCATAACCTACCAAATGACAAAGCAACAAATCATTCAATTCATCCAAATAAAATAAAGAAGGAATTACCATACTAGCTAGTGAAGTGTGATATTATATCTTCCATTATTGTAAACATTAATTATTACGGTGTCTCCTCCGTGGACATGCAACTCTGGCCCCGGAAACAAACCATTTACAGTCAAGATAATTTTGGTGCTACACAGTAGTGTAACCATTTTCGGTAATTAATGAAAGTTTTTTTTTTGTGAATAAAAAAATAAAAATTGACCAAATTATTGAATGGTTCGAATGGTTCGACCACCTGAGTTATCGGTTTGTTGACAAAATTAATGGTTTTTGAGGAAATAACGATTCTAGGTAAACCTGACCGGTTTCTAGTTTTTCCGGTTCAACCGTCTGATCCGGTTTTGAAAATCATGATAGAAAATTTGAAACAGAGAAGAATCAACCTGGAGAGAGAGAGGGTCCCACTATGGAAATCCACTATGGGCCCCACTATCATCTAAAGCTATAGCCTGTAGTCAGGCTGCCCAACTCATGGGCTCGAGTTTGGGTCAAGACCATTGGAACTTTGACAAATCTGCCAGCCCAATTCGATCAAGTTGTATCCCTGCCATCTCCAACCCTTACCCTGCATATTGCCCTACGATTGTGTTTGGTTTGGCAGAACATACGAGATACAGAGTACATTCTTTCTCACTTACATTCCAAGCAAGAAAATGGGTATTATTTTCATCAGCCACGCTAAGTCGGAGGAGCGCACTCAACAAAACCACCCCCAAAGCCTCCACAATCAAACTTATCTTCCTCAACTCCATAGCTTACAACAGAACTGGTGAAGGGATGGGAGATCCATCATATGGATGGCCGAACCTTGTAGGGAGATTGGGTGAAATTTCAATCAATTTCTTTCTCTCCCATTCGGGAATCATATTCCCTAATTTAGAAAACTGCATTTTCAAGGTTCGTTCTTGAATAAAAACCAGACCAGATTTGAAACCAAAAGGGAAGTGAGGGATATACCTAATACGAAGTAAAAGGAACTCCCAACATAAGTGTTCACACCCAAAGAGGATACCAAATCTGCCTCCACTGAAGATGACACAACGTATGCTGAGGCAGGATCATCAAGAATGGTTCTTCAGTAAGAACCTGGGATTCTTCACCAAGAACCGAGCAGAGTGGTGTGAGCACGACTTCTGATTGTTTCTTCACCAAGAAACAATATGAAGAACACTTCTTGATCACTCCAGTAGGTGGAGATCGAACTAGGATGGTGCCAAGAATTGAGGGAGCGAAAAGACTGTTAGACAGTGTATGCCCTTAGCTCCAATCAGAATGATGTACCTTATCACATTTATTGTAAATGAATAAAGTACATATTTGATTCATGTTATTGTGGTGTGTATCTGTGTAATACCCTTAAACTGGACACATATGAGACTCGTGTTAGTTTAGAATCTTCACAGTCGTTGGATAGATTTGGGGAGATTTATCC
>NW_010729313.1:50425-66684 GCF_000365185.1 Nelumbo nucifera
TTAATTCCCGTGATCCATGTGAGTAGAGAGTGCAACACTGTTCCTTGCAGCCGAGGGAGAGGTCCTCTCTTGTCGGGCAGTGTTTGATCATTATGGGCTAAGAGGTTAAGTGTAAGACCATTGAGGGTAATACCTGATGGGTGTTACAAGGTGGCTTGGCCCAGGGACCACTTAGTGTAAGTGTTGGGCCCATAAAGTCCATGTGATGGGTTCAAGGGGTTCACTGGGCTTTCCAGTGAATTCGGCTAGGCCTTGTAACAAAGGTTGGGCCGAACCCTTGTGACTAATGTGTAGATCAATGTTTGGGTCCCACACCATACAAGGAAGCCCAACTGGGCAGTAGTTTGGAAGGCTAAGTGAGCACATATTCTTATTGGGCCTAAAGCCCATTTCGAACTAGGCAGATAGGATAGGGTCCTAACCCTATCCACTCAGAGAGTCCAAATCTGAATACAGATTCAGATCTGGAAACCTCCTGATAAGATTAGGAGAGGGCTGATCTAATCTGCAGATGAGATAAGGGTCTATCCTTATCACTTAAGGGGAATTCAGATCCACATATGATTTGGATCAGCAACTCGTAATGGGATTAGGAGTTGATCCCTTTAAGGTTATAAAAGGAGAAGGGGGCGGCAACTTTTAGAAGATCATCACATTCAAATCAGAGAGAGAACATAGCACCTAGTGAGACTGAGCTATTTTCTCCTTGCCGCCTCCTTCCTGCCACTGCCATAACTGCCAGTTTGATCTCCTCTTTCAAGCAGGAACGATCAAGATTGGATCTTGATATCAGCCTTTGGAGAAAGAATGATCTGAAGTTGTGCTCATAGCCTCCAGCGAATTCTTGTGAAGGATTCGGTTCGTTGGATGAACATTGTTGATTCTACTCCATCCTACACTGCGCCATCTTTAGTGGGAGCAGTTTTTGGTTCCTTCCTTGGGCATGAACACCTCCATTGGGAGATACTGTTTCTCCGTATCAGGTATATCCCTCTCCTGCTTCTGGTTTCAGATCTGGTTCGGTTTATGTTTCAAGATTGATCCTTGAAAATGCAGATTTTCTAAAACAGGGAATGTGATTCCCAGATGAGGGGAGTGGAAATTTTTGAAATTTCACCCAACTTACCTGTAGGGTTCGGCCATCCATATGATGGATCTCTCATCCCTTCAATGTCAGCTTCATCTTCTCAAAGGTGTCATAGAAGAGGATGTCTGCTGAAGAGCCACTGTCCACAAGTATCCTCTTCACCATTCGCGATGGTCATGGACACTACCAACGCATCGTCATGGGGCACCGAGACCCCCTTTAGGTCATCGTCCAAGAAGGATATGACACCGTTTGGCATCAGCTTCTTGGGTGTCGGGCCCCGGATGATGAGTTGCCTGGCGTACACCTTTTGAGCTGAGGTCGTGCCCCCGGTGATGACGTCAATGACTCCCGCCAAGGTGTGATGCTACTACTGTTGTGAGGATGAGGCACCGACGGTATCACCCCCCATGAATTCTTTCAAGTGACCATGGCAAATGAGGCACTCGATCTCGTTTTTGTGCTCATAGCAATCCTCGGTGTCGCGGTGATACTTGTAGTATTTCTTTGGGTTACCCCTCTTGGGGTTCCTCCTCATCTTGGCTGGCCACTTCTTGTATTCCTCCTTCCCTACTTGCATGAGGATATGCGTTTGGGTGGAGTTGAGTGGCGTGTACTTGCTAAAGGAAGGGGCCGACAACTTCTTGTTAGTGTCGTTGTTATTATTGTGGTCGTGGTTGCGGCCGTCTCTATCCTTTCTCTTCTTCTCTGAGGCTCCTCGACTAGTGTCAACCTTAGGCTCTTGGAGGTGTTCACTGGCCTCGACCTCCTCAGCGGTGATGTACTTCTATGCCCTTTTCAAGAATTCCACCGTATTCTAGGGCGATGTCTTGGAGATGGACCACATGAGGGGGCCAGGTTGAAAGCCGTTGATTGCGGCATGCGTGGAGACTAAGGGATCAAGGTCCTAGACTTTGAGCTCTTCCTTCTTGAAACAATCGATGTATGCTCAGAGGTTTTCTCCATGCTTCTGCTTAATCAACATAAGTGAGACAACTGTCTTCTAGCACTGTTGGCTGCTAACGAAGTGGGAGAGGAAGAGGTCAGCAAATTACTCCCACAAGTTGATGGATTGAGGAGGGAGTGTAGAAAACCACTTGTGCGCCACTCCCTTGAAGGTTGCTTGGAAAACTCGACATGTCAGGGCATCGGAGTACCCATAAAGAAGTATGAGTGCCCAAAAGCTCTCCAAGTAGTTGTCCGGGTTGGTGGTTCCATTGTACGTCCCCAAGGTGGGAGCCTTGAGATGAGATGGGAGCAGCTCCAAGGTGATGGAGTCAGTAAAGGTGTCCATCCAGGTGGACGAGGGGTTCTGACTTGTGGAGGCATCACCTCGGCCCTCCTCCACCTATCGGATTTCATCTTGAATGGCATCGATCTATGCCTGTAGATCGCCAAGACGTTGGTCGATGGGGGCCTGGGCCTCGCCCTGGTTTTTTCTGACACAGAATGGGTTGGCCCGATTCCCCAAATTTTTGGATGCCGATACATCTTGGGCTTTTCAGGCTCAGTAATCGTTAAGGAGATCGTGAAGGTTCAATATTGGTGAGGGAGAGGCGTGGCGTCGGCCTCCAGCCCTCAGAGGAGGATTGTAGTGACCAGAGCACCCACCTTAGTCCTAGTGGCTCTCTACACGGTGGTAGTGGTCGCGGTCCTAGTGGTTGTCATGGGACCCAACTGGATCATCTCTCCTTTGGTTGGGGAGGCAGGATGTCAACGGGGGCTTTCTCGCCTATCGGCTGCTACTGTTGGACGTTGAGGGGTTGGCCTTGCAGGGGCCAAGGGGGCTCTGGACCAATGGCGCGTGAGTGGAGCACCAACTATATTACCCCTGGCTTTCGACAGGGCGGCCTCCTCTTGTCAAGAGCCCCACCTTGTCCACTCTTTGAGTGATCTTATCCATTCTATGAAGGACCATTTTGAATTGGTCTATGTTGACAAGGTTTTGAGCATTTTGATTATTGTCTTGTTTGTTAGCCATTTTCAGAAGCTTAGTTGTTTTGAGTTAAATGTTCACTTAGGGGAAGTCTCAAGAACATTTCCCACAGAAGGCACCAATTATTGTTGCCTAGGATGAGGCCGAGGGCAACAAGGGTTTGTAATGAATGTCCATTGTTTTGTGATACAAGACTTATTTGGTTTCATCAAGCCCTTGGAGTGCTCTTTCTCTTTCATCCTTTGGTCTGGTAAGGTGCTGCTCATCTTGTGGCTTCCAAGGGTCTTTCCCCCTCCTCATCAGAAAGGCAGCAAGGATACACCATGTCAGCTCTCCACATGACAAAGAATCCCTTGAATTGAAGGCATCAAATCTTTTTCATAGAATATCTTTTGAAATTCCACACTTCCTCTACAGTTTTAATCTATTTATAAGCAGATCATTTGGATACCATTTACAGCGCCGCTCTTCACAAGGCTTTGAACTTTTTTACCACACGGCTTATTCTGTTTTTATTCAATTCTGATGCATTGACAATCGTGCAATGAAACATAAATTTTCACTAGAATTTAGGTTCATTTGCTGAAACCCAAGGAACTCTCATAACCAGTCATCTTATTCATAGATCCAATACAACACATTATTCAAATACTGCAGGTCGCCTTTTGACCTAAAGCTGATTTACATATCGACGTACATCCATGCTCATACATAGAGTTTATACAGGTATTCAAGAGCAGCCCATGGTTCAAGGTGAATCACAGTCTGGTGAACAGGTTGCTGCTGTCTCAGATCAAAGCCTTCCATACATTGACAGAATATCCCTTAGTTTCTTTGCTTCTAGCTCCAAGACATTAAAATTAATTGAGCTCGGTATCCTCCAATTCCAATTCCTGAACTATATCCAAGAGAGGAAAAAGTACTGTCAGATGAGAGCTTTTCAATAATTTATTGTCAGACAAATCACAAGGAAAAATATTATTTGCATGTATTACATAACAGTGAAATACCCAAGACCAGATTTCACTATTAAATAAAATCCATCCAGCTTCTCTTTTTCTATAGCTAAACAGTTCACCTACCCCTGGTAGGGGATATCACCTAAACTACATTTGCTCATAGGCAAAAGCAATGGGAGAATTTATTAGCGTGCTCAAGCTGTTGCACCAACAGCATGACGAAAACAGATGAACGCACTAGTTTGCAAGCATACCTCAGCTGCAAATACCCCATATGGACAACAGGACAAATTTCAATTCAATTTGAGGCAATTGAGTTTTTTATTTCTGAATTTTTAGACTAATTGTCTTTCGTATTTATTAGATTTATTTTTGTTTTTACTCAGCCTGGAAAGGGCATCACATACTGGATACTGCACTCAGTATCACTGAGCTGATACATGCAAGTCCAAACATCCAATGAATGACGTATACATGTATGTCCTAGTAATGACCTAGACCTACACAGCAGAGCATTCACGTGGCAGGAATATGAGCATTAGTTAATGGAATAGATAGGAAAGCAGATTTTCTTCTGATTGCATTGGCAAACAAAGAGGAGTTTGGAGATAAGTTAATAGCACTGGAATTAGAGATCTAATAAATTTTTTATGAAAGCAAAAAAAAAAAAAAAAAACTACAGTTTATTGCCTGGAGGTGGAAAACCAGGCAGCTCTAGTATAGTCAGAATGTTTATGAACAGGAAGTTTGATGTTTAACCTGAAAATTGCATATCAATAAGTATTTGAGCCTTACCTGTGTTGCTGGAGTATTCATCCTAGCAGAACTTCCTAAACCAAGAACGTCTTGCATGGGTATGATGGCAACTTGGGCCACTGAAGACATTGCAACCCGAATCAGAGACCATGAAATATCTTCTTCTTCACTTATTGAAAGGTACTTCAAGACCTGTTACAACAATGTCCAACTGAATCCAACATTTAACCAGACGATAAGCATGACCCAAAAAACAATAAGTTGATACTCACATTGGTCTTCTCCTCCTGATTCAAGTTTTCCCACCAACCTCGAACCTGAAAAATTATGCAAACGGGTCTTGGAACTTGAAAGCTATGTCAATAAAGGGAATGGAAATGCCATACAAAAATCTTTAGGTGAGAACAGAAAGAATCTATCCGTCCTATCCACAATATTCCTTATGGCACGTGGAAAGCAGGACCATACTATTGTGAATGCTAAGGTGAGGCTAGGGGAAGGGGGGCACCCACCTAGGCAATGTTCTTTTTTTTTTTTAATAAAACCCTAAATCCTAGGATAATTCCCTAGGTTCCATAGAATCCACAAATCATCTTTCATTTGTAATTATGAATATCCATCAAATAAGTATAAACCTCATACCAAAGTCTAGAGAATTAACATAACCAAGAGAACTTGAGAAGAGAAAGAATGAAATTTCAAAAAATATAGGGGCTGAACCCTTGGTTTGTCAAAAGAAGAAGAATGTGTTGATTGGATAAAATTTTAAGTTCTTTCTTGCTTATGGGTTCAGGTTTTGAATTCTTCAAGGGTTCAAGACGGCATATACCAACATGTGTGTTGATTGAACCATAACAAATAAGTAAATAATACAAGGAAACTAGTACATAAACCCAAAAAATTAATAATGTTGCATTATAATGTCTTCTTTATTATTATAATCTCAGAAAAAATAAAAAAAAAGGTAGAACCTTGTACAAAAAGCCTAGGTGCTTAAGTGAGGTGGCCATCCATGGGCATGCAAAATTTGATGATCCTGCCTGGATCTCCATAAGTTGATCCAATTGTTCCTTTTTTTTCCTTCTTTTGGAAAAAAGGTAATTTTCGTTCAAGAGTAGAAAGGGGAGGGGGTTAAAAAAAAGATGTACAAAACAGATCTACAAAAACCAGCTCAATTTACATTGGCAGAGTATTAACACTATACAAAGATCCAATGGTATCATCCTAGATCTCCATCTATTGGCATTTACATGTGCTGGCTTCCATATCTTTCCTGATCATCCAAGGAATCTAATAGATCAAGTCACCTTCTGCCAAAGAGATCTTCTATGTTGAACCCATCAAACAACCACCCGGATCCCCTGCATACATGTCACTTGTAGTTGTACCATAGGTAGGAAGGGATGGTTCCTTTCCCTAGCACATTGTACTTAACTTGAAATAATGTTTATAAGAATTTGAACAATACTTTTACAAACACAGCTCCAGAAAGAATGTTTAAAGATGTCACTAAAGTCAGGACATTATTCTATTTCAAGTATGTCAACTAGTAATGACCTCTTGACAATTAGACAGTTCTCCAATTTTTCTGCAAGTATAAGGAGGATCATTAAAAAATAGAAGACCCTCACCGTGTCATTATCATGAGTCCCAGTATATACTACTTGGTCACGCTCATGATTATGAGGTAAATGAGGGTTATCTGAGCCACTTCCAAATGCTGCACCAAGAAAATATCATATAAAGCAAGTTAAAAGGACTTTCTCGGGATAAAGATTTGGAAATTTGCTATCATCTGCCAAATAATCAGCAATTCATTACCAAACTGGAGAACAGCCATTCCAGGTGCACCAATAGCTTTCCTTAGCTGAACTACATCCTCTGTGATTACTCCCTATTAAGGCACACAGGATAATGAAGTAAAAAGACAACATTACAGGCATCAAATTTATTGACAAAAGCAAACCAGAGAGCTTTTTGGAAGTAGAAACAAAGATGACTACAAGAATTATTTGATACATTTAATGATATGTCACCCAAAATGCTGAATATTGGTCCTAAACTCATTTTATTTTCTCAAGTCACTCTTTGGAGCTTCTCAATAGCATCAAAGTGCAAAGTCCAAGGAGTCTCCAATTTCACATTATTTTCAGAGCAACTGCAATACTAGACAAGAAGCACTAGCAATTTAATTTTTTTTATCGGCAATACAGAAATTCGTTCATTCATTAAATCTTAAAAAGAAAGAATTACAACAAGAAGTTGTGAAGATCTGATAAAGCCAATTACAAAATAGACCCACCCAAACTGTATGTTTTGCACTAGCAATTTAATGTTGACAGTTGCAGCTGAAACCTTGGACAGTTGGGAATGGCCTTATGTGTTTTTGAAACAGGTAAAATATAATTTCATTGAAGGAGAAAAAAGAGAACAAAACCATGTACAACAAGAAGCTGTACACAGGGAATGGCCTTATGTTTTGCATGTTCATCAAATATATGGAAAGGCATATTGAACAGAACAATCATTATAGAAGAAAATTTTGTTTCCATTTTCAAAAAATACAAGGAAAGGTAAATTGGGGGAAAATGGAAATGGAAGAAAATTTAGTAGGCTGATTAATGGTATATATTAAAATTCCCCCAGCTTCTGGACCATGATAAGGGACCACAGGAATGTAAATTGTATATATAAAGGTTCTTGACCCAGAGTTTTGTAAACAGAAAAAGTACAATTTAAAAATAATACCATCAGGGTAGGACATCACAGACTGAGATTAGAGAGGATAGTTGGAAGACTAGAATACAATAAACCATACCAAGTCTTCTGCTATTATATTGATCTTTCCAACAGCTCTGAAGATGGCATCAAATAATGCTTTCCTTGGTCCAGCCTTCAGTCAAAAAGAAAAAAGAGGGAGGGGAGGGAAAGAAGGCATTCAATTACTAGGTTAGCTATAGAAAAAACAACTAGAAATAAGCTTTCATAGACCTGACCTTCCATCTTCCGACCATAGCAATCTTTGATTCTGCACAATGATGCAGTTAAAATTACTATAATATACTTACATCGAAAAGAGCAACTCAATCTACATAATTATAAATGGTCTCACCAGAAGGAATAGCCCAAAAGCCAGCAAATCCTCGAAAATGATCTATTCTGAATTCATCATACAGATTATATGCACGCCTTATTCTCTGTATCCACCACACAAATCCATCATTCTCCATGGCTTTCCAATCATATAGAGGACTTCCAGTACATAACATGAAAATAATTAGAAAGGTCAAATGGGGTAATATTACCTAACAAACACATATTAGTGAATCACTCCAGTGCTGCAGTAGTATCATACATAAGAATGAGAAAGATGGGAGATATTTTAGAACGTAATAGAAATTCCTCTTAATAGAGATCACATGGTTCCTGGAAAGCATGATATCTCATACACATTTTTAGCAGGATATATACAGGACTTATGGCATCACCCGTCATTTTTTTTATCAGTAACATCACCCATATATGTTAACAGGTAGTATTGGATTTAGGGCATTACCATGGAAATCTAATGCACCAAGTGTCAAGGACTCAGGTCAAAAGGATGATATAAAATATTCAATATTAACCCTACCCTATCTTCCTATAATTCCATGCTCTTTGTATTTTGTAGAGAACATTAATGTGGTCCCCACTATGTTTGTTATGTGGTCCCCACTACTTTTGTTTATTTATGTTAGTGGTAGTTGGTAGTTATTTTCAGTTTGCTATATTTCTTATTTCTTTGCTTATGTAAGCAGTAGGGGTAAGTCAGGTTTTTTCCCCTATTTTAACTATTAATATAAATAGTTGAGTGGGGCGACAATTCATGTCATAACCCACACTTTTTTTGACTTCCTCTCTTCGTCTTCTCCTTTTCTTCTCTTTCTTCTTCTCCTCTGATTCTCAAACCTTTTCCTTATTTCTTTGTACATTATAACTAGGACTGATTGCAGTCCTAGTGGACAACTTGGTATCAGAGCCAACCTAGGGCTTCTCATGCGAGTCTAATCAGGCCGACTACATGAGAACTTCCTAGGGTTGGAAGTTCCAGCATAGATAAGACCATCGGCTGATTCTTGGAGGTTGCTGGCAGTGTGAAGCTGATGCCCAAGGGATCGTAGGGCCTTGGAGGGTGTGTCCAGTGATCATGAAGAATCATAAGAAGGGAAGAAACCTCAAGATTAGGGTTCAGGCTGTGGTTTGGAGGTGGCAACCAGACTTTTCTGAGTAAGTTGGTGTTTGGTCTTGAGATCGACCTTAATAAAAACTTTTTTTGAGCAAACTGGGAGGTGCAGCTGAGAGTTTTCTATTTTTCTCCTGAGTTTTAGGGTTTCTTTCTTGACCTACGACCAGTTCTAGGATTAAAACCCTAAGTTTATGATTTGCCAATTCTGGGGCAATAGTTAGATCTGTTACAGCATTCCAGATTGAGTAATTTTGTTTTCTAGGAAACTAAAAGATCTGTTCCAATACTTCTGGGTGGTTGCTGAACCTATTTCACCTTTCTAGGTCGGCTGTTAGCAAGTTCTGGGTGCAATTACACCTGTTTCGGTGTTTTTTATCAATATTTTGAAAGGGGCTGACAGGAATGGAGTTTAAGAATCAAGGGGAAGGTGCTTTAGGGGCTGGTGGTTCTGGTAACATGTCTGAGAACGCATTTCAGATTACAACTGTCAAATTTGACGGATCAAATTACTTGGAATGGGCCCAGTCGGCCATGATGGCTCTTGGGGGTAGAGGAAAACTGAACTATTTATTGGGGGATGTGAAGGAACCAACTAAGGATGACCCAACCTATGCCAAATGGGTTCAGGAGAACTATTTGGTTATGACATGGCTGTGCAACTCTATGCAGCCCCACATGAGCCGAAACTACTTGTGGGCAAAAATTGCTAATGAGATTTGGGACATCATGAAAGAAACCTACTCCCAACCACTTAATGTTGCTAGGGTCTATGAGCTGAAATGTGAAGTAAACAACCTTAAGCAATGAGAGAAACCAATCTTTGTTTACTTCTCTATTTTGAAATCCTTGTGGCATGAAATTGACCACCTAGAGACAATTGAGTGGGAAAGTCAGATGGCACAAACTTACAGAAAACAAGTTGAAACTAATAGAGTGTTTGAATTCCTACCTGGTCTAAATTCTGAATATGATATTGTGAGACAACAACTCCTCTCCAGAGCAAGTGCGACCTTGTCACAAGCCTACTCTTTAGTGCACAGTGCAGAAAGTAGGAGAAAGGTTATGTTGTACCATCAGCCTTTTGAATCAGCCTTGGCAGTAGTGAAACCAAAGTTTGGGGGTGATAAGGAGAGGGATATGAAGAAGGAAGATAAGAGGGAGCTAGTATGTGAACATAGCAAGAAACCAAAACATACTAAAGACACCTGTTGGAAGTTACATCCACATCTAGTTCCAGCAAAGCTCAAAAACAAAAGGGGAAATCCCAACGTGACTGTTACTACTGATGGTGCACCCTCATCTAGCACAAGAGCCACATCCCTAGACACCTTAGCTGCTGTTCGGGCTGCTCCGACTCAGTTGGAGAGTGAACTAGGCAATTCAGCACCATTATCTCAGCCATCAATCACAACATCTGCTACTTCCACTTCAGAATTTGCTCATTCAAGTACACAGGCTTCAGCATATCATGCCTCAGTCCCAGGTAACACTGAACCTTGTTGGGTGATAGATTCAGGTGCATCCGACCACATGACTGGCTTGTCCTCACTGTTTACTACATATCACTTATCCTCTGGCAAAGACAAAGTGTCTATTGTTGATGGCTCCCTTGTTCTCATTTCTGGCAAGGGAAACATTAAATTGTCTAATGCCATTTCTTTGTCTTTAGTTTTACATGTTCCTAAACTTAATACTAATTTGTTTTCAATTAGTAGCATCACTAAAACCCAAAATTGTTCAGTGACATTTTTTTCCTGATCAATGTGTTTTTCAAGATTTGGAGACAAGGAAGGTGATTGGGATTGGCCATGAGACGAATGGAATCTACCTGCTTGGAGGGAGCTCACGTAGGGAAGATAGGGAAGTTGGGAGGTCTTTTGTTTTTCAGTTTGTTAGTCAGGTTATGCTTTGGCATAACTGGTTAGGTCATTTATCTTTTAGGTCTTTGAAAAGTTTGTTTCCTAGTTTGTTTGAGTCACTCTAGATGTCCAATTTGAAATGTGAAAGTTGTGAACTTGCAAAGCATTGTAGAACAACCTATTCTTTGAGTAATAAAAGTAGTATTCCTTTTGAAATTGTGCATACTGATATTTGGGGACCTTATCGTATCACTTCTATGGGGGGATACAAATACTTCTTGTTGTTTGTTGATGACCACTCGTTTTTCATGGGTTTACCTTATGCGTTCTCGAGATGAGGTCCCTACCTTAACCCGGATCTTTCATCAGATAGTTTTGACCCAGTTTGGGGTCAAAATCAAAATTTTCAGATCCGATAATGTGAAAGAGTATTTTGCAAAACCATTAGCCTCACATTTCCTTAACCATGGGATTATCCATCAGAGTACCTATCCCCATACACCTCAGCAAAATGGGGTTGTTGAGAGTAAGAATAGACACATATTGGAGGTAGCTAGAAGCATTATGTTTAACTCCAATGTGCCTATATGTTTCTGGGGAGATGCCATTCATACAGTTGTGTATCTCATCAACCGAGTTCCTTCATGGGTTCTAGACATGAAAGTTCCATTTACCCTTTTATATCCTGATAAAGAGTTGTTTACTATTCCCCTTAAGACCTTTGGATGTACTTGTTTTGTTCAAATCCTTGGACCTCATCATTCCAAATTTGATCCTAAAGCCTCAAAATGCATTTTCCTTGGTTATGCACAAACTCAAAAGGGATATTGCTGCTATGAACCTACTTCTGGGAGGAGGTTTGTTTCTATGGATGTCACTTTCTTTGAGGATGTACCCTATTATCCTAGGGTTTCTTCTTAGGGGGGGGGGAGTAGTGAGGTGGGGGTTCATTCATCAGAAATTCCATTACCTGTCCCAATCACTGAAGGGGAGTGTAGTGAGGAGGGTTGTCAGATGTGTCGGGATTTGAGAGTTTATCACAAACAATGAAGGTAGGTTGATTTCGTTCATCAGCAGTCCAAGCCATCTCCAATTCCTTCTATGGATCCAGATCTAGGTACCATAGTTCCTTCACCTTCCATTACAGATGAGATACCTTCCATTGTTGAACCTTCACCTCCATTGGATGATCTTGACCATCCCATTGCAACCCGTAAAGGGAAACACCATTTTGTACCTAATCTACAGCTCATTGTATTTCCTAGTCCTTGTCTTATGATCATTTGTCTCCCTCTTACAAGTCCTTTTGGGCATCCATTGCTACTATTCCCATTCCCATAATAGTGTAGGAAGCCTTGTCAGTACCTAAGTGGAAGGATGCAATGAAGGTAGAAATGGATGCCCTTCTGAAGCACAAAACATGGGAGCTAGTTGATCAACCTAAAGGGAAGAAACCAATTAAGTGTAGATGGGTGTTTATAGTGAAGCATAATGCTGATGGTTCCATTGTAAGGTATAAGGCCAAATTAGTTGCAAAGGGATTTACTTAGACATATGGCATTGACTACTTAGACCAGTGTTTTAAAAGCGCAAGGGCCAATTTGCGCCTAAGGCGCAAGGCGCAAGGCGAGGCGCATACCTTTTTAAGAAAGGTGCAAAATTACAAAAGAAAAGCTAAAAAAAATAAAAAAAGTCAGAAATTTCCAAAAAATGCCAAAAAAATTTAAAAAATGCAAAAAAATTAAAAAATATTAAACATAATGTTAATAAAAATATAAAATTAAATTTCAAAATAAATGATTTAAAAAACCTATTATCTAAAATTAAAATACATAAACATAACATGTAAAGTGTATTCAAATGAAAATTTAAAAATAAATTTCAAGCATGTAAAACCCACAATCTCTTTTTTTCCTTAATTGCATTGCTTCAAGTAGTTAATGTGATGCAAAACATATTGCATTCTTGATTCTATGAGTTGCCTTTGTAGCACGCTCCTCGAGGCAAGCCCGAACAAGTCTATTGCAATGAATGAATAAACAACATTAGCAAATAGGGGGTTCTTGGAGCTTCGGTGAGCGAGCGAAGCGCAAAATTTTAAAAAGGCGCACGCTTGGGCTTATGGCACAAGGCGCATCAGGCGCACCAAGCACCCGCCTTTTGAAAGAAGTGTGCCTAGGACCTAGGCGAGGTGCATACCCCAAAATGCACCTAGCCTATGCGCCTAGGTGCGCCTTTTAAATCACTGACTTAGACACTTTTGCACCAGTAGCAAAGATGAACACTATCAGAGTTTTACTATCTCTTGTAGCCAATTACTCCTGGCCTTTGTTTCAGATGGATGTTAAAAATGCCTTCCTCAATGGTGACTTGCAAGAAGTGTACATGCAGTTGCCTCCCGGATTTTATAGTGCAGAAGCAGGAAAGAAGATTTGCTGGCTTAATAAGGCCTTATATGGACTGAAACAATCTCCTAGAGCCTGGTTTGATAGATTCAGACAATTTCTTGAAAAATTTGCCTATGTGCTGGCCTAGTCAGATCACTCTTTTTATTAAAAAAGTGGATTCCTCCTTAACACTTCTTGCCGTATATGTGGATGATATTGTGGTGACAAGGAGTGATACCCGTGAGATTGACTCTCTTAAGCAACTCCTTCACCAAGAATTTGAGGTCAAAGACTTGGGAGAGCTACGGTATTTCTTGGGGTATTGAGGTAGCTCGGTCTAAACATGGGATTTTTATTTCCCAAAGAAAGTATGTTCTTGATTTGTTGGAAGAAACAGGGAAGCTAGGTGTTAAACCTGCTGACACACCTATTGAACAAAATCATAAGATCAGTGCAGAAGGTGGAGGAAGATAAAGTTATGTTCCAACAGTTGGTTGGAAAACTTCTCTATATTTGTCTCACACAACCAGACATCTCTTATGCAGTCAGTATTGTTAGCCAATATATACATTCTCCTAGAACTACTCACCTACTTGTAGTTGGGAGGATACTGGCATATTTGAAGAGACGTCCAGGCAGAGGTATACTATTCAAAGATAATGGTCACATGAAAATATAAGTTTACACAGATGCTGATTGGGCTAGATGTGTTGATGACAGGAGGCTTACCTCTGGGTATTGTGCTTTTGTAGGGGGTAATCTTGTTTCTTGGAGGAGTAAGAAACAAAATGTTGTTGCTCGCTCCAGTGCTGAAGCTGAACATAGGTCCATGGCGAATGGTGTGGCTAAAGTGTTATGGTTGAAATCCCTATTTGAGGAGTTGGGTATTACTTATTAGAAGCCCTTAATGTTGTACTGTGATAATTGGGCTGCTATTAACATAGCCCATAATCTGGTACAACATGACGGAACTAAGCATATTGAAGTGGACCAACATTTTATCAGAGAAAGAGTTGCTTCCCAAGAAGTGTGTATTGCATATATCACCTCCAACATGCAACTTTCAGATCTCTTCACTAAGGCAGTTTCAAAGACAAAGTTAGATGCAAATCTATGCAAGTTGGGAATGACAAATATCTATTCCCAGCTTGAGGGGGAGTGTAGAGAACATTAATGTGGTCCCCACTACTGTTTTGTTTATTTATGTTAGTGGTAGTTGGTAGTTATTTTCAGTTTGCTATATTTCTTATTTCTTTGCTTATGTAAGTAGTAGGGGTAATTCAGGTTTTTTCCCCTATTTTAACTATTAATATAAATAGATGAGTGGGGCGACAATTCATGTCATAACCCACACTCTTTTTGACTTCCTCTCTTCGTCTTCTCCTTCTTTTCTTCTCTTTCTTCTTCTCCTCTCGTTCTCAAACCTGTTTTTTAGTTTTTTGTACATTATAATTAGGACTGATTGCAGTCCTACTGGACAATATATATATATATATATTATATATATATATATAGAGAGAGAGAGAGAGGGGGGGAGAGATTGACAAGATGAATGAAGATAGAACTTGGGGAGAAATTCACAAGTAAAGGATTAGAGTCACCTGATCATGTCAATTTTTTGGCATAATATAGCTAGCAAGTGGAAATTCCACCAGTGTAAGCTTGTCTTACACCACTGGACACAAGCTTGGATAAAGGAGGAGGTAGTGGTGTAAAAGGCACACAAGCAAGGCACATTTCAAGGCTTGTGCCTCACCTAGACCCAGGTGCAGCACTTTTGAAAAGGTTCGCACCTATGCACCTTGCACCTCAGATCAGGCATGCACCTTGGTTAAAATTTGCATTTTTTTGTGCTTTGTGAAGCATGGTGACTGGACCAAGGCTCTGCCTCTAGACCCACGACCAAGCCCCTTGGGGGAAGCCTAAACAAGTCCACACTAGGGTCTAAAATTTTTAATCTACACATAAAAAAATGATTTTATAATTTTAATTATAGTTTCTTATCTTTTAAAAATGTCTTGTATAAAGAAGAATGAATGAACAATATTAGCAAAAGGGGGGGGGAGGGGTTCTCAGAGCTACAACAAGCAAACAAAGGCAGCTCATAGATTTAGGAATTCAAAACATTTAATGTCACATCAGTTATTTGAAATAATGTGATTGGAAAAGAAATAAAAAGATTCAAAGTTTCATGTGCATGAATTGTTGAGTGCTTGGATATGTTTTATAAGTTATGTTTGATTTTATTTTTTCTTCTTCACTTTAAATATGCTATTGTGTTTTATGTGTTATGTTTATATATTCTAATTTGAGCTAATAGGTTTTTTAAAAAAATTATAATTTAAAATTAAAGTTTGCAATTTTTTAATTAATGCTATTTTTAATATTCCGTTGAATTTTTTGATTTTTTGAAACATTAAAAATTTTTCACCTTGCACTTTTAAAACACTAGGAGGAGGGTTGCATCAGGTTAGCAGTCAGCACTAAAACTTTTGCCAAACTCTCTTGATAGCCAACCCCATATAGTTGGAAATTGGGATAACGCTTGGATGATGATGATGATGAAAGCTAGAAAGTAGGACCAATCAAATTGTGGGTGTGTTTTTAAACTTCCCTGCAATGACTTTCAGTCAAATCTCGATAAGTTTTGATTGTTCAAATCAAAATAGTTATGATTTTGATTTAGACACACAGACACGCTCTCACCCTAAGGAAGGACACACTCTCACCCTAAGATTCAAATATAAACTTAACACAAAGAAATATATGTATAAATTAGAACAAAGGAAGGATACACTCTCACCCTAAGAAAACCAATAGACTAAAAGAAAATACTTGAAAATCTCAAATAAGCATGAACAAAATTTTGTGTGTTGCATTTATTTGTGATATAAGATGTATTATCAAATGATGTTGCTATGAATTATTTACTTATGTAGCATTTGAATTTTAGGGATATCATTGTTAGACAGTGTATGCCCTTAGCTCCAATCAGAATGATGTACATTATGACATTTATTGTAAATGAATAAAGTACATATTTGATTCAT
>NW_010729313.1:76861-90910 GCF_000365185.1 Nelumbo nucifera
GTCATAAGGCACTGTAGGAAAAATGGTGTGAAATGCAGTGGGTTGTACACTTTCTCTTCCCCTTACGAAGTGCAATGGGAAGATCAAGGTCAGTGGGATCAACTGCAACAATGGTGTTAGGGACAGAAACATTATCATCAGAAAACATAACAGGCTCAGGCTCAAGAGGAATACTTGGAATTGTATCTGCCGAATCTGGAGTTTCAGAAGGATTGACAGAGAGTGGTATGGGTTGAGGATGTGTGGAGTCAACCATCATCTGTCGGCGCTAATATTGCTGTAAGGCTGCCCATAGTGGCTCAAGTAATGAAACTGAAGGTGTAGGTGCTGGTTGAACTAATGGTGCAAGTGGTGGCTGAACGGATGTAGATGCTGGCTGAACTGATTGAAGCACCATAGAAACAGGAAGAGGAACAGATTGTGAGTTCTTCTCCTCAAAACTCTCCCCCTAAGGAGAACCACTCGAGAAGAAGAATGTGGATTCAAAAAAGCTAACATCCATAGTGACAAATCTGCTCCTCTACACTAGGTCATAACAACAATACCCCTTTTGGTTCTGAGCATACCCAAGAAAAACACATTTCTTGGCCTTAGGATCCAATTTCTTGCGATGAGGGCCAAGAATGTGAACAAAAAAACACAACCAACAGGCCATAGCAGAACCACACTAGGAAGATGCCATGGATTCTGAGATTCGAGCCCTTCTTGAGAATGACACCTGGGACCCAGTTCAAGCTCCACCTGAAGCCTCTCTCATAGGAACTGGATGGGTCTATTCTGTGAAACTGAAATCTGATGGTAACCTAAACAGATATAAAGCTAGACTTGTTGCATAAGGATACAAACAGGAATACGGAATAGACTATGAGGAGAATTTTGCTCTTGTAGCTAAAATGACTACTATATGTCTTCTGATGGCCATATCTGCAGCCAAACAGTGGACAATCCATCAGATGGATGTCAAGAATGCTTTTCTTCATGGGGAATTAAAAGAGACAGTCTATATGAAGCCCCCTCTAGGATACTGTACAGATCTGCAGCTTGTTTGTCGTTTGAAGAAGTCACTTTATGGCCTGAAGCAAGCCCCTAGGGCATGGTTTGAAAAGTTTAGATCCATCATCACTAATGCTGACTTTACCCAGAGTCCTTCCAATTATTCCTTATTCATCTTAAGGAGGAAGTAGGGAGTAAAGATGTTACTCCTCTATGTTGATGATATACTCATTACAAGGGATGACACAGAAGGAATTTCTAGGCTACAACACTTACTCAAGTGAATCCTTCAAGATGAAGGACTTGAGGCCTTTGATATATTTCTTGGGCCTTGAAGTGAGCAAAAACTGCCGAGGCTACTTTGTTAATCAACAGAAGAATGTGGCTGACCTGGTTAAACTGGAAAATCTTAGTGACTCTAAGATTGTGGGCACTCCACTAGAACTGAACCTGAAACTCAGCAAAGATGATGGCTCTCCCCTTGAAGATCCTACCCTTTATCGTCATCTAGTGGACAGTTTAATCCATCTCACCATGACTCAGCCAGACATATCTTATGCAGTTTAGATAAGTCAGCTTGTGTCTTCTACGAGACAACCACATTTATCTACAGTTCATCGAATTATAAGATATTGCGAGGCACACCGTCACATGGGATATTCTTCTCCTCATCATCTCTCGACGGTTCACTACTGGATGGTGTATCTTCCTAGGCAACTCCCTTATCTCATGGAAGTGCAAAAAACAAGCTACTGTGTCCAAATCTTCCGCTGAAGCTGAATACAAGGCTATGTCTTCTGTGTGTAGTGAGATCATATGGCTCCGGGCTCTTCTATTTGAAATACTAAATGAGCCATCATTGTCTATTCCTCTTTATGCAGACAATATCAATGCAATAAAAATTACATTCAACCCCGTCTTCCATGAGCGCACCAAACACATAGAAGTTGATTGCCACTTCATTCGCGACCTCCTTCTCGAGGGTACCATATCTCTTCCCTCATGTCTCTTCCGGGCTCCAACTAGCAGACTTGTTGACTAAAGCAATGACACGGGCTCAAAATCTATTTCTCATGGACAAACCGATGCTTATTCCTAGGCATCAGTTTGAGGGGGAGTGTAGAGACAGTGAAATCTAGCCGTAGGGCTATTTTTGTATTTTTACTTTTCTTTGTTGTATATCTATTCTTTGTATTATCTCTCTCCTGTACATTAAGGGCAGTTCTGTCCTTTTACAACTTAATTTAAATATCTCTTTTAGGGTGTCGACTGACATAAGGTGTCACACCCACCATTCAGTTGTTGTCTCTCTGTCTCTCTCTCTCTCACTTTCTTTTCTGACTTTCGAACTAACTCTAACAGTTGTTACATATTCAAATATTTAAATATTATTAAAGATCCCAAAAGTGTCCCCATATAGTTTGGATAAGCCAATGCAAGGAAGAGGTGCAATAGCAAATGACAGTCACTTCATCGAATAGCCAGTTCAAGGAAAAGGTACATTGAAATTTAGAGGTGAGGATCCATCATCTAAGCAATGAAATTTCTTGAGTCACCTTCCAGCGCTAAACTGCTCAAACCAGGGTGATGGACTTCTTTGAAAACCCCAACTGAATTTCCTCTGTTAACCACTCAAGAAAAAGCATTGATGGTCTCAACAACATTGTTTCTAAAAGGACCCTGTCACCAACAGGAAAATCCCAACAAGAAAAACCATCAAAATTGAGTTTCACAATGTTGAGATTAGGAAGCAACCACTCCCATCTCTCCTTCATGAAAGACCTCAACTAACAACCAACCTCTCACATTAAAGTATACAAGAGCCACCTTCTTTAGGGGGCTTAAGTGATCAACCTGAAGGATGTTTTAATTGACACTGAGAAATTCTACATCTAAGTTTGGACTTCCAACTCTAAGGGCTCTTCTAATGTTCTTTCTTTTTCAAATTCTTAAATGCGATGCCATGAACTCTCAAGCATTTCCAGTCAGTTCAATCTAGTTATGGCCTAGTCTTTCAAAAGTAAAAACCTTCTATTGGGAGACCATGCACATGAAATTTAACAAGTGACATAAACTAACATCAGATAAAGTTCTAAATGTTTCTTTTCAATGGATAACTAGAAAGATTTTATTAAGAATCAAAAGGAGAATAGGCAAAAATGGGCATGGCACAATATAGCCTCTCACCTCAAAAAAGAAGTATCCACAAGCAATAAAAATAAAAGGAAGAAAATCAAAGAGCCAAAGTGAGCCACCCTCTACGCAAGGTAGTTAGCTCCCCCATGTAAATTTGTCCTCTCAACCATGCATGTAGCCAATAATTCCATATCAAGTTGCAAATATAGGAGAGAACCTGAACAAGATGTTCATCTAGACTCCAAGTATCTAGATTTTCTAATGAAATGATCAAGGGAACAAGGACCATCACCATCTCTGCACATCCAACAAATAACTGACAGTTTCACTGGGAGTGTGGAAAAAGTATCCTGTCTCTGAGTGCATCTTGTAGAGAGACTGGGCCGAATGGGCCCTAGCCCATTAGTGTCTTTCTTATTAGTTCTTTCTTGTTATGTTTTCTTATTGGGCATTTTCTTTATGGGCCTTTAGCTCTTGTTTATGTTTTTCTAAGTATATTGTTGATGTGGACGCCTACTTAAAGGCAGTCTCGTAAATTATGTAACTTAAGTAAGTTTAATAACAGATTAGTGTGGGGAAAGAGGAGATTATCGAATTCCTCCTTTCTTTCTCCTTTCTTCTCCATTCTTCCTCCGTGTCGTCTTCCTCTTCTTCTCTACTTCTTTTGCTTTAATCTTAATTTTTTCTGCTAATTTTATTGGTCTGAATCACATCTTGGTATCAAAGCAGGTCTCCCTTCGCTTTTCTCTTTTTTTCTTTTCTTTACCCATACACTTTTTCTAACTGAAAGGTGTATGGAGAGATAAATTGCTGATCATTCAGAGAGCTTGTTTGCCTAGTTGGTAGAGGGTTTGGAGAGTCAAAATCTGGCCGTAGATTGTCAAGAAAGTGGGACTGCAGAATTTTTTCCCAAAACCCTAGCCGACTAGAGAGTTTCCAGTTGCGAGTTGAAGAGAATGTTTGGGTGTGGCGCTCAAGGCTTGGAGGGTTTCTTTTTATCTCCAAAAGTGGGCGGATGTAGTTGGAAGTGGTTTAAATAGCTTTGGTTTGAGCGGCTACCTCTTCTCTCTTTCTCCCCGAAGGCCAGGTACAGTGAAACCCTAGTTTCAGGACTTTTAAGTGCATAACTGACCTTAGTTAGGTCTATAAAGGTTGAAAACATTGTTTTTTGATTTTCATTTGATTGATGGAGCAATCTAGAAGTGAGATGGAGCAGATCCTGGTGTCGGGAGTTGGTCCTGTAGATTCCATTCTGACAGGAGTGACTACAATTAAACTTGACGAAACAAATTACCTTGCTTGGGCACAATCTATTAAGATCCATGTCTGTAGTAGAGGTAAACTAGGATTTCTCACGGGTAGTAAGGTGATGTCGGAAGAGACTGATCCTACATATGAGAAATGGATGCAAGACAACTACACAGTCATTGGGTGGTTGGTTAATGCTATGCAGCCCCACATAAGTCAACACTATCTTTGGATGACTTCAGCCAAGGAGATTTGGGATAGTGTTACAAAAACATACTCTCATAAATTAAATGTTGCAAGGGCCTACAAACTGAAGAATGATGTGAAAAATTTAAAACAGGGGGAGAAGAGTGTGGTTGTCTACTATTCGATGTTGAAGTCACTATGGCAGGAGATAGATGTTATGGAAGTAGTTGTATGGGAAAGCACCAATGATGCAGAAACTTTTAAGAAATTTGTGGAAAGGAACTAAGTGTTTGAATTCCTTACAGGACTCAATATTGAATTTGATATTACAAGGCAGAATATTCTGGCCATGGATGAAGTTTCACTTGCTCAGGCATACTCTATGGTGAGTAGTGAAGAGAGTAGGTGACAGGTACAGCTACAGACTCCACCACCCCTAGAACATTTTGCACATGTTAGAATAAAACCAAAGGGGGTAAATGAAAAAAAGGAGGTGATATGTGAATATTGCAAGAAGCCGAAACATACGAAGGATTCTTGTTGGAAACTTCATCCAGGTCTTCTTCCAGAGAGGTTTCGGAACAACTTTAAGAAGGGTGGTCAGTCTATCCCTGCCAGAACAGAGCTGGTAAGAGGGAAAAATGGTGGAGCTATGGGTCATGTGCTCTCTAAAGTAGAAACATAAATTGCGGTGGCATGTGAGCTACCTGTGTGAGCAAAGGAAGTAGAATGAACTCCACCAGAACCACTTGTACCTTGCTGTCCGCCTATTGCTGAACTAGAACTGATTGTATCCCGCTGGTTAAGAAACTGCCCATACCTCTCAAGTTCGGTCCTTACTGTAGCAACTGCAACAGACTCCAGAGCAGTTGTAGTAGGAGGGGTCGGAGTGTCACCAGTGACTGCCATGTGAGCATTTCCCTTCTTATTTTTGAGTCTATTCGATACAAGATGTGGTTGAAGCTTCCAGCAAGTATCTCTTGTGTGTTTAGGCTTCTTACAGTAGTCACAGATCAAATCTTTTCTGTCTTCCTTCTTGATTTCACTACCACCCCGGTCTCCACCTTGTTTAGGTCTCACAGTGCTAACCATGGTTAACTGATCAAACCTAAAATTTTTCATCGTCACATTTCTCTTGCTCTCCTCCCCTGACACAAAGGCATATGCCTGGGAGAGGGTAACACTGTCCCTGGAAAGAATGTGCTATCTTGCAATATCACACTCGGGATTAAGGCCAACAAGAAATTCAAACACCCTATACTTCTCTAGGTGTTTCTGGTAGGCAACAACATCCTTAGTGGTTACCCAAGCAAATGTCTCTAAATGGTAAATCTCCTGCCACGGCGTTTTAAGGGCTAAAAAGTAAACTGCAATAGGTCTATCTCCTTGCCTTGTAGCAATAATCCGATTTCTCAATTGATAAGTCGTAGCAACATTCTCCCTCTATGAATAGGTTTCTGCAACCCCATCCCATATTTCCTTAGCTGTATTTGCCCATTAAAATTTTTTACTTATATGGGGCAACATGGAATTACACAACCAAGTCATCACCATATAGTTCTCCTATACCCACCGGGAGCTGTTAGTTTCGGGTTTCACTTCTTCACTAGTGATATACCCTAACTTCCCACGAGCACCAATGGCCATCTTTGTAGATTGTGGCCATTCTAAGTAATTCGAACCATCCAACTTAACTGTAGTAATGGTCCCAACCCCGAAAAGGTCTCTAGCACCTCCTCTCGCTAGTCCCATTTCACTCCCGGGCTTGTTTTCAACTCCGTAACCATTCATACTTCTCAAAAGGTGCAAAGAAAATTACTGTAATATGCAAGAAGATCAAATGGAACACTTTTGGAACCAACGACACCTTTCTGGTGCCCTAGATGGTCCTCCCACAAAAGAATCCTTTTCTACGGGCCCTTAGTAGGGCGGCTACTAAAGTAGCTGAACAGTCACAACTTAAAAAACAAAAGCTAATGGGCCTAAAGCCCAACAACTTCCTAACTTAACAACTTAAAATAAGAATAAAACAACTGGGCCCAATAACTAGAAATCAGCCCAACTCAACACCTTCCAATCCTATTACCCAAAGGTGGTATCAGAGACATGCAAGTTGTTTCCACGCCTTCAGATGAGCCTCTTGCTCCTCCCATCACTACTGAGGTAATAGGTCATCCCTCTTCTACCACTTCGGATACCTTCCTTGACCTTGATCTCCCTATTGCCCTTCGCAAAGGCAAATGGAAATGTACAGCTCATTGCATTTACAAACACTTGTCCTACAACCTTCTTTCCCCTTCCTACTATTCTTTCATTGCCTCTGTTTCCACACATGTGACTCCTAGATCTGTCCCAGAAACCTTGTCCAAACCAGAATGGAGGGGTGCTATGATGACTGAACTAGATGCTTTGCATAAGAACAATACCTAGGAAATTGTGGATTTGCTTGAGGGAAAGGAACCGGTTGGCTATAAGTGGGTGTTCACTATTAAGTATCACTCAAATGGTACTATTGAGAGATATAAGGCCCGTTTGGTTGCCAGATCTAAGGATGGTATCTTCATTTCTCAACAGAAGTATGTCCTTGATCTCCTTGTAGAGACTGGCAAACTGGGTGTTCGACCTGCTTCTACTCCTATTAACCTAAATCATAAGTTGTTAGCTACTGATGGTGAACTGTTGACTAATAAGGGAGTGCTCCAGAGACTGATTGGGAAGTTATTATACCTTTGCATGACTCAACTAGCTATTTCCTATGCAGTTAGTGTAATTAGCCAATTCATGCATTCTTCTAGAGATACACATTTATCAGCTGTTGAGAGGGTTTTGTACTATCTAAAAGGGACTCTAGGGAAAGGTATCTTGTTTGCTAAGCATGGACACATGAAGCTGAAAGCATACACTGATATTGTCTGGGCCAGATGTATTAATGATAAGAGGTCCCCTTTAGGTTATTGTGCTATGGTAGCAGGGAACATTGTATCATGGAGGAGTAAGAAGCAATCTGTAGTGGCTAAATCCTCAGCTGAAGCGGAGTACAAGGCAATGGCACATGGAGTTTCTAAACTTTTGTGATTGAGATCACTTTTAGAAGAACTGGGTATAGACTATGAGAAGCCAATGAGGTTATATTGTGACAACCAAGCTGCTATCAACATTGCACATAATCCTATTCAACATGACAGAACTAATCACATTGAAGTTGACAGGCATTTTATACGAGAAAAAGGGCCTCATGAGAAGTCTGTCTACCATTTGTTGCTTCTGAAGAACAATTGGTTGATGTTTTGACAAAAGGTGTTCCTAAAGGAAAGCTGGTTCACTATATAAGCAACCTGGGCATGATTGATATCTATGCTCAGCTTGAGGGGGAGTGTAGAGAGACTGGGCTGAATGGGCCCTAGTCCATTAGTGTCTTTCTTATTAGTTCTTTCTTGTTATGTTTTCTTATTGGGCCTTTAGGTCTTGTTTATGTTTTTTTAAGTATATTGTTGATGTGGGCGCCTACTTAAAGGCAATCTTGTAAATTATGTAACTTAAGTTTAATAAAAGATTAGTGTGGGGAAAGAGGAGATTATTGAACTCCTCCTTTCTTTCTCCTTTCTTCTCCATTCTTCCTCCTTGCTGTCTTCCTCTTCTTCTCTACTTCTTTTGCTTTAATCTTAATTTTTTCTGCTAATTGTATTGGTCTGAATCCCATCTCACCTATTCCATACTGAAATTACATTTTCCTCTGGGGGATTTTTCTTCTTTGCTTTTTGAGTCTTACCCTGTGAGATTCCTCTTGGTTTCATCTGTATGATTCTTGATCACTAATGAGTTTCTTGGCTATTAGTCACCAAAAACAAACATGGAGATGCCTTTAATGATGTTCAAGTGAATAGGACTGGAGTTGTCATTTACAAATCTGGACTTTTCAATCAAAGAACTGCATCCTTGATGGATCATAGCCCAAGAATTATATCAATCACTGTAAAGAAAACAAAAGCAAAAAGGAAAAAACTCTAACAGCTGCAAAAGACAAAAATCACCCTCAAGTATATAATGTAAGCTAGACAACTAGGAAGCTGAACTGAAATCCATACAAGAAGTGGCCAGCCAATGCAACATTCATGAATTCATACATAAACATTACTTTGCAATATGTCAGGGATATAGTACTTCTACATCCTACATAAAGAAAATTTCCCAGATATAGTAATAATTTTATTACTTCTTCATAGATTCTTGACTTTATATGGATAGTGGTTCTTATGTTCTTAACTTCTTATTATCCAAACCCCACTGATTATGAGAATATAGCTCCTATCAATTTTAATGACCATTTATACTGTTAATTTGAGTAAAAAATAATTGTCAAGGAGAAAAATGCAGTCCAATCTTCCATTGTCTTCAAAATTTCCAAAACAAACATTTCCTTATATGGATAAAACTTATATGATTAAGCTACAGAAAATAATAAAAGCTTCATGAGTAAGTCAGTCTAAAATAATTGATCACCTGATATTTCAGGGTCTTTGCGAAATTCTTCAAGTTCATTTTTGAGTTCTCCTTCACTCAGAATGAGCCTCTCTGCAGCCTAACAAAATAATAGATATTATATACATATTCATATAATAACAATCAAACAAGAGTGACTATCATATCATAAGCATGATGTGGAAGCAAAAACATTTTCAAGATATAAAGAACAGCAGATTCAGTAGTAAAAAGGCAATGTTTAAAAGAAGAGGAGAATAGTGGAAACTAAGAAAATGTCCTCATGAGATTTCTGCAAGGTGGCGTTTGAAGATCCTTTTATTATTGTTATCAGTGTTGTGATACAGGAGAGAAGAAGAGAGGAAGAAAGTGAAGCGATGGAAGATCCATCATATGGATGGTCGAACCTTGCAAGAAGGTAGGGCGAAATTTCAAAAAAATTTATTTCTCTCCCATCCGGGATTCGTATTCCCTAATTTAGAAAACTGCATTTTCAAGGTTCATTCATGAAACAAAACCAAACCAGGTCTGAAACCAAGAGGGAGAGGGAAATACCTGATACGGAATTAAAAGAAACTCCCAACGTAGGTGTTCACGCCCAAAGAGGATACCAAATCCACCTCCACTGAAGATGACACAGCGTATATTGAGGCAGGATCAACAAGAATGGTTCTTCAGTAAGAACCTGGAATTCTTCACCAAGATTCGAGCAAGGTGGTGTGAGCACGACTTTTGATTATTTCTTCAACAAGAAACAATATCAAGACACTTCTTGATCACTCCAGTAGGTGAAGATTGAACTGGGATGGCGCCAAGAACTGAGGGAGAGAAAAGACTGCAGAGAGAATTTTTTACTTTATGTGGAATTCGCCCCCTCTTTATAATCCTCTCAGGATATTTGAAATGGGTTTTAGACCCATTAAGTCATATTGCTCACTTAACCCATTATATGTTGGCTAGTTTGGTTCTCTTTGAAGGGATGGGAGATCCATCATATGGATGGCCGAACCCTGCAAGAAGGTTGGGCGAAATTTCAAAAATTTCTTTACTCCCATCCGGGAATCCTATTCCCAATTTAGAAAACTGCATTTTCAAGGTTCATTCTTGTAACCAAACCGGACCAAATCTGAAACCAAGATTAGGGAGGGATATACCTGATACAAAATCCATGCAAAAAGCTCCTCCCAATGCAGGTGTTCACGCCCAAAGAATGTACCAAATCCTCCCTCCACTGAAGATGGCATAGCTTAGGATGAGGCAAGATCAACAAGTAGTTCTTCACCAAGATCTTGTGATTCAACAAGAATCGAATGGGATAGTGAGCACAGCTTCAGAATTGTTTCTTCTGGCAAGAAACAATATCAAGATCAAATCTTGATCAGTTCCAAGAATTGGAGATCGAACAGGGTAGGGTGGCAAAACCAGGGAGAAAAAGATTTGAAGGCAAAAATTAGTTAAACTGAGTTGTCTTCTGTAATGTCTGTGTGTATCACATCACACATCCATATATCACATGCATGAAATAAATTCATCCAATCAATTAAAATATCTGTAAAATACTTAATTAATTAGATTAAATTAGTATCAGCCCAACAGAGCCCATAATGTTATAGGTACATGGGCTGTACTGCAAAAAGCAGTTCGGCCCATGTAGCTAATTTAGGGCTGATTCAGTCATTATCATATTAAAATTAGGTTTTATAGAGGTGGGCCAAATTAAACCTTGAAGTGGGCCATCAACCCTCTGACCTAAATCGAATTAGGGTTAGAAAAAACCAACCCATCGAACCAATCAATTCGATCCAACCAGTTTGGACCAAATCTAGTGTAAATTGGCCCAAGTTTTGGTATCCAATTCAAGATTTAATTCAAGAACAATGATCTGAAAATAAATTAATTCAAGATAATCAAATTATCAAGAAATTAAAATCAGAGGATTGCACTGTGATTTTCTTGGATATCCTACAAACCTACAAAGAACAGTTAATCGCAGATTACAAAATCGATATCTGCAAAATCGCAGATCGTAGAACGTGTTTATGCGAAAATTTCTTCTCCTCTGATGTGCACTCCAGCAATCTCCAGATGGAAATAAAATAGAAAAACCTAATTTTTCTATTATTACATCGCATCAAATTCCTATACAAATTGTCTAAAAATAAAAAATTATTTACAGACCATAATTGAATAGAAGAGAAATCGCAGGGTATGCCAATCTTGGCACAATAAAGATTCGATCTCCATCACATGTGCAGCCCAAAAATTCAAGAAAAATTCACAGAACTATTCTATAAATTTAAAAGAATAATAAAGATTTACTTTCTAGTTCATCTGCCCATAATCTGGGAACCAATTCCCAGAAAAAATGCTAATTGCGCAAATCGGGTAGAACGCTTTCTGCCCTTTTGCGCAGATTCAGATCTATCCTAATTTGGTTCAAGACTTGAACCTGGCTCTGATACCACTGAAGGGATGGGAGATCCATCATATGGACAGCCGAATCCTGCAGGAAGGTTGGGCGAAATTTCAAAATTTTCTTTACTCCCATTCGGGAATCCTATTCCCAATTTAGAAAACTGCATTTTCAAGGTTTGTTCTTGTAACCAAACCGGACCAAATCTGGAACCAAATTAAGGGAGGGATATACCTGATACGGAATCCACGCAAGACAGCTCCTCCCAACGTAGGTGTTCACGCCCAAAGAGAGTACCAAATCCTCCCTCCACTGAAGATGACACAACTTAGGATGAGGCAGGATCAGTAGGTAGTTCTTCACCAAGAACTAGTGATTCTTCAGCAAGAATCGAGTGGGATAGTGAGCACAACTTCTAGATTGTTTCTTCTAGCAAGAAACAATATCAAGATCGAATATTGATCCAATCCAAGAGCTGGAGATCGAACAGGGTAGGGCGGCAAGAGTAGGAAGAGAAAGAGCAGAAGGCAAGAGCAGTCTAACTGTGTTGTATTCTCTCTGTATTCAATGAATTTGTCTTTGGAGGTTCACCCTGCTCTCTTATTTATAGCCTTAAAGAGACAATTTATTAATCCCATTGGGAGTTTCCTAATCCAAATCTTTTATTTGGATTTGAACTCTTAAAGTGATAAGGATAATCCCTTATCTTATCTGCAGATAAAGACCATCCTTCCTAATCAAATTAGGAGTTCCTTTGATCCAAATCTTTATTTGGATCTAGACTCTTTAAGTGGATAAGGATAATCCCTTATCTTATCTACTGATCCAAATCCCAAATCTGCCCCTATTTAATTAATCTAATTAACCCAGTTCGAAATAGGCTTTTAGACCCATTAAGCTTTCAGGCTCACTTCCTCTTTAGTGTTGGCTAGCTTGGCTCTCTTTGTATGGCGTGGGACCCTATCATTGATCTACACATCAGCCACATGGGTTCAGCCTAGCCTCTGTTACAAGGCCTGGCCGAATTCACTGATGAATACAGTGAACCCCTGAGTCCATCACTATGGGCTCTTAATGGGCCCAACATTTACACTAAATRGTCATTGAGTCCAACCATCTTATGAAAACCCAAGGACAGTTGGAGTTCTATTCATATGATCAGAAGCTCCAAAATCTATAATCCAACGGGAAGATGTGGATGGTAGACAAGTCGTACTTGTGTGTGCAAGGGTAGCTGTGTTCTATTGAGATGTACCCTGAATGAACCGCTCATACTCATCCCGTGAAACACTCACCATTTACAATTGCATGATTCGCCCAGGTTGAAAGTGGGCTACGGAGATCGCAGCAAAAGTTGATAGTATGTCCCTCCATACCACAATGAGTACACCTTCTCTGAATATCATCTATAGATGTAGTGGAGATTTGATCAGTGACTTGAGATTCTTGTCTTGAGCTACCACCATTTACAATTGCATGATTCGCCTAGGTTGAAGGTGGGCTACGGAGATCGCAGCAAAAGTTGATAGTATGTCCCTCCATACCACAATGAGTACACCTTCTCTGAATATTACCACGTCCCCTACCACGGGCTCCCCCTAAGTCTTCGTCCTCCAACACAACCACCGCCACGATTATACATTCCACTACCACCACTACCACGACCATGCTGACCTCCTCTAGCACCACGACCTCCCCCTCTCGTAACTGCAAATGCAGACCTATCTGACATAGTGGAAGTCTCTGTGGGTCCAACTAAAATCCTTCGAAGACGAGCAAACACTTCCCCAAGAGAGGGAAGAGTAGATCCACCTAATATCTGTGCCCTTACAGGTTCATACTCAGATTTCAGCCCTACTAAAAATCTGGTCATATCCAACTGCTCTCTCTGTTGTTACTGAAGTTTGACATCAGGTGTAAGAGGATGATAAACATTTAACTCATTTCGTAAATTTCTCATACTGGCATAATAGTCCTCAAAACTCTAATTCCCTTGTTGCAGATTAAAGTACTCTTGGTACAGTTGGTAAACCCTAGTAGTGTTATCCTGTCCAAAATATAGTTTCCTTGCATGATCCCAGACTTCCTTGCCTGTATCTAAAAACATGAAGTTCACACTAATTTTGGACTCCATGCTGTTCCATAGCCAAGTCATAATTTAAGCATCCTCCTGCTCCCACTCATCATATCCCGGAGAATCAATTGGGGGTTTATCTTCCCTCACATGTTTCACTTTCTTTTTGGCTTTCAGGAAAACTTTAACAGACTTAGCCCAAGGGACATAACTCTCACCATTCAGTTTTATAGAGGTCACCTGCACATTCAAATAATCAGAAGGCGCCATCACACTTGATTTGTATTCACTGTTGTCTCCCATAACTGCACAAAAAAACAGTGGGAAGTTGTACCACTAAATTATTACTCTACTGCCCTAATAAATCACCACACTCCACACGAATGACTAAACACCACTAGGGTTCCTAGTACCAGGTTTCAGCAGCAACACTCACAACTATTCACCACTGTTTCAGCAACAATATTCACAACTATGTTAGACAGTGTATGCCCTTAGCTCCAATTAGAATGATGTACCT
>NW_010729313.1:92324-106568 GCF_000365185.1 Nelumbo nucifera
TTGAATTAGGAAACTCCTAATGAGATTAGGAGCTGCTTCCTTTAAGGCTATAAAAGGAAGAGGAGGGCGAACCTCCATTCACTCAATCTTTTCTCAGATACAAGAGAGAAAGAAAGCAACAATAAGACTGCGCCATCTTCTGTTCTTGTCTTCTCCTGCTGCCGCCATTGCCAGTTCGTTCTCCACCTGTAGGAGCGATCAAGAAAAGTTCTTGATATCAGTTTTTGGTGAAAAACTTATTTGAATTCGTGCTCACATACCCTCCATCGAATTCTTGCTGAAGGATTTGGTTCTTGTGAAGAACCACCTGCTGATTCTACTCCACCCTACACTGTGTCATCTTTAGTGGGAGCAGTCTTTGGAGATCTCCTTGGGCGTGAACACCTTCATTGGGAGTTATTATTTCTCCGTATCAGGTATCTCCCTCTCCTACCTTTTGGTTTCAGATCTAGTTCGGTTCTTGGTTCAAGATTGATCCTTGAAAAATGCAGTTTTTCTAAAACTGGGAATATGATTCCCACATGGGAGAGAGAAATTTTTGAAATTTCGCCCTACCTTCCTGCAAGGTTCGGCTATTCATATGATGGATCTCATCCCTTCAAACTGTTCACCACTTTTAGCAACAACACTACTATTGCCATTTACTGTCAGCACTAGAAACCCTCACAACACACCTCACGAATAATATTTTCAGTTCTGCAACATATAAAAGAAATTTGCTACATACCACAACTTAGTTCGAAGATCATGTACTTGTCGAGTAGAGGGTACCAAGTCTGCACTATCACCATCACAAAACCAGCTCTCTTCAAATTGTGAGTAGAGGGTTTTCTACCAACCACACAAAACCACAACGGTTGCACTCATTGGAGGCATGGAAACCCCCAAAAGAAGAAAACGACCAAACATTTTCTTTCTTTCTGGAAAACTCTCTAAATATCAATGAAAACTTTGCAAAACCTTAGAGAGGAATGCGCAAAACAGTGAGAAAAGGAGACAACTGATCTGAACTGATTATCGTGGCTCTGATACCATGATAACACTCAGATTAGATGTTCGTATATGTTCAGACCAAAAGAAAGAGAAGGAAAAGAGAGAGAGAAGGAGAATAAGAAAGAGAAGAAAAAGAAGGAGAAAAGTCACAGCCGAACTAGAGAGAAAAAWYMAAAWCCCTCTAGTCGGCCCTTCTTTTATTTATACTCTTCTAAGATATACAAGGATTACCATTGTGCCCTCACTTAAGTGAGAGCCACATTAGCTGAGCAGTACATATATAACTAAACATAAAAGGATTGTATTACCCTTGTACAACCGACTCTAACAGTGTACGTAGATGATATCATCATTATAGGAAATTGGAGAACAGAAATACAAAAGCTGAAGGAATTCCTAGTCTCTCAATTTGAAGCGAAAGATCTGGGCCCCCTAAAGTACTTTCTTGGAATTGAAGTTGCCCGCTCAAAAAAGGGCATCTTCATCTCTCAGAGGAAGTATATCCTAGATCTATTACAGGATACAGGCAAGTTAGGTGCAAAACCAGCTGATACCCCTATGGATGTTGACCATGACTCGCCCTGACATTTCTTACTCAGTCGGGGTCCTAAGCCAATTCATGCATTCTCCTAAAAGACAACACATGCAGGCAGCAGAGAGGATTCTTAGGTACTTGAAGAAGTATCCAGGAACAGGGTTACTATTCAACAAAAGTGGGTATTGTACCTTTGTAGGGGGAAATC
This sequence comes from Nelumbo nucifera, assembly GCF_000365185.1. The sequence continues at coordinate 94,061 of NW_010729313.1, forward strand.
TAGTGACATGGAGAAGTAAGAAGCAAAGTGTAGTGGCAAGATCAAGTGCTGAAGCAAAGTATGGAGCAATGGCACATGGGGTGGCTGAAGTTCCTTGGCTGAAGAACCTTTTAGGAGAACTTGGGGTTACTGTCCACAATCCTATGTTCCTTTATAGTGACAATAAGGCAGTCATTAACATTGCTAGTAATCCAGTCCTACAAGATAGGACTAAACACGTTGAGGTGGACAAGCATTTCATAAGAGAAAAGTTGGAAAAGGGAGAAATTTGCACCCCTTATGTCAAATCCAAGGAGCAACTTGCTGATGTTCTCACAAAAGGACTTCCACACTTGCGGCACAATGAACTGTGTAACAAGTTGGGTATGATAGATATATTCAACCCAACTTGATGGGGAGTGTTGTTAGATTTAAATAGTTTTTTCTTTATTTATGCTGTTACAATGCTGCCAGCTTAGACTGCTATCATCATGTTCTTTTCTTTTGTATTAGGGTGAGCCCCAGGGGCCTAATTGCAATTTCTTATATTTGTTATAAGTTATAACACATTTTAAATAAAAGATGAGCTGTAGCCACCAGCTCTAAGATTTCAACTCCCACATCTTTTCTCTTATTCTCCTCTCCTCTCTTCTCTCTCTTCTCTCTTCCTCCTGTTTTCTTGTACGTTTACAAGGACATCAAAAAAGGAGGAACAAGTGAACACACCAGATGGGGAAGGTTTCCAAATTCTACTGTCCAAACAAGATTGATCCAAGTAGGTTGACCCTAGAAGGTTAATTAATTCATTCACCATTGTCATTTCCAACTCCCTTAGACCTCTCCTCAAACCCAAGTCCCAAGAGTTATCAGTAAAAACTGAAGAAATCACTTTTCACCAAGTGATTCTGCACCCCACCCTTCCCACAGAAAATCCCTCTGAAATTTTTTCAATTCTTTCAGCCACTTGAGAAGGAATCCTAAGTAAAGATAAGTAATATGATGGTAAGCTTGATAATACACTTTTAAACCAAATCTCCATAATGCATTCTCCTTTTTTAAACCAAATCTCCATAACCACTTCCCTATCAAAGCCTTGTTGAAATCCTTCACTCTCTTGAAACCCAGCCCACCCTTGTCCTTTGGTTTACAAACTCTCCCCCAATTCACCAAGTGAAACTTCTGCACCCCACCCTTCCCACAGAAAATCCCTCTGAATTTTTTCAATTCTTTCAGCCACTTGAGAAGGAATCCCAAGTAAAGATAAGTAATATGTTGGTAAGCTTGATAATACACTTTTAATCAAAGTTATCCTGCCTCCCAAAGATAAGCATTTTGCTTTCTATCCATCCAGTCTCCTTTCCACCTTCTCCACAATTGGCTCCATAAAACTTCTGAAGCTGAAAGCCTGAAACACCCCCAACCGGCATCCCTAGATAAGTGAAAGGCAATTCCCCAATTCTGCACTCAAAGGCCTCAGCGCACTCCAGTAATAACTCCCTGTCCACCTCCCCTACTCCAATTATCACACTCTTTGAGAGATTAACTTTCAGCCCTGTCATCAACTCAAAATTCAACAAGACAGCTCTTAGATTTAAAATCTGCTCGACTGATGCATCCAAAAAAATTCAGATGTTGTTATTAGGTGGATGCAGCAGTTACCCATGGCCCCAGACTCCATGCCATATTATTATTAGGGAGGTCAAATCTTTTGGCATCCAGAGTGAACATCTACCTTATATATACAGGACTGACTACATCTCTAGCTGATTTCTTATCAAGGATGCAGTCGGGAGGGGAAAGTTATATCATGGATCAGCTATTCCAAGTCTTGTACTTCTCTGATTTGACCTATTGTTTATCAATTTGCCTCTTTGGATGGGGGTTATGATAGTGCCTTCATCTCTACTACTTCAATAAATCTTTTATGTTACTGATACAAACAAAATGATATCTGTCTAGTGTCTACCTAAGATGTAGTAAATTCCAGAAGAAAGCTCGTTTTCCTACAAAAAAGACTCTAGAAGAAAAATCATGTAATGAGAATCTAGGGAGAAATCCGAAAACACAGGGCCTAAAATTGTTTTAGGGGGGCTTACAAGCTCAGTTGCCTCCTAGGGCAAGGTCTAGTATAACATGGAGATGAGATAGAACCCTGATATATTTTTTTTATGCTTTTTTTTTATTTTCATTATATTATGCTTGCATGTTTGAATTTCTCCCAACATTTCATTTGGAATTTCTCTCAGTATTTATATTTTATATTCAATAAATAGACATTTGACCAAAAGAACGCAATCATGGTTTATAAGATCTTTTCTTTGTGTTTCCAATAAATATGGACTGGTCTGAATTGAGGAATGAGCAAAATAATGGAATAACCAATCAAAATGATTCTTCTGGAGCAGAGCATATAGAAGAAACATTTAAAGATATCAAAGCAAATGGCATGAGAAACCTAAAGACTCAAGATAGCATTGAAGCAAGGATGGAAAGAGGTGCCATAGACAATAGAACAAGCAAGGAAGTATTATACTACTTTCTATAGACATTTTACAACATAGGCTTCCACCACAGACATACTTGGATTTTTTTGGGTCTTGCACACTATTTTATAGAAACTTTTATTTTCTTTTTCATATGCATTTCTCTCTTATAACCTGTGGAGTTTCTGTTCAAACACAAGGTGTTTCCTAACACTTCATCCAATTGATATATCTTCTTATTTCCTCATCTTTTATTTTTTACTTGAAAATAAAAATAAAGAAATAAGTTCTTCAGCAGAAACACAAAATCCAAAGGACTGCTGCTTCTTTCTCCATATGCATTCTCCATAGCAAAAGTATAAAATATTATGTGAACAACAACCTAAAATGTTAAAAATGAACAAATAAAGTAGCAATGGCAAAATCAAAATAGACGTCTGTCAAATAAACAAACAAATCAAAGTATTATAATGTGACAACACCCTGAGCATTTGTCATGTTGCCTATGTTCACCTCTGTTCATTCCCCTAAAATACTTATCAATAGCTGTTGTGCATGGTAAGACAAAATCAGATCTCCATTTTTTTGAGCAAAATATCGTAAGTATTATTTTACAGTTTCTAAAGCATATAAAGAGGAAAGGCCTAAGAATTAACATATAAAGTATGCAGTACTGCCATTGAAGCAAACATCAAGAGTACCGACAAATAAATGACAACCATATTAAATAAGGTAGCCTACCTCATACATCACATAATTTAGAACCATACAGTAAGCTCCAAGAAGAGTACGATACTTTCCCACAGTTTACCTTTGCTATCATAGGGTCCTTTATTTTAGCAACAGTTGAGAAATTGACATGCTCAGCATCCCTAAAGAATATGTTTATACATACACGAGAGAACCTAATTAAGCTTGTCAATCACATATGATAAGCTACTGGAAAGAAACAAACAAAAAAAATCTTACATTGGTTCTGGAAGCTCATCCTTCATCAGCAAGCCATCCTTGACTAACTCTTCAAGAGAAATCAGAAGGGTGTTACCACAATTTGCATCCTACAGGTAATCATCGAAAACTCTAAATTCCGTGTTTTACATGATTAATAGTTGGACATTTTCTAAAAGAGTTTCCTACATGCTACACATGACTACATGAGACACATACATAAAGGTTGAGACTGATCACTGGACAGGTCCAACCAATAAGACTCGGTACATTAAATTCCTTGTTTTACATGATTAATAGTTGGACATTTTCCAAAACAGTTTTCCTACATGCTACACATGACTACATGAGACACATACGTAAAGGTTGAGACTGATCATTGGACAGGTCCAACCAATAAGATTTGGTACACTAAATTCCTTGTTTTACATGATTAATAGTTGGACATTTTCCAAAACAGTTTTTCTACATGCAACATGTGACTACATGAGACACATACATAAAGGTTGAGAGTGATCATTGGACAGATCGAACAAATAAGGTTTGGTACACGATAATCAAACAATTTGGGAGAAACTAGCCACCCAATCCACACACTCTTTTTGAACCAATCACCAACTTGTTTTCTCTTTCCAAAATGTCAAAGAGTATGGAGTTCATCAAATGATTAGCACCGTCAGGTAAACTTTTTTTTCCAAGAGATCTCCCAGATAGCACTTATCTGATGGTATGTTTCAAGCCCTCATCATCCAATATGGATACAATATAAAAATAATATTAACTATAAAATTACAAATGAGCTATTTCCATGATCATTTCTTCCTTTATCTTCATTGAGGTTTTACATTTTCAGTGGGCAGCCAACCATGCAGTTTACTTTCTTGCATCCTATTTTGCTCCTGACAAGCTTCCAAAACTTAGCATCAAAACATCCATCTAGCTAGGTACCCCTAGAACAGTAGTAGTATCAGTAGTAGCTATAACAAGTGTAGATGTATAAATAAAAGAATAGATATACAGGGAGTCAGGGAGTATAAAAACAAGAGCAAAGAAATGAGAAAATACCACCCTATAAAACACAATTCAAAAAAAAATACCAGCCACAATTTACGGGCAACTAACAAAAAGAAATGAGAAAATACCACCCAAACCGCCTGGAACCCCCTAAGCCTCTCAAAACAATAAGAAAAGAAATCAAGCAAGCAGAACAAGCATGAGATACCTACATGAAAAAATGAATATTAATTCATCACAAGCTACTCCAACCACCAAAAACAAAGGAAAACCCATAAAACAACCCAAATGCAAATTTACAGGAGCCCTGGAACGTAACACTTAACAATCCCTTGGCTGTTAAGTGATCATAGCTCCTTAATCCTTATCAGCCCATTCCATTCATTTGGAGTCTGAACTCAATCCCTTTTTCCCTGCCCCTCCCTTTGACTTTTCGTTTTAATAAATCACAGTTTCCATAAAAGCGCATGTCCTTACCGCCCATTCCCCATGAATGATCACCACTCTTCCACCAATTGACCATAATAATAATTGTTTGTCTAAGAAAAACATTCCAAGTGCAATGATGCTTAAATTCTAGTTAAACAGTCTACTTATGACTCTAAATTTCACCTGCCCAGCGTAGGGTGATCCTTCTTCATTAGCCTTCCTTCCTGGTGGGACAAGTGGGAGGACCTGCAGATATGCAGCCACTCTGAATTAAATATCGGGGAAAAAACAAGCTCTGAAAAGGAATTATAAGCAAACAAAAACCAAAATTGACTCAAAAGTATATGAAGACTATTTCAGTATGCAATTCGCTATTAATTTGCACAATTTAAATAAATTAAGTTTTAACTCTAGTTTCCTATGAATGAAGTAAGACATCCTTGCTAGTCATGAAGGACAGGAAAAAACAATAGCATTAAAATTAAAAGCAGAAAAGAGAAAAAGATAAAGCATTACAAAATTCAAAATTGATTAACTGAAAGTAGAAGCAAAGACCTGCCAAATGGTGCAACCAGCTTCGTGAAGCCAATCCAAGAAGCGAAAGATCTCTTCACCGAGATCTCCGATGCCGTATGGTCCTGGCAACGATGTCGGATGAAGCAGCACACCGGCTCTCCTCTGATCTTTCGGGTCCGCCTTCGGAAACCATTCTCCATAGTCTTCTGGCAAATCGTCTCCAACTCCAACGAGATCTGCAGTAACATCGTCGTTCGAAAATCTTCGCTCGGACATTCTCCTCTCGGTTTGGGATTTCAAACCAGTTAGAGAGCCAGCAATGTAACTTACGGTGCTGGCGGTAGATGAAACAGATGAAAGGTTACAAACTTTGTGAGGGACAAGCTGAATTGAGGAGAACCTAGACGAAGGAAGAAGAGAAAGAGAGCTGCAGATAGCCATTAAAGGAAAGTAGAAAAATAGCTCCAACACTCAAAAGAACTTAAAAAAGGAGTAAGGAAGAGCTAGATAAGAGTTGCAGCATTGCATTTGAATCCGCCATCATCGAGAGCTGTCGAGAGCAGGAAAAGCAAGTCGTAAAGAGAGAGAGAGATCGAGTGGGACCCTCCCGAAGAGAGTCGTGAGACACGGACGGTCATTAAGAATCGATGTATCAAATATCGATATCAGGAAATCAACCTGCATCAATTCTTTTTGTCCTTATGTCCAACCTCTTGTACTCTTCCCTCTTAATCAGCTATTAATGTTCAGTGAATGAACACGTATACTCGTAATAAAGTACATTTGTCCACTTTCCTCCAACTTCCTTCTGCTTCTGTTTTGTCATGGGCAAGGCTGGGCCGAGTTTGAAATATCTGGCCCAAAACCCAGAATTTTTGGGTAGCCCGGGCTGAAAATGATAACCCTTTTTTTATAATAAAAATAAGGGTAGCACGTCCCCACAAATCACTATAACAAATGGTGAGCCACCCAATCCACAGCTTGATTTGCTTCTCAATAAATAATGCTTGTAGATGATTCTTTTCCCGCTCCTCTCTTTGAGCTCGCAATAATCTTGAATGATACTCTTTACGTTCCAAAAAATCACTCTCAACAGTCTTGAAAATGATAACCATTAAGACTAACAATTAACCATTATAAAAAAAATAAATAAACAAAAAATAAAACTACAATTAATTCATTGTCAGTTAGGGGTGCTAATGGTTCGATTATCCAAATCGTGGGCTTATTTTTGAAATTGACCAGGACTGGAAAGACTGGAAAGACCAATTAAGTAGGCTCTCTAGGTCCATTTAAGTAGGCAGTTTGTCTGTCCATTTAACCAGGACTGGAAAGACCACAGTTCTTGATTTTCATGGTTCAACTTCAACCATTTGACATGAGTCGAATCTTAAAATATTGTCTTTAACATGTCAAGTTACCAAAGAAAAAAAAAAAGGATTCGGTTAACAGTTCATCAACCTGTACGATTGAGCTATCTATCCCATTTAACGAGTTTTCAGATTGTTAGCCAATGTTTTAAAAAAAAATGTCCCAAAACCGGAATCATTCTCGCCACTAGTTTCTAGGATGATGGTTCAACCATTTGGTTGAAACGGATGGCATATTCTGACAAAAAAATAAAAAATAAATAATTAAAATAAAAAATGGTCAAAACTGTTGAATGGGTCAAAATTTTTGACCACTCGGGTAAACATGTCATTGACCAATTCAATTATTTTTGGCCAAGGACCAGGTTTGGGGTAAAATAGAACCAGTTGCTTGGATAGTTCCCAAGCCGAATAGTCCAACAGTTTGGGTTAATGGCAGTTCGAAAACCATGTTGTTAGCACCATGACCATTTAATAACCATCTTTGATGCCCAAAGGTCTTGGTGAGTTAGGGGTGTTTTTATTTTATTTTATTTTTTTATTAGCTCGGTCTAGCATAAAAATTCTAGTCGGGCCTAGGTTTGTATTTTAGGCCTGGCTTGGATCAGATCACAAATTTTCAGGCCAGACTTGGGCCAAATACTTTAATTCTAGCCTGGCCCATGATCACTCGTAGGGTGAGGGCACTGAGGGTAGAGGTGTAAATCGGATGGCACACGGGCCATGCCAGGCCCTACACAATGGTCCGCGCCATATTGGGCCTAGGGTTTTAGGTCCGCGGGCTGGGTTGGCACAGCACCACCAAGTGGGTCGTGTCGCTCGCGGCCCGTGTGCCAGCATGACCCATATATACTATTTATATTATATATATATATATATTTATATATAATATTATTATAATTATATAAATTATAATTATATGATAATATATAGTATATAATATATTAATAAAATAAATAATTGTTTTCAATTTTATTATACTAATTTATTTAATTATTGTATATATAAGCAATTGTGTACATCAAAATTCATATAAAATTAAAATTTTAAGCTTTTTTTTAATTTTTAAATAAATAGACAAAAATAAATTTGACCCGGTCCATGGCCCGGCTTGGGCCAAGGCTTGGCCCACAGGCCAGCCCGACCCACGACACAACACAACACGCACAGGCTTAGGCCATGGACTATGCCAGGCCGACCCCCAAACTTTTCATTGGGGAGGGCAACACAGCCTGTGACAGCCAACACGACATGATCCACACTTTATACGAGCCGCCTGCAAGCCATGCCACACTGACCTGGCACGGCCCACTTTACACCTCTAAGTGAGGACTGGACCCATGTGAAGAACATTCACACATGAATGTATTCGAATGGTTATATGGTCTGATCATCAAAATCGTGAATTAAAAGCTACAACGATTTTAAGGCTGTCCATTTGGTTAAACTTCCCTGAAATACATGTATATTTGCTATGACCCATGGTATTAAGTATATTTTGCTTAATTTTTTATTTATGTTAAAGGTCAACTAAGATGATCTGATTATTTGACCTGTGATTTTTTGTCCAGTGCAAAAGTTGCAGTGTATTGTGGGTAACAAACGTAGACTCACCAAACATAAAATGCATTTATATGGAAAAACATGTAAATTTGGCTTTGGCCAAAATATCTATCACTTCCATCAACATTTTCCATTCGGTATGCTCATAATCCTTTTATTTTTTTTTAATATTTTCCTAAATATTAATGTATGGATAATTTTGGTAGAAGTATTGGAGTATTTTTTTTTGTCCAAAGTTCTATGGTAAATTCCACATATAGGTATTTCAAAACCCCTCAAAATGGAAAGTTTTACAAGAAATGTGAACAATTTTCAGGGGGCATTGTAGACTATGTCCTTATCACATTTTCAGGGGGCATTGGGAGAAGTTAGGTATGGTTTATTCTCAATGCATGCATCGATGCAAAAGAATGAGAGTGCAAATGACTTGAATGTAAACTTCTGATCTGATTTATTTTAATCAGTTATTGCCTTGACCCAAACATAATGTAAATAATGCAAACCGTAGAGGTAAAAAAGGAATTTTAATTTTCCTTCTTTTTCTTTTTTACTTTACTTTCTTTTCATGGTCAGCCAAGATATCTTCCAATTTTGATTATTTGGAGTTCAAATCATCTGCGGTTCTACTTGTAATATACCAATCTTTTTAGTGAAGATAGTCTTATTGAAGTCAGGTATCCTCCTTATACGATAGCAGGTAGGGATAGACATACCTTGCACCTGATACAAGTAATAGACATAAAAAATAGAGAACCACTTTACGTTTTATGGGTGGATCCCACGCAAGTTAAGTATCCTGTTATAGTAATAGATAGATTATAGAACGCATTAATAGAACTGTTCACTGACCCGGATGGTCAGAGTATTTGGCCCGGAAATTGTTCACGCAATTGGTTCTGTTTCACCCATAATCTGGTCTTTGGCTAAAAATTATTGATTTGGTCAACGGTCAATATGATTTAAGCGATTGAACCATTGACCAATTTGATCCATTTAACGGTTTTTTACTGTTTTTATTTTTTAAGTTAGAATGAGCCAGGCATTCAAGCGGTCAACCAAAAAATCGATGGCCAGAACTGTTTTAGTTCTGGGTCGATTTTTAAAACCTTGAAATGGGCCATCAGTCTAAGATACAGGTATAGACGATGCCCAAGAATCTGTTTGATTACAACTGTAGTGGCTGAATTAAATAGCTTATTATTTTGTTTTTTATAAATAAGTTTTTAAGGAGGTTACATATAGACAGATTACTTTGCCCTTGAATTTTATGGTGGCTTAGTTGGTAGTAGGGGTGTCCATAAAAAACAGAAAAACTGGATCGAGAAAACTGAATCGGAAAATGTGGTTAACCGAATCGTTTAGTTTGGTTTTGGTTCGGTATTTTTAAAAAACCGAAGGACCTGTTTGGTTTTCGGTTAACCTAGAAAAAAGTAGCAATTAACTGAATCAACCGATATATATATATATATTTATTTTATGTTAATTATATATATTTTTAATATATGTCACATATATTATATATAAATATATATTCATTATATATTTACAATGATCTATTTATAATATTTATAATATAATATTATACATATATATTTATACATCATTTATTATTTATAATATATTATTACACACATACACACACACACACATATATATATATATATATTTATTTTTTTATATAATATATATTATAAATATAAAAGGCCGAAAAACAAAAGAATCGAACTAGTCAAAAACCAAAACTGATAAATCAATTAATCAGTGGTATCGGTTCAGTTTCGGTTTATAGAAATAGAAAAACCGATAAAACTGGTTCAGAGAAATAGAAAAACCAATAAGACCGATTTGATTTGATTTGAAAAAAAAAATACCTATGGTTTGATTAACCGAACTATGGACACCCCTACTTGGTAAAAACTCTGATTCGTCTAGTGGAGACATAGGATCAAATCCTATCGGCTATCGCCACTAGGGTTGGGGGGTAAGGGGATGGGGATGGGGATGGATAGTTGGACCATTTAGCCAAGATATTGACCAGCAATAAGTTCCATTCCACCCCTAAATCGTTAGTTTACTAAAAACCGTTCTTGATTAGTGTCCCACTGTCCTAAGTAATCAAACTGTTGATCTGTTCGATCCTGATTATAATTTTTGGCCATTTTTATTTTTTATTTTTTATTTTTTGTTTTAAATTTTATCAGGCTGATCTATTTGAACCAGATGGTCGAACCACTGACCTGGAATCTGATTGCCAAAATGGTTCCAGTTTTGGGTCTTAAAACATTAATATGGCTCTTTGAAAAATATATTTTATATTCATCCACTAAGGCCAAGTTTCGAATCAGTGTAAAACGTCACCGGTTGATGCAAATGCAAAATATCATATTTTTCTTCCTTAATGTTTAGTCTTTTATACTTATTTAGTGCCTAAATGGACTCATTATTCTTATATTTTGATTTAGGGCACAAATGGAGGCGTTAAGTGAAAAACAAAGCTAATCCGGTAATTCTGGACAGTTTCAGCACCGCGTCGTAATTTGGGTATAATTATCCCATCCGAACTCCGATTGAAATGATTCAAGATGCGTTGGAACGATAAGGAAAAACTTTACAACTTTCATGTTTTGAGTTTTGATAGATACTAATTACATCGAAGTCGAAATCGGGTCCGAAGTAGCTGCAACCGCACTACTAACGTGCTGAAAACGTTCCTTAGCCTACAAGTTTTCATATGCGAAATCACTATTCTCCCACTTACATGAGGACTTTGTTTTATCTTATTTTTGAATTTTTTCTTGATAAGTCAGACTTAGAGACTGTTATTTAGAGAGAAATTTTAGGAGATTTTGTAAACTTCTCTTGGGGGAAGTAAAGAGAAAAAAAAAAGAAGAGGAAAAACAAGAAAGAAAACAATCAGACCTAGGCTGCCGCCCCTCTTTTCTTCCTCTCCAATTCTTTCTTGATTTTTCACCATAATCATGCGTGGCTGGATTCTGATACTTGGTCGAAGGAAACGGAAGCCTCAGAATCAACAAAACTGTGAGATCTAATTTAATTTTTATTGTTTGATTTATGCTTTGAATATCGAATGTTCTTCTATGTTCATGTTTATGATTGTTTCGTCTGATTCCTAGGAGGCCTACTAATTTATTAATCATTGCAATCTACTGCTAGGTTAGATATTAGATTCATAATTGTTTGATCCCTCTAATTTGTGAAGCAACTAGGTTTAATGATTTGCTACGTCAGAAATTGTTAGATCTTAGGATGAACACAACTGAATTAAATGCAACTGCTTATGCTTGTGTTGTTTAGCTTTATCGATTTCTAATGCTTAAGGCTATTGCTGAATTAAATCTTTAATGCTTGTTTAGGGATTGTTCAATAGTAAGGGTTAAGAGGATCGCTTGTTTTTTGAATAACTGTGATTAGGGAGATACAGGAAAATAATTCATACAATGAATATTCAAAGTCTGAATTGATATATCTTTGCATTGATGAGCAGTAGTGAAATTCTGATGGTGGATGTTGACTTAGACCAACACTCATTCTTTTGATTAATTCCAATACCTTGAATTGCATTGCTTCTCATTTGGTTTTCTTTCTTTTTAATTCTGGTTTTCATTACATACAAACCCCCCCCCTCCATCCTTGTTCACGCAGCACACAAACTAGGGTAGATACTCTCTATGGGAACGATCCTTACTCGCACTACTGCATTTATTTTTAGGAGTATAGGTTTTATTTTTTGGTGCCTACGACAGCATGCCAAATTTTGGCACTGCTACCGGGGAGTTTTTCTAATCGGTTTTTGTGCTTATTGTGATCATTGTTTCATTCTTGAAACTTTTGAAAAAAAAAATAGAGACCACTTTGATTGTTTGTGTTTTAGCGTAGAATATTTTCTGTCTTATTTATTTTCATCACTCTAGATTTTTTTATGATATGTCTGTTAGACATGTTTTGTATGCCCTTAGCTTCAATCAGAATGATGTACTTTATGAATTTATTGTAAATGAATAAAAGTGCATATTTGATTTATGCTCCCTTGGTATGTTTCTGTGTAATACCCTTAAATTGGACACTTAATGAGACTTGTGTTAGTTTAGAATGTTCACAGCTAGTGGGTCGGTCTGGGGAGACCTATCCTGACAAGGCTGACACTGTGGTGCCACCAAGTCGGTTGGGGTGGCCTGTCTTAGCTGC
>NW_010729313.1:135426-153431 GCF_000365185.1 Nelumbo nucifera
TGGCGTCCATTAGATGGATCCTACCATTCTTTCAACGGCTTCGTCTATTTCCGGGTAAGTTGCATTCTCGTTGGATTTGACCCTTTGTTGTTACTAATGTTTTTCCTCATGGTGCAGTTGAAATTCAAAGTCTAGCAACTTCCAAAGCGTTCAAGGTGAATGTCCATAGACTCAAACATTTCTATGAAGGCTTCCAAGTAGAGAATGTGGAACAACTGGACCTTGAGGATCCGGTTTATGTTGATTAAAAAAAAAGGGAAGTTCGTTTTTTCATTCTCTTCTTATTTTTGCATTTATAGTTTGGTTATTTTTTCCTTTCGTTGCATTTCACCTTACATTGGGGACAATGTAAGTTTTAAATGTGGGGGAGGGGATTTAGGTTGCGTTTTAAATTTTGATTTAGGTTGTGTTTTAATTCTGCATTTTTTTGAAAAATAAAATAAAATATAGTTTTGCTCTTTGTTTTTGTGTTTTTTTTTGTTTTCAATGATTTTTTTAGGTTGTGTATGCCATAAGCAAGATTCAATTAAGTTTGAAAAGCTCATAACATGATTGGATAAGTAATTTCCAACTTAGAATTAATTAGTCTATTTATTTTCCTTGAGAATGGTAGTGACTAAATCTAGTAGACAAAAGCTGGTCAGTCCTACTATTTTCTTTCATGTGATATATTCTTCCATGGATTTGTTTCTTTAGAACTTGCCTTGATTCTTTTCAAGATCACATTGACACAAGCATGCATGAACATGATTAAGGCCTTTTTGTTATAAGCTACATAAGCCAAATAGCCCACCCTTTGATAAATTATCCCCTTTGTTGGACCCCTTTGAGCTTTATTGACATTTTTCGTTCATTGTGAACTCATGTTACAAATTTTAAACCCGAGAAAAAAATAATACCCATACCCAAGCCGTAAAACTAGTGGAACATTGTTCATGATTATGATATGTATGGATGTGCAACTTTCGAGTGTGGGGGTGTCTAAATTCGTAGTATGGTTATGAATGAAGAAATGGAACATGTTTTCATTCTCAATTCATGAGTTCCAATGATTGATTGTCTATCCTTTTGGATCAGATGCCTCATCTTTCTGATTATTATTATTACTTTTGATACAAAAAGTTGAAAATAGAATCCAAATCCTGAATGACCTAAGAGAGCTTGCTTCAGCTGAAAGCCTGGATAGCTTCACACTCATTTACGCAAATATTCTCGAGCATCATCCTGACTGCCCTGTAAGTAGTAATGACTAGTACAACTCTATAATAGCATGTTGCTCCATATTATATCTGTTTTGGAAATTGCCAGTCATACTTCTTGGTATTCAACAAAGATGCAGCTTGTAACACTGTTGCACTAAGAAAACTGGCTTAGAAGGCTACAAACAGATCTGATTGAATTCATATATATATATATATAACCTTGGCATTTTCACACAGTGCCCACTCAGAATCTGAGATTTTACCATTACACCAAGCAATGGCCCCTCAGAATCTGAGATATCTATATTCAATTTGAAATCCAACGGATATGTAAAACATATTTTCAAATTCGATTCACTGATATATCCGCATATCCAATTCAATCTGGTTTAGTTCGAAACTCGGTAAACCTGTATAAAACTAACTTAATTCCATAAAATTAAATATAAGACAAAAACTATATATCATAAATAGTATGGCTGCAACTTGGACGGGTTCAGGTTGACCATTTGTCAAAATTTAAAAGGGCTCGGCCCATATATGTGTAAACTCTTCAAGTCAAGTACGTTGGAAATTTATTTAATTTTCAATGGGCCCAAACCCTTACCTGAGCCCAATGTAGTTGAAATTCTTTAGCAACCTGACTTGCAACGGTAGACAAAAATAGGTTTATTTAAACCTCAAATCCCACTTAATCCTAAAGAACCTTAAATTTAAATTATATACATATACATATACACAAATTATATCATTATATATCAGATCCTACATTGTTGGAGGAAGAAATATCTGGTTTAATTCAATTAATAAAAATATCACCTTTTCAGATCCTGATACTTTCCTATTATGGTTAGATGGATATCTGATTCTAACTTAAACGATTCAATTCAAATTTGAATTAGATTAAATCCTATCATTTTCAGTGTGGCCCTAGTTACTATGTACTTTTTGTCATCTTAAAATGTGGTATGAGATTAGTATATTAAACCATATGAGGACTCCCATACTTGCACTACTCTATTTTTTTTGCTCATTTGGATTCTGTGATTTGTATATTTGTGAAATATTGCCACATGAGGATACTTTATTACACTGAATCAGGAGTTACATATTTGCACTTTTTTTGCTTGTTTTGATTCTCGGTTTGTACCCTGGATTGCAGCCTGATGTTGTAGAGTGGGATTGCGAGAGGAAAGGATGCCAAAGAGGTAATAACAACTTTACCATCTACAAATTTCCTCGGTAGAATGACTGCATTAACTCTCTATATTCTATTGGACTAGTTAAGTGGACTTTTGTGCCTTACGTGTTAATGGTGTCTTTTTAAGCTGCTGAAGAAATTCCAGGGTTGCGGTTAGTTGATTACAATTGACGTAATTAAGAGAGGGTCTTAAAGAATTTATGGTTTTCTGTTCCTTGAGAAGTTTAAGAGATGTTATATTATTGATTAAATTCAAAACTTTTAATTATCTCAGAAGTATGAGTTGCTTCTTAGAGGGAGTGAGGATTCCGAGGTTGACATTTCACTTATTGATAACCTTATATGTGTAGGTTGTACAAGAGTGCAAGGAAATATATGAGAACTCACTTGTTGATGGAAACCCTCCAAAGGCAGGTTTTGTCTTCCCAAGGGTGAAGTCCCTTACTACTACTACTACCAAAGGCTCTATATGGAGGAAGCTGACTTGGTGCATTGGAAATCATGGTTGGAAAAAAATGTGACAAAGTTTTTTCTTGAGTTATAGGAAACAAATGTGACAAATTTTCTTCTACATAAACTCCCATTGGAAATCATGGTTTCATTTAATCATTTATTTATTTTTTGATGTTTCAATTATATGCTTTCTATCACATTCTACTTGGATAAATGTAGTACATTTTGTTTATATTGCATATGATATATTATAATCCCTACAGTTCGGACAAGGCTTAGACGATGACGATGATGATGAGAATTGAAACTGCCCAGTAAGTCTGGAGCTAACTCTTAAGCTAAGGGTATTAGGCTATTAATGCATGACCTGAGATCCCCAAGTCTGTCCAGTCGCAAAGCTTTGGGGGACACAAGAAAAATTAAGGGTAAAAGACTTAAATCTCCCTTGATGCTTTTCAATTATGGATACTGATCCCTTCTCTTTTCAAATTGGACTATAACCTCCCCTCTCAGAGTTATGCTTAACAGAATCAACAAAAAGTTTCTTTTTTATCCTTGCTGATTCTTCAAATTTTCAAAATAATAGAATCCATCAATGAAACTTTGTTCTAGTGTTGGTGATTTTTACATTGTATGTTCATCATCTGTTAACATTCTTTGGTTGCCCATGCGTCGTCTTGTGTAAATCCTTTGAGTTCACGATTACCATCTTACATAAATCTATGGGAATCAATGACGATGAGGTTTTACTTTTACCATTTTAATCTTAAAACTTAATTTCAGTCTATGTTTAACACTTTATGCAGAATTTCCTTTCATGGATCCATTTGTTCCCATTTTATAAAATCTTCACCTATGTACGTATGTTCCAATTTTTTTTCTCCCCAAGACCTGCTTCACTGCCATCGATTTTGAAACCTTGAAATAGTGTAGTTAACGAATGAAAAGAAATGCTTCGAATAGTACATTTAAATGACAAAAACCTGGGGATGGGGGTGGGAAGTAGCTGGAACTAGAAGTGGGGGTGACTATCAAAAACCAAAAAATAAATCGAATCAACCGATGAAATCGAACTGAAAATTCCTGTTAACCGAATTAATTGTTTTGGTTTTTTGTTAATCTAGAGAAAAAGCTGACAGTTAACTGAATCAATTGGTTATATGATATTGTTAATATGTAACTATATATGTTTATTTAGTTTCAAACCTTCTCTCCCTCGGTTCTCGCCCTTTGTATCTATAGCATTGATGACACTATAAAGGTTGTTATACTGAATCAGAAAAAAAAAGGTTGTCATACCTATTATCTATTTAACCAATCTCTCTAACACTCCAAATCTATAGATAGAATCTTTGCTTGATGTCACTAACCTCTCCAACTCAACCATCACCTGTTCCTCTCTGCCCTTCCTTTCTCCTCTTTGTTTTTAGAAATTCATTGTGTACATTTTTCTTTTTCTTCATTCTCTCAAAACTAGAGGTAGATTTGTGTCATTGGATTACGTGACTGGTACGTGTTATCTCATTCAGACAACAAAAATTACAGGCAGAAAATTATGTGAAGTCCATTAAGCACTTAAGCAGTATTATACTTGTTATGTCATTCGAGCGTATGATTCATACAAATCGAAAACGGAACCATTCTGATCAACGATTTTTGGATTGATGGTTTGACTGTCCAGTTCAAACGGATGGCCCATTCTAACAACAAAAATTAAAAAAAAAAATAAAAAATGACCAAAAACCATTGAACGGGTCGATGGTTTGACTGCCCGGGTCAATAGGCTGTTGGCTGATTCAACAATTTTTGGCTAGGGACCGGGATTGGGATAAAACGGAACTAGTTGTTTGGATGGTTCCCAATTAAAAAAAAACTGCCAAAAACCATTGAACGGGTCAACGGGTTGACAGTTTGACCGTCCGAGTCAATGGGTCATTGACCAATTCAACGGTTTTTGGCCAGGGACCGGGGTTGGGGTAAAATGGAACCAGTTACCTAGATGGTTCCTGGGCCAAAATGTCCATCCGTCTGGATCAACGGCGATTCAAAAACCATGGTTTTTATGCTTTTGGATTTTCACTATTCAAAGGTTCTTCTACTATGGGCTTTATTCAAGCGTGTGCGGTATATTAATTTTCTTCTTTTGTTTTTTTTTTTCCGTGTTTAGTCTTCTTCTTCAAGATCCTCCAAAATGGTCTAGGGCTTGCCACCATTTCATTTCTTCCCTTTTGTTTTTTCTTTGGGTTTTCTTGTGCAATTTCTTTATTTTCTTACAAGACAATCTACTTGTCTCTTTCTTTGATTGCATGTATGTTTAGCTTCGTCTCAAAGCAGTATTTTGGACTCGATTTTCTATTTTTTTTCCTTGGTTTTTCCATTTAGGTGGATTTACCACCAATTTTTTTCTATGTTTAAGGTCACTTTGGATTTATCTTTCAAGGTTTTGGAATCCCTTGCAATGTCCACCCTTCCCATGACTATGACTATAAAGTTATTTCATCTAATTATTGACATCTAGAAAATGGAACTGTTCTGGCCACTAGTTTCTAAGTCAACGGTTCGACTGTCTAGTTCAAACAGATGGCCTGTTCTGACAACAAAAATAATAAAAACAAAAATGGACAAAAATCGTTGAATGGGTCAACAGTTCAACTGCCCAAGTCAACAGGTTGTTGACTAATTCAGCGATTTTTGGCTAGGGACCGGGTTTGGGTAAAATGGAACCGGTTGCCTAGACGGTTCCCAGGCCAAATAATCCTACCGTCCGAGTCAACTAGGAGTTCTCAATGTGAAACAAAGGACAACTATGAAGTAGAACTCAGAACTATCACTGTATGGTCGTGTTCTTTTATATGAGATGCTTTGCTCAAACAATATTTAAAAAACGACCACATGATGATCTTTTTTAAGTCTTTATACGAGTTTCAAGACCTGAGTACTTATAATTGCAAGATTCTTATTAAGATACCATTGTTTTTTAATGGAATTGTTTTTTTTAATGTACAATTCCATTCCAGCCCCTACAAAGCAGGGGCTCCACCGCTAGCAATCCTTTAAATGCATTAGTGAGATGACAAAAATATTTTCCAATGAGAAGCAATGAAGATATTTTTGGGTAGGTTTTAAGAGAAAATGGCAAAAAAAAAGAGAATAGAGAAAGGTTAGTGGGGTATTTGGGTAATTTAACACTTTCCATCATTCTAACGACTATAGTTCAGGGGGTCTTTGGACTATTCATACATTTATTTATAACTTACATATTATAAATATAAAAAACCAAAGAACCCAATTGATCAAAAACTGAAGTTGATCAACCGGTTAACCAATAGTATCAATTCAATTTTGGATTAGGGAATTCCAAAACTAGTGATACCAATTTGATTTAAAAAAAAACATAGTTCAGTTAATCAAACCAAGAGTACCCCAACTAGTGGACAATAACAGAATGGAAAGGAGAAGGATGCTACCTAAGTTTGTACTCTAAACCAAATTTGGCTTGTTCCCGAGCATAGCGGCAAGATATCAATGGCATCTACCATTTTGTATATGTAGACTATCGGGGACTCGTGCGATGCATGGGAAAATATAAAAGATTTAATAATTTTATTTACTATTTATTAACTAAAAATATTCAAAGTTATTGTTAATATCTAGTATTTTTCATTTAATGTTGATTTACATAAAATAATTAGTTAATTTAATATGAATAAATATTTTTTACATGATGCATGGGAAAATCCAAAAATTGATCATGAATAAGAAATTAAATAATTTTGGAAAGTGTTAATTTATTGGTAATTGAGTGACAAAAAGTGTCCTTTAAAATTAGAAATTATTGAACAATAAAAGATGGATATGTTGAAACTTCCCATTCTTATGGGAATTTAGGCGAAAAAAAAGCAATTAATTCCCGTGGTTGAAATCAAGGAGACCATTTGTTGTTAGAGGCCTTGGCCAGCCTACATAAATAAATAAACAAATTAAAAAATAATGAGGTTTTTAAGGGATGATTTTCGGTTCAGCTCAAACTCAATAAAAACTCAAGATTTTTTTGTGGGTTACTATAGGCTCAAATGGGTCACCTAGGCTAAAGTTTATGAAGGTTCTCTATATTAGTTTATCCTTGGTACAATCATCAACCCATTTAAATGCCAATAAGCTCTCTCCCTCTCTCTCGCTAAAGTGGGTCTTCGTGAAATCCAACCATTTTCTACAGTGATCAACCCACTTGATTGAATCAAAGACCACTCGAGTGGGAGCTAGAGAATGCAAGCAACCAGTCTAGTAATATCACTAATGTTATAAGAATCTCTTAATTCGACCAAGAAGGAAAGCTTGTTACAATACTCCACCTGCTTTTGTCATGTGAACGAATGCTATAGCCCACCCATATCATCTAATAAGGGCACTAACCTTGGGATTTGGTTGCATCTTCACCCTCCACCTCCATAAGCCTTATATACAAAATTTTAAGTTCAGAAGATTGGGCGAAATTTCAAAACTTTCTTTACTCCTATCCAGGAATCCTATTCCCAATTTAGAAAATTGTATTTTCAAGGTTCGTTCTTGTAACCAAATCTGAAACCAAATTAAATGAGGGATATACCTGATACGGAATCCACGCAAGAATGCTCCTCCCAACATAGGTGTTCACACCCAAAGAGTGTACCAAATCCTCCCTCCACTGAAGATGACACAGCTTAGGATAAGGTAGGATCAGCAGGTAGTTCTCCACCAAGAACTTGTGATTCTTCAGCAATAATCGAATGGGACAGTGAGCACAACTTCTAAATTGTTTCTTCTGGCAAGAAACAATATCAAGATCTAATTTTGATCAAATCCAAGAATTGGAGATCGAACAGGGTAGGGCGGCAAGAGCAGGAAGAAGAAGAGAATAATGCAAGACGAATCTAACAGTTGTCTTCTCTCTGTATTGAGTGAGTGTATATTCAAGGTTTGCCCTGCTCTCTTATTTATATCTTTAAAGAGACAATTTCCTAATCTCATTAGGAGTTTACTGATCCAAATCTTTTATTTGGATCTAGACTCTAAGAGTGATAAGGATAATCCCTTATCTTATCTGCAGATAAAGATCAGCCCCACTAATCAAATTAGGAGTTCCTTTGATCCAAATCTTTATTTTGATCTGTACTCTTTAAGTGGATAAGGATAATCCCTTATCTTATCTGCGGATCCAAATCCCAGATCCGCCCCTATTTAATTAATCTAATTAACCCAGTTCGAAGTGCGCTTTTAGGCCCATTAAACTTTCAAGCTCACTTCCTCTTTAATGCTGGCTAGCTTGGCTCTTTTTATATGGCGTGGGACCCTATCATTGATCTACACATTAGCCACATAGGTTCAGCCTAGTCTTTGTTACAAAGCCTAGCCGAATTACAACTGAATACAGTGAACCCCGGAGTCTATCACTATGGGCTCTTAATGGGCCCAACATTTACACTAAATTGTCCTTGGGTCCAGCCTTCTTATGAAGGACCAAGGACTGTGAGCAGATGCAAGATTAGCCCATCAGGTATAATCCTCAATGGTCTTACACATAACCTCTTAGCCCATAATGATCAAACATTGCCCGATAAGAAAGGACCTCTCCCTCGGCTGCAAGGTATAGTGYTKCACTCTCTACTCACATGGATCYYGGGAATTAAAACCTTTTGCAAACATTTTGAAACCATAATATATATATATATATATATATGTATGTATGTATATCTCTATATCAATATATTTTGCAAAAACAAATTTCAACGGTTGAAATCAACTACCGGTAGTTTAGGTTTCCATCAGAGATAGTACATCCTCGATCTTTTACTTTGTTCGACAAAGGGGTCAATCCTGTCACTATGATCACACACTCAGATGAATTCTCGAACTGCCCAACATGCCTAAGTTTTGACCCCCTCCAAGGATCTCACTGATTGGCATATCAAAGACAACCCAATCCGACACCTAGTGCAGTATCATAATCGAGTCTAGGGGTCAGGTGTAACATTCTAGTTTTGCCCATCTATATCCAAGGTCCAGGGCAATACTAGAATTTTGGTCTAGTTCAGGGTTTCAAGAAAACCCACACTGCATGTACCTCAGGTCTCACCTCGGCAACTGAGACAAGCCACCCCAACCAACTTGGTGGTACATTAGTGTTACCCTTGGCAGGATAAATCTCCCCAGATCTATCCAACGTCTATAAAGATTCTAAACTAACACGAGTCTCATATGTGCCTAGTTTAAAGGTATTACACAGAAACACACCATAATAACATGAATCAAATACGTACTTTATTCATTTACAATAAATGTCATATTGTACATGTTGATTAGAGCTAAGGGCATATATTGTCTAGCAGCTCCCACTTGCACTTAGGTTCAATCGGGTACAAGTCGGAGTCCTAAACTTTCCACGTGTTTCTTAAACACTTTCTGTGTCAGTGGCTTAATCAATGGGTCTACCACATTCTTCGCTGATGCTACCTTTTAACATCAATCTCCCGTAGATCCAGTCTTGTCACACAACAGTGGAATGGGTGATGTGCTGAATTCCAAATTCTAGAATGAACACCTTCATTTATTAGGCAGCCTCACTTACAACAATGTGCTCGGCTTGGGTTGTAGACTATTTTTCTTACTACACAGGACCCCATCGTAAAGATGTATCCAGATGTAGACTTTCCATCATCTGGGTCTGACTGGAAATTGACATCGGTATACCCAAGGATCTGTAGTGAACTACCATCGAATACCAGACAAAACTCTTTTGTCCTTCGAAGGTATTTCACTATGATTTTCACAACAATCCAATGCTCTTGTCTTGGGTTAGATTGGTATCTACTTACCACACTCACGGCTTGAGCAATGTCTGACCGAGTGCACAACATGGCATACATGATGCTCCCTACAACAGAGGCATAGGGAACTTCCTTCATGCCCTCAATCTCCTCAGGTGTCTTGGAAGACATACCCTTGGAGAGAGCGATTCCATTCCTGAAAGGAACATTTCCTTTGTTGGAGTTCTCCATACTGTATCTTTTGACTATCTTGTCAATGTAAGTAGATTGGATAATCCTATTATCCTCTTTGATCTATCTCTATAGAGTCGAAGTCCTAAGATATAAGAGGCTTCTCCAAGATCTTTCATGGAGAATTATTGCGAAAGCCATACTCTCATCGTAGTCAATCATTCCAACATTATTCCCAATGAGTAGAATGTTGTTTACATACAGAATCAAAAACATAACCTTATACCCACTAGTCTTCCTGTAAACACAGTGCTCATTTGGATTCTGCTCAAAGTCAAACTGTTTGATAGTAGAGTCAAACCAGATATTCCAACTTCTAGAAATTTGCTAAGTCCATATATGGTTCGGTTGAGTTTACATACCATTTGTTCCTGACCTGCAACTATAAAACCTTGCAGTTGCTGCATATAGATATATTCAGTAAGATCTCCATTCAGGAACGCAGTTTTGACATCTATTTGCCAAATCTCGTAGTCATGGTATGCTGCTACAGTTAGCAGCATCCTAATGGATTGAAGCATGGCCACAGGAAAAAAGGTTTTCTCATAATTGATTCCCTCTTTCTGAGTGTACCCTTTCATCACAATACGAGCCTTATAGGTCTCAACCTTACCATCAAGGCCTTTCTTCCTCTTATAGATATATTTGCGACCAATTGCTTTTACCCCAGGGGCGGATCTACCAGAGTCCAGACTCCATTGGTCTCTTTTGATTCCATCTCATCTCTCATGGCATCTACCCACTTCAAGGAATCTATGTCAAACATAGCTTCCGTATAAGACACAGGATCCTCCTTACTGGTCGTAACTTCCACCAAGTAACTTTCTTGGTCATAGCCATAATGAACTAGAGGCATGAATGCCCAGGTAGATCTCCTAAGTTATTAATTGGAGCTTGTGGGACATCTCCCACTACTCCTGAGCTCTCCTCATCAAGAACAACTTCCTGACGATGATTGTTTAGGATGTAATCTTCCTCCAAGAAATGGGCATTTCGACTATAGAACACCTTCTGCTCTCCTAGGTTATAGAATAAATACCCTATAGAGCCTTTCGGATAACCTACAATTAGGCAACGACTGGTTTTAGATTCCAATTTGTCAGCACTTGTTCTTTTAACATGTGCCGGACAACCCCAAATTTTCAAGTGTCTCACACTTAGTTTCTTATTGGTCTAAAGCTCATAGGGAGTCTTCAGAACGGATTTGGTTGGAACCCGGTTCAGCACGTATATCGCAGTCTCCAATGCGTAACCCCAAAAGGATGTGGGTAATTCTGAGTGTACGAGAAGTGATCAGACCATATCCAATAAAGTCTGGTTCCTCCTCTCTAACACACCGTTTAATTGTGGTGTAGCAAGATGAGATAGTTGTGATACTATCCCATTTTCCTTTAAGTACTCCCTAAATTCGTCAGAGAGATATTCGACTCCTCAATCTAATTGAAGGGCCTTAATGTGTCTCCCCAACTGTTTCTCGACCTCTTGCCTGAACTCTTTGAACTTTTCAAAGGATTTAAACACAAGGTACACATAACAATACCGAGAGTGATCATCGGTAAATGTTATAAAATAAATGTGCTGGTTACGTGTCCTAACATTCTGGGGACCACATACATTAGTATGTATAAGGTCAAGTGTGCATGTAGATCTTTCAGGCTTACCGGTAAATGACCGCTTCATCATCTTACCCTAAAAGCAAGGTTCACAGGTTGGAAGATCTTCTACAGTTAGAAAATCCAAAGTACCATCCTTTACTAACCTTGTGATACGATCTATGCTAATATGGCCAAGTCGGTAATGCCACAAGCACGTAGGATTAACTGTATCACGGGTTCTTTTCTTGGGGTTATTATCCGACGTAGTTTCGGTTATATTCGTTTCTAGAGAATGATGGAGAACATAGAGACCATTCTCCAGTTCTCCATATGCGAGAAATTTGTTATTCCTTTTGACAGTAACCACATTACAAAAGAGAACAGAATAACCATCCATTCAGTATTCAAACAGAAATTAAATTTCTTCTCAAATTAGGTACATAAAGACAATCTTTTAATGTAATTATTCCTTCTCTGAAATACAATTCCATAGTTCCTATAACTGTAGCTGCAACACTTGCAAAAGTCGCCAAGTAAAGAATCACTTCATCATTACTCAATCTTCTGCTTGTCCTGAACCGCTATAATGTGTTACATTCATGAGTAGAAGCCCCAGAATCAATACACCAGAAAGCAGAAGTCCCCAACATATTGATTAATATGACAAAGGATTCGAAATTAACTTGTTTCTTGGTCTCTAGGTACTGAGAACAGTTCATCTTCTAGTGGCTGGTCTGTTTGCAGAAGTGACAAGCATCTGATGCTTTGTCCTTCCTCTACTTTTTAGGCTTGCTAGTTTTCTTTTGAGGTTTATTTTTTGCCTTTCTCTTCTTCTTTCTCAATTTTCCACCTTCAACAAGCATGAAAATGGGCTCATCCATCTTTATCAGTTCTTCGGCCCTTTGCAACATATTATTGAGTTCCTGAAGCCTAACATTTAGCTTGTTCATATTGTAATTCATTATAAACAGATTGAAGGAAGGAGGCAAAGAGTTCAGGATAACATCAACTTTGATGACATGATCTAGCCCAGATCCAAGAGACTCCAATTCATTGATGTACCCCATCTTAAGACAATGGTCATGAACTAGCTGGTTCTTGGACATTTGTGCGGTCATAAATTGTTTTAGGACCTTTTGACGAGTAGAACGATTCTGCTCCTCATACATTGTCTTTAAACTATCCAAGATATCTTTGGACACTTCAATCTAATCGAATTGTCACTGTATTTAATTGTCTAAGGAGGCTATGATATAGCACCAGGCAAGAGAGGTTTTCTCTTCCCATTCTTGATATTCCCCCCTATGAGCCTCAAAAGCCCTATCACCCGAACGATCCAGAGTTGGGTTCTTAGCAACCTTGTCCAATTTCTCAGACGTCAGAACCAGCATAAGATTATTGTCCAACAGTTTGGCGAATTGTTCGTTTGCCATTTCTAATAAAAGGCAAAGCAAATATTAGTCCACAACCTGATTTGATTCATGCTATCTACATAGATATGGTTTTTAATCTATGTTCCATTTTCATTTGTTCATCTCTGAGATTTCCTTCCTATCTCAATGACGGAGACTACGAACTATGTCTCTGGAAATGTGGGAAACCACATAGAGTGCATGGATCCAACTGTTTCAGTTACATAACCCCACCACCTTCTGTGAATGATCACATCAACTCATCTCATGAGCTTTCCCTTGTGATTCTTTAGCAAGGATCACATCAACCCCACCACCAAATCCTCCATCCACTGAACATCACACAACTTAAGATGAAGCAGGATCAACAGGTAGTTTTTCACCAAGAACTTGTGATTCTTCAGCAAGAATCGAATGAGACAGTGAGCACAACTTCTAAATTGTTTCTTCTGGCAAGAAACAATATCAAGATCTAATCTTGATCAAATCCAAGAACTGGAGATCGAATAGGATAGGGCGGCATATATACATATACATATATACATATATATATGTAATGTATATATGTATATACATATATATATATATATATGTATATATATATAGATGAGGAGGCAAGTTCTTGATAAATCCTCCATCACAATTGGGGCAAATGATTTTAGATTGTTTTTTTTTTAATTCAAGGCTAGAGAATCATAAAAGGACATAATTGAATTTTTTTAAACTTTAACAACATGTGCAAATGGACTTTGACAGATTGCTCAGAGGAGGGGAGGTCTTTGTTGATAAATCACTTGACAACGGTGGTTTCAATATTTTAAGAGAAATCTCAAGGGAGGTTTAAGTCTTTTATCCAAAAATTAAATAGATCATAACTATGAATTTTAATGTAGAGCTTGATTATGGATTTTGCAATGGGTGCACTAAATTAATGGATCATATCCCAATGCAAGGCCATAAAGGTTATTCGAACAGGCCTTGCACTAACTAAAGTCGAGTTCCACTTAATTAGGTTGAAACTTTGGCATGCTTACCTTAAACCCTACTAACCCAACTCAATGCCCTTGTTTGGAATAATTTCATACACCGACCCACCTTATCACTCATTTTATGCAGCACATTATCCATTATCCATATATAGGACATACCCTAGTAAAGCTCAAGGGAATGTTGAAATTTATGCAATCAAAATTCATAAGTGTAGGCACCATATGAAATAATGAACGTTGAATTGAGGCCCTATTTGATGATTAAGTGGTTGTTAAACACAAGTACTTCTTAGAAGTACTCATTTTAACAACCATTTAAGGTTGTTACTTGCCAAATCACTTATTATGTTTTAAGGTCTTATTGGGGTGGGGATGTCTGGCAAGCTACTTTTCCCATAAGTGCTTATATTGACACAAATGACAATTTTAACCCATCCCCTTCCCTTAACCCTCTCTCAGTCTGGGTGGCAGTATGAGATTTGATCCCATATTTCTGCTAGTAGAGTCAGAAGTGCAGATGGGAAATGTCAACTTGCCGGAAAATTCAGGGGTCTCCACGATCTCCTTCGTCATTTCCCTCCAAGTTCTGCAAACCCCAACACAAGCAACCACGTGCCTCCAAGGAGGCCAGGCACTTTCTTATTCTTCTATTCTCATCAACACGTCCCTCAGTAGCTCTTGCGGCATGTTAGCCCAACAACTCTACTTCAAAGCGTCGACAGGAACTGAAATATCCTGAACCACTCGTTGTGACATCAATCTCAACCCGTAGCCCAACTTCATTTCAAAACCCTTCCTAGAAATGTTACCGATTTCCCCCTTCATGTCCTAAACAATACTCTCGAGAGACATCACTTCTTCTCACTTCTCTAAAAGTCAAATGACAAAAACCAAATATTTGTAGAGCTCCAAATACTACAAGCCCTTTCAAGAACATGAGCATTATCTGATAAAACAAAACCCCTTTCCGATCTTGTAACGAGAACTTAAATACAAATAGAAACCAAGAAGCACGTATCTCCAAAGATTATGAGCTTCAAAAGCCCAAAAAACTACCTTCAATGAAAATAACAAATTGGGACAATAAATTCATCTCTAAAATGGAAAAAAACACACATTATTCCCAAATCAGCCGATAAGAACTAGTAAGCAAATATGTACAGAAAAGGAAACCGATAACGCTGGCTCAATTCCTTCAAATCTTCAACCTTGGGGGGATGCAACAGATTTGGGCATCATTACACAGATCCATTCCTTCAAATCCTCAAAAGAAATATGACAATGTGTTCCTCAACTCAAAAACACAAACCTCCATTAAAATTGCAGATTCTCCTCCAAGAAAAATGATTTAATGAGAAGAAAAACTTCACAAAATGGAAGAAAATGGCAAAATGATAAGTCCACTGGCCATTTTTCCTCACCATCAATCGTCGTCGGTGGACCTGTAATTGGGTGCACTGCTACCTGGTTCGCTATGTTCGAATGAGAGGAGAGGGAGGTAAAAACCTTGTATGGGGGTATTTTGGGCATTAAAAGAAAATACCAGGGACTAATTCATTCCATTCTATTGGAAGAAGTACTTCTCCAAGAAGTGTTGATAAAAAAGCCAACTTCAGGTCACTTTTTTAAGAAGTATTTCTTCCCCACTTTTTTACCAAACACATAAAAACACTTAATAACCACTTAATGTGTGGTCCCAACTCTTAAAAGAAGTACTTTTTCGAAGTGAAAGCAAACAGGGTTGAGACCTGCTATGTGCTGCGTCTTTGAATTTCTGAAAATTTGGGCATCGAGGAAACTTAGACAGAAAGTCCTTTGGCATTTGAAAAGGTTGAAACTTGAAAGAATGTTGGGTTTGACACTTGCGCATGTGAGTTGGTATTCCATTATGCTGCATTGAAGGATTTAAATTTGGTGAAGAGGATTTCTTCTTTCCCTTTTTTTAAGCCTTGTTTTGGGTGTTGGTGATGGAAAAGGAATTGTTTTTTCACTTGTTGGGTTTGGGGCTAGGCAGGTTATGTCCAATCCTGTTCTTTTGTTCCTTCCTTTTGATAATGGATAATAAATAAAAGGGTTTAAAGTGGATGCTCCTCCACTTGGATTAAACATTGGGATTTGGGAAAATTGCATTAGTACACTGTACTTAAGGATTAATCTTACTTTGGTATCCAAACTTCAAAATGTGCCATTGCATCATTTGAACTCTCGAAAACTGCTAATTTAGTCCAAAATGATTAATCAATGTTAGATGGCATGTGAAAGGACACAAATACCCTTCAAGTTTTGAATAGGCATGAGAAACATAATTTTGAAATGGCCAAAATAGCCATATTTAAATCCCCTTTCACTAAATTGAGCACCACTGTTCACTTTATGCCCTAACATTTCTACCAAATAACCAATGCTTCCCGCCAAAGGAGCTACATGGAAAAATGTCACAGAAGATGATGTCATTGCAGAAAAGGGATTTATACTGACATCATTGTAATCTTCTTTTTCAATTATTCAATCCATAAAAAAGGGGGGTTTAGACTACCATTGTTGTCGGAGACAAGTAATTCTTGCCATCACTAGGGAAGAAAATCAAGGAAAATGATCTAAAAAATATTAAAAGGGGTAGTTTTGACAATTTGAAAATTTTTAGTCACACATGTAGATAACTAAGGGACTACTAACAATGGATAATAAATTGGTGGTTTTCAAAAGTTTAGGTACCACAGTGGCACATTTCAAAATTTGGGTAATAAGAATAGCCCCAAAGTATAGGGTATTGATATGCAATTTACCCTAAAAATGGTGAAGAAGCTCAAGTTAAACACTAAACATTATCGGCATTACTTTTAAAAAAGGGGTAAAGTGAAGATTAGTACCTAAATTTCTAAACATGCCAATTTAGTACCTAAATTTCAAAACCTTGGTTATCTAGTGCACAAGATGTCACATGCATTTGAAACATTTCAAAATCTCAAAATTACCCTTAAAAACACTCTTCATCGTCTTCTTATGTAAGACATTGTTCACTTCAATATTAGTATGTCTCATTTTCATTTTTCATAGTAGTCTCATTTTTTGTAGCAGTACCACCATCCGATAGAATTCCAATGGGATCTGTGATGCAGATGACATTAGAGGTGTTTGCAAGGGATGTGATCATTGCTTGGTTCAGGGGAGAATTCATGGCTGCAAACACCACCATTGATGTGCTCTGCAACCACTTGTCTCCCTCGAGAATTCACATATGCACACTATAGAGGGTGCCACACATCATATCCCAATTGTGTATTAGAGAACAACTTTCAGAGATGTTCCCAGTGCACTCTGAGATGTGCATGTGGGGCATTTGTAGGGCATAGATGTGATCTCCTCACACGATGCACTCTTTGGTAAAGGATAAGAAAGTTAATGATCGGGTTTAAGAGGTGATTCTGTGGATGACTTAATTATGGTAATGGCGGTGATGAAGTAGTTGAGGAAGACACATCTAAAATGATTCTTCATTTCGTAAGGTTGTTGAAGGAGGTTAGTACATTTTGAAGTCAAAACATGATAACCAAGAATTAAAGTATCAGTATCGAATATCGTATCGAACAACTTGGATACCAATACAGATATGGATACTCTTGGGAAACGCATGGATACGGACGAAAAATATGGAAATGCTTGGATGCACTAAAGAAATGCATACAAACTCAATAATTATATTAATAACTTCAAGTTTAATGTCAAAATAACTATAAATAATGTATAAATACATAGGAACTGCATATTTTAATGGTACATCTAAAGAAGTATATTACTATTGATATAATGGGATGCATAGATATTATACAACTTAATTGATAATGAATCAATTTTTATTTTTATTAAAATTCAAGGCACAAAACATATGCAACCATTATATTTGAACTATTTGTTAGACAGTTGTATGCCCTTAGCTTCAATCAGAATTATGTACATTATGAATTTATTGTAAATGAATAAAGTATTCATTTGATTCATGTTCTTGTGGTGTGTTTCTGTGTAATACCCTTAAACTGGATACTTAATGAGACTTGTGTTAGTTTAGAATGTTCACAGCCATTGGGTAAGTTTGGGGAGATTTATCCTGCCAAGGCAAAT
>NW_010729313.1:160962-172013 GCF_000365185.1 Nelumbo nucifera
AAAATAGGGAATTCGATTCCCTGCAAAGATGGGAGAAATTTTTGAAATTCGCCCAATCCATTCCGCAATACTTGGGCGTCCATGTGATGGATATCCCATCCCTTCACTATTATATCAATTATTTTTAATTTACTATTTTCAATTTTTAACATCAACAAAAAAATCAACTAAACATTAATTTCCAAATGTTCAGTAAATAATACTTTTATTTTTGTAAACATAGAATATGTTTATATAAAACATAAATGAAAATATCAATTAATAATTTATAAAAATATATAATCTTAACTTAAAATATATCAAATCTATTAAAATTTTGAAGATGCATATCATATGAAAATTTATAATTTTTAATTAATAAAATAATTATTCCATTATTAATATTTTATTTTTATGAAGTTTTTAAAATAAAAGGTTAATTTTTATTTAAATGTAGATTAGTGAATTTGATAGATTCAATTTATATTATATTCTCAAACATTTTGTAAACAATATTTTATCTTTGTAAAAAATAAATACATTGTTATTTAATGCAAATTAAAATATTAATTAATAATTTATAAAAATAATTATTATAATTTATCAAGTTTACATAAATAATTTTAAGTATTAAAATAGTTATTTTATCAATAAGATTTTTATTTGTATAAATTTATTGAAACTAAAGATCATTTATATATATGTGGATTTGATAAATCATTTATTTTATGGGTTTATAAAACAATAATTTTGAATATTATTCTTTTTAATTTGTACTTGGAGTTATTGAATATGTTATTTATTTAGATTAAATGTAATAATTAATTTTAATAAAAGATAATTTGTTTCACTTATTATCACGAAATAGGAGGTGGCTTGATGGTTAAGATCTTTGTGCTCCTCGATGTTAGGTGACCCGGATTTTAGGGATTGAATCATGTTAAATCCTTTTTTCTAGTGAATCACTTTTCTATTAAACTCGGGTTCGATACGCCTCTGTATCGGTGCGTATCGGCTGATATTGTGCGATATGCACCAATATGTTGGCATATCAAACCAATACAATGCTAGTCGTAGTGTGTCTCATATCCTCCTCTACTGATATCGATATAATACGCCCCGTATTGGGCGTGTCATGTCAATATTTAAATCCTTGGCAATAATAGAATAAATTCTAATCTCTGAATCGATGATATACACTTAATATTAGATTTCTTCCCTATTCATTTGGTTACATTCAAGGTTCAAAATATCAATACACCCGATACGCCTTTATCGACATATCGAGCAATATCAATAATTTTTTTTTATTTTTTTTTTCAAATTTGGTTCAGAGGGACTGGTTTAAGGTCCATCCACTCCCTGAACCGGTCAAAATCTTGATACACCCTCTATAGGGGTGTATCAGGAAGCTCCCGATACAATATGCATCGGCCGATACAGCCCAATACGTATCGATACTTTGAACCTTGGTTACATGACCAGAAATCAATGATCTTAAGGCTCAGTTTAGAAAGAACACAAATACAAATATGTAATGTGAAGTACATACAAAACACAAGGTTTTTCACTCTACAAAATTGTATTCGCACTCCTTTCAAATCAAGGTTCAAAGTATCGTTACATATCGACTCGTACCGGTAGGGGTGGATTCAAGCTGAGCCGAGCCAAATAGTACGTGGCTCGAGCTTGGCTCGCCAAGGTAGGACAAGGCTCATGCTCGGTTCGAGCTAGAACCTTGAGCTCAAGTTCGATTCAAGCTAGAACCTTGAGCTCAAGCTCGGCTCGGCTCGAGCTTGATTTGATAAAAATGTTTTAATAAAAATATAAAAATAGTTTTTATTTGATATTTATAAAAATTAAGAATTATAATACTTTTATTATATATATTATTTTTTATAATTATATTATATTATATTATATATATATATATATTTATTAGGCACAAGCTCGACTCACTTATTAATCAATCCTTTAAATTGGGCTCGAGCTCAGCTTGAAGCTCGGTAGAAACCGAACTGAGCCGAATTCGAGTAGATCGTTAAGAGCTCGGCTCATGGAGACCCCTACGTATCGATCGACACGTATCGTGCCATACGCCCTACTGGCATATCAGGTTAGGCACTGGTTCAAAGGGTGGTTGGGCCTTAAACGGACCCCTCTGAACTGATTTCGAAAAAATAAGTAAAACCTAAAAAAAGTACCAATACTTTGAACCTTGTTCCAAATAGAGTCTAAGAGTTTTGTGTAGACTACCTTTAATTTTCTCCACATTTCAATATAACTTCACATCATGCTTGTTTTTCAAAATGGATTAGTTATGAGAAGAAATTGTATCCTTTAGAAAATAGAGGATTAGATATTTGGGTTCATAGAGAAAATTATAAAACACTCGAAGGGCATCTGTGTCCTTTCACATGTCACTTAACCTTGACTAACGATTTTAGACTAAATTGATAATTTTCAGGAATTCAAGTACTACATTAGCACATTTTGAAATTCAGGTATTGACTTGATCCTTAAAAAAAGAAAAAAAAATCTATATCTATTGTGATTGCAAAATTTTGATCGATTCTCTTATTTGGCGCATTCAAAAATTTGTTCGATATTGGGGCCCTATTGGAAAATATTGAGAATTGAAATGAAGAACTTCATGCAGGTAAATTGTGTTCATACCATCCCTCAATACAACAAACTTGCTCATTGGAATGTTATTATCTCTTGTCCCGTATGCTTTTTGGTAAATCACTTACCTGGGTAAGTATTTCCCAGGAAAGACTTACCTAGGTAAGTGCATTTACCCATGTTCTTTTATTTCCCATGTAAATAAGGCAATGACCATCTTAGCCATAAAAATTCCATTATTAAAAGGGGCATTTTTGTCCCATCCAAGTATTGGCATCTTTCCCTTAGATGGGAAAGTTAACTTACCCACCTAGGAGATGGGTACCACTTGCCTGGGAAAATAAACTTTCATTGGTCCCCACTTTATCTTACATGCATGTTTCCACTTACGAGTTACAAGTCCTTATTGCAACTACATGTAGGCCAGGTTGGGTTTGGGCAGGATTTTGTCTCTATATTAATAGAATGTATTCAAGTCTGAGTTTGAGTTCGACTCAACCATCGGTTCTAGGTCTTGAGTCTGAGCTTAGTCTTTATGCCCAAAGCCTAAGCCCAGGCCTGGCCAGAAATTTGAAAAAATGTTTTTTTATTCAATAAAAATATTATTTATATTAAAAGACCTCAAAATCCCAAAATAATGAAAGATCTCACTATTATTTGAAAAAAGAAAAGAGGAACAAAGAAACACACACACACACACATATCCTGACCCGAAAAAGGTCCAGCTTTGTTTTTTTGGCCCAAAAACCGATCCCAAGCCCATGGTCCTAAAATCATGTCCAAGGCTGACTTAAAGTGATCCAAGCTGACCCATTGGACTACCCAGCCCATCAAGAGGTCTAATTGCAAAAGATGGGCTTGAACAATAGAGAGTTCACATCATCTGTTCCCTTGATCTAGAAAATTTTCTGTATGGACCAATAGCAACCTGCCACATCATTTAAAAAGGGGAAAATTTCACTTTAGTACCCTGAACTTTGGGGGTAGTGTCAAGTTAGTACCCGAACTTTCAAACGTGTCATTGTGATACCTAAACTTTCAAAGAGTGTCAATAAGTTGGTACCTGTCGTTAACCGACCATTAGTTATCTGCTGAAAATGTCAAAACTACCCTTCAGAAGAAGACATTGTTCATTGTCTTCTATCTTGAGACTGGACTGGTTATATTCAAAGAAAAAGAGAAAAAAACATGAAATATGATAGAGGGAAACAATAACTAAAAGCAAAGAAATAAGTAAATAACTAGACAAGAATGAGTTTCAGATCTAAAGGTAGAATACAATCACTTCATTAGTCTAGAATCTCAAACACCTCAACCAGTTCAGTCTCAAGGTAGAAGACAATGAACAGTGTCTTCAATATGGGGTTTTTATAGAAGCTCTGACCAGTCCTTTCAGGTTCAACCTTCGAGTCTGTTTCTCTCCTCCTTTCCCCGCCATAAATAAAATGGAGAAGTTCGAACAGGCCCAATGCAGATTTCTGATTTCCACTGTAGAGCTATAAACATTCAAAATGTCAAAAACCCCCACTCTACACACCAATGCCCCCGGGAATTGGCATCAATTCCGAACTGGCACCCACCCCAACTATACTTTGGTCCTAAAAATTCTGACATTGGGCTCAACCGTCATTCTCTGTAAATAAAAACTCTTAAAACCCTAGCTACAGATCCCTTTGGCCGAGAATTCTTCAGCATTCATTTAAAACTTTTCCTATTTTTTCAAGAAGAACCTAGCACTCTTCAATTCCTCATCTCTATCCCTTTGTTTCAGAAAGGAAAGTGTCACCGCAACTCTTCTATCAGTTCTTTTGTTGCATTTTGATAGCTTTTCTCGATCTTTCACTCAAATACCTAGGTTTTTCTTTTTACCAAATTTCTTTATATTACATTTTCTACAATTTTTTGGTAGGAAACTTTCGTCATCTCGAATCTGTAATCCTCAAGGTCTTTTTTAGTTCATTTTGAATTTGTGGACTTTCGAGCCCTAGATTCAAATTTTGGAACTTCTTAAGATTCATTTTTTAGGTTTTTAAGGTTGTTTGGATTCGATTCCACTGCATATCTCTGGATTCCAAAATTTTCAAAAATCTGAGAAAATGCCTGCGTATTTTAGTAATTCAAATTTTTGAACTTCTTAAGATTCATTTTCTAGGTTTTAAGGTTGTCTGAATTCAACTCCACTACAAATCTTTGGATTCCAAAGTTTTCAAAAATTTGAGGAAATGTGTGTGTATCTCATGCCCAATGCAATTGCAACCATCAATAGTGGCGTGTGAACTCAAAGCCTCTTGTACAAGCCTTGGAATTCAAGCTCATAGGCAATTCAGAGGATCGATATCGTCTTCTACTCTCTGATTCCATTTCCACTCAGCACGCAATGTTGGTGACTCAATTGAACGATCGGGTGAACGAGAGAGTACAGAAGGGATCTGTTGTTCAATCAATCGATTACATCTGCAACATTGTTCAGTCTCAAGGTAGTCTTCTTTTGAAGGGTAATTTTGACATTTTTAACGGATAACTGACAGTAAGTTAACGGCAGGGACCAACTTGACACTTTTTGAAAGTTTAGGTATTGCAGTGATACGTTTGAAAGTTCGGGTACTAACTTGACACTACCCTCAATGTTTTGGGTACTAAAGTGGAATTTTCCCTTTAAAAAAAATGAAAATGTACGGATAGGCTAATGCAAATTTCTGATTTCCACTGTAGAGCTATAAGCATTTAAAATGGCAACAACCCACACTCTATGCACCAACGCCCACCCGTGAATTGGCTTCAATTCCGAGCTGGCACCTACCCCAATAGTAGTTTGGGCCTACAAATTTTGACCCTGTGCTAAACCGTCTTTCTCCCTAAAAAAATCACTTTAATTTTGAAATGGGAAAATAGGTTGGTGTGGCAAATTGCTATTGGTCTAGTACAAAAGAAAATTGTACCAAGGGGACAGAGGATGTGAATTCTACCATGATTAAGTTGGATCTCATAAATATTGATTTGAATTCAAATCCGATCAAGCTGTAGATATCTGATCTGATTCGAATTATTTTTAAAAATTAATAAACTATTAAAAGAAAATAAAATATATTTGTTTAAATAAAGAAAAACAAAAAATACAAGTATTTTTTCAACTATTTTCATCAAAATATATATACATGTTTTTATAAAAAATAAATAACATAAAGATTTACAAAGATGCAATATAAATAACATATATACATATATATCATATATGAATAAATAAATACATAGCATATATATCAGATCAGAGTGATCCGAATTTGATCCAATTTCCGATTATCCAATCCAATCCAAAAATCTAAAACAGAAATATGGGAATCCGACAATATAGGATTGGATCGAACATTGGGTCCGATCCATTTGCACTCCTGTGGAGGTGTCTCTTAACTCTTTAACTCTTAGGCTGTGTTTGGTTTGAAGGAAAAAGTAGGGAAAGGAAAGGAAAGGCAGGGAAACTTTCCCTTTACAAACCTTGAATAGGATTTTGTCTTACATTTCCCTTCCTTTCTCTACTTTTTCCTTCAAAGGTATTTTCTATACAAGGAAGGCCATTTTTATACAACAGAAGACACAACTCTTCATTTGAATGATTAAGAAAACAGATATTTTCCTTGTACTAGTCTTCTCTTTTATTGTTCACCTGATTGGATCTCCTAAGCAATTAACCTCTAATCCTCCCCTCCTTCATTCTACATCTGCAACTTTGGTTGGATCATCTCCTTCCATTGAAACAAGACAAGATATCACCCACATCATCTGTGGCGTGTTTAAAGGGAGGATAACGTGATGAGATGATATGCATAAAGCGATGCATACTCGAATGATTCCCATATGCCAATCACTCTGTTGGAGGCTTGGAGTGGATCAAATCCTAACGAAGAAGATGGTGAGTTCTGGCCCATTAATGTTACCTTCAGGGCTTACCATGTATAGGGTCTCAGAGTCTTTAGAACCCACGATATGCACAAAAGGAGCCCGAATGTAATCCATTTCACCATCTGGTCCCTCTAGCTTCGAATTCCCAGGGAGAACGCCGGCTCCCATGGAGACGGCCTTGAGGAGCTCCATGATGTTCAGATCCTCCTCCGACGCCTCCCTCCTGACGCTGTATCCACTCTTCTCTCCGTTGCAGTACATTGTCCAAAGGGGCTCTTCGAACAGCTTTATCTTGTCTTTCCCTGGTCTCTTCTCGCACTCCAGTGCAATCCTGGTAATGCCGGAGCTCATCTTTTTCTGCAACACATTGGTTTCCATGGCCAGCTCCACTACAAGCGTAGGGAGACACTGTGGATTCTCCTGCACCGACAAGCTCACCTTTCCCTTACGGTATCCGAACATGGTGCCCGTCACACGATTCCCAGCAACGCGATGCCCATGCCCATCCGACAACCCACCTGGAATTCCTCGAAACTTACACACAGGCGTTATGATTGGAACCGATCGGAAAACAGATTTGAAGACGCGAGAGACCTTGGCGGGCTTATGTTTCTTCTTACCGGAGGGTTGGACAAGGGACACCTCCCTGCGGGGCGGCGGTGGTGGTGGTGGTGGTGGTGGTGGCGGTGGTGATGGTTGTGCCTCCGAAGAGAAGGCAGCACTGGTGTTTTCTCTCGGCTCCCCCATTATTGGTCACTCTGTACCAATACTGGGAAGAAGCCATGAATGGGGTAGAGGTGGGGGGATGGAGAGAGAGAGAGTGGAAGGGAGGAAATTTGGTTACGTATTAGAGAATAAGAGAGAGAGCAAGGGAGGAAATTTGGTTACTCATTAGAGAGTAAAAACCTTTGTAAGGATCTCACGCTTAAGCTTTTAGGTTGAAGGGTTTTTTGAGAGGTATCAGAGATTATTTGACCAAGTTGTCTAATGTTTGATCTTGTCTAATCTGTGTTTGTCTAGGCCCAGACCCATTTGCTTTCTACTAAAGGAGGCGCGTTAGAGAATAAAAATCTATTTAAAGATTTCAGCTAACATCTTAAAACTTTTAGGTTAAACAGTTCTTTGAGAATAAGTTAGGTATCGTCTTGAGGTTTGGGCTCTGTCTCCGGAATCTTGTGGGCAATTTTTATCTTCTCTTGCCTAAAACTGGAATTCTTGTTTTCCAGTTGTCTCTCTCCATGTCAGTATTGTACGATGTCCCTTTCTTTGGCTCCTTAAAAGGAGGGATGAAAAGATGTCGTTATTTCCGGTTGGTTTTGGTTTTGTCATGCGTCACCACTAAAGCATTCCTTTTTTTGTATTGATTACTCGCCTTTACCTAATCCAATTCCCGTGGTATAGCACTGCAATTCTTTATAAACGTGGATTCAGAGCCATTAGTAGCAGGGGCTCCAAACCGCATCCGAGGCTTTTCCGATTACATGCCAATCTAGTCACCACTCAATCGATTATCATAAAAGCATTCAATTCTCTCTTTTATTAACACTTACCATGTTAATAAAATAAGTTCACCGCCTTACAGTACATTTTGGTTGTATATTGGGAATATCTTTCAATGATGATATCATCAATTCTGAAACTATCATGAGATGTTCCTAATACTCAGCGGGAATATGCTATGGGGCGTTGTGGGGTGGAGATGTGAACTCTAATAAAACTACATTTCCCGATTGATTAAACTAAATAATGATGAGAGAGAGATGTTTTGACTTTTAAGCAATTCAGAAATACAGAGCCCAAACTCGAAATTCATTTAAAGCCCAGCTCCATCCAGGAGCATAATCGTTGTCAGTTCCTTCTAGGAGGAATTTAATATAGAAAGTTTGCACTCTGTGAGTCTGTGTGGCAATATTCATGGTTTGAACTTTAAGAGATTGGACTCAGATATAGCTCTCTACATCCATTTTTCGGATTGTTACTCTTTCGCTTTATTCCACCTTTCTACATTGGCTCAATTGAATCGAACATCAATAGTTGTTTAACATTCGGAGAGGAAAAACACAACATTTAATAAATTAATGAATGGTGGGCGCGGGTCCAAGGGTGGATGGAAACTCTGGAATATTATTAATATATCCTTTTGTTTGCAATGCAAATCTGAACCAACACAAATGTTGCATCCATTTGTTTATAATTATAATTTATACTTGCATGATATATAATTTACACGTGTTTCATTTTACATTAATTGACAGTGCAAATTTACATAAAAAAATAAAAAAATTGATGCAAATTTTGCACCACTTTGTTTCCACCCCAAGTTCTCTCCTATATAGAGTGAGAACCACATCAATTTACTTCTCACCTTATTCCTTTCAAACAAATAATCTTATCCGTCAGCCTCTATTCTTTGAGACTACATCTTAATTCCTATTTTACTTCTTTAAACAAACAAAACAAAAATATAAAAACTCAAACCTGGGCGACTTGTCCTTTTCTCAGTGATTCAATTTATCAAGGATTGTCGTTTTAACTATGTTAAATGAAATGACTTATTAAGCTTCAGGAGAAAAAAAAAAGAGAAACTCAAATATAAAATAAAAATAAATTAGGATTTGTTAGACAGTGTATGCCCTTAACTCCAATCAGCATGATGTATATTATGACATTTATTGTAAATGAATAAAGTACATATTTGATTCATGTTATTATAGTGTCTTTGTATAATACCCTTAAACTGGACACATATGAGACTCGTGTTAATTTAGAATATTCACAGCCGTTAGATAGATCTAGGGTGATTTATCCTAGCAAGGCTGACACTGGTGTACTACCAAGTGGTTGGGGTGGCTTGTCTTATCTGCTAGGGTGAGACCTAGGTACATGCAGTGTGGGTTTTCTTGAAACCCTGAACTGGACCAAAATTCCAATATTGCCCTGGACCTTGGAGATAGATGGGAAAAACTGGAATGTTACACCTGACCCCTAGACTCGATTATGATACTGCACTAAGTGTCGGATTAGAATGTCTTTGATATGCCAATCAGTGAGATCCTTAGAGGGGTCAAAACCTGGGTATATTGGGACAGTCAGAGAATTCATCTGAGTGGGTGATCATAGTGACAGGATCGGTCCCTTTGTTGAACAAAGTAAATGATCTGGGACGCACTCTCTCTGATGGAAACCTAAACTGCTGGCAGTTGATTTCAACCATTGAAATTTGTTTTGCAAAATATATTTATATAGAGATACACACACACACACACACACACACACACACACACATATATATATATATATATGGTTTCAAAATGATTGCAAAAGGTTTCAATTCCCGGGATCCATGTGATTGAGAGTGCAGCACTGTACCTTGCAGCCGAGGGAGAGGTCATCTCTTGTCGAGTAGTGTTTGATCATTATGGGATGAGAGGTTAAATGTAAGACCATTGAGGATTATACCTAATGGGCTAATCTTACATCTGCCCACAGTCCTTGGGCCTTCATAAGATAGCTGGACCCAAGGACCATTTAGTATAAATGTTGAGCCCATTAAGAGCCCATAGTTATGGACTCAGGGGTTCACTATATTCAGCAGTGAATTCGGTCAGGCCTTGTAACAGAGGCTAGGCTGAACCCATGTTGCTGATGTGTAGATTAATGATAAGGTCTCACGCCATACAAAGAGAGCCAAGCTAGCCAGCATTAAAGTGAAAGTGAGCCTGAAAGCTTAATGGGCCTAAAAAGCCTATTTCGAACTGGGTTAATTAGATTAATTAAATTGAAAGAATGGTAAGATCCATCATATGAACGCCAAAAAGGTTGTGGAATGGGAGGGCGAATTTCAAAAATGTCTTGTCTTTCTTCCAACTGGGAATCATATTCCCTGAATTTTCCAGGATTTATCTTGAACCAAAACCGAACCAGTTCTAAACCAAAAGAGAAAGGAAGGGATATACCTGATCTGGAGAAGCAGTATCTCCCAACGTCGGTGTTCACGCCCAAAGAAAATCCCAAGAACTGCTCCCACTGAATATGACACAGTGATGATGGAACAAAACCAGCAGTGTTCGTCCCACGAACCAGGTTCTTCTAAAGAACTCGATGGAAGCAGTGAGCACCACACACAATCAAGAACCTTTCTTGATTTTCCCTCACGGAGAACTCGAACTGGTAGTAGATGGCGGCGGCTGCTGGAGGAGAAGGCTAGAGAAGAAGATGGCGAACTGCTTTTTCTTTTCTCTAGGGTTTCTGAGATCCTATCTCAAGAATGCAGTATAATCTGCGAAATCCTTAGGGTTCGAATTCTTGTAATTCGAATTAGGGTTTCTCCTCCATTTCTTAGTGATTAAGAAACTTCCTAATCTTATTAGGAGTTATCCTAATCTGCAAAACAAAATTCCAACGATTGAAATCAACTGTCGGCAGTTTGGTTTCCATTAGAGAGAGTGCATCCCCGATCATTACCTTTGTCCGACAAAGAGGCTGATCCTGTCACTATGATCACCCACTCAGATGAATTCTCAGACTGTCCCAACATACCCAGGTTTTGA
>NW_010729313.1:172370-197314 GCF_000365185.1 Nelumbo nucifera
TGTGAACATTCTAAACTAACACGAGTCTCATTAAGTGTCCAGTTTAAGGGTCTTACACAAAAACATACCACACAACATGAATCAAACATGCACTTTATTCATTTACACTAAATGTCAAAAGTACATCAAAACTTATTGGAGCTAAGGGCATACAAAACTGTCTAAAATAAATATGGGTGGATCTAGGATTTGGATCAATAGATAAGATAAGGGATTATCCTTATCCACTTAAAGAGTTCAGATCCAAATAAAGATTTGAATTAAAGGAACTCCTAATTTGATTAGGAAGGTCGATCTTTATCTACAGATAAGATAAGGGATTATCCTTATCACTTAAAGAGTCCATATCCAAATAAAAGATTTGGATTAGGAAACTCCTAATGGGATTAGGAAGTTGTCTCTTTAATGCTATAAATAAGAGAGCAGGGTGAACCTCCAAAGACACATTAGCTGAATACAGAGAGAAGACAACACAGTTAGACTGCTCTTGCCTTCTGCTCTTTCTCTTCTTGCTCTTGCCGCCCTACCCTATTCGATCTCCAGTGCTTGGATTGGATCAAGATTTGACATTGATATTGCTTCATGCAAAAGAAACAATTTATAACCTGTGCTCGTTGTCCCATTCGATTTTTGCTGAAAAATCGCTAGTTCTTGGTGAAGAACTACCTACTGATCCTGCCACACCCTAAGCTGTGTCATCTTCAGTGGAGGGAGGATTTGGTATTCTCATTGGGCGTGAACACCTACGTTGGGAGGAGCATTCTTGCATGGATTCCGTATCAAATTTGGTCAGGTTTGATTACAAGAACGAAACTTGAAACTACAGTTTTCTAAATTTGGAATAGGATTCCTGGATGAGAGTAAAGAAATTTTTGAAACTTCCCAACCATCCTGCAGGATTCGGCCATCCATATGATGGATCTCCCATCCCTTCAGTACTATCAGAGCTAGGTTCAATTCTTGAACCAAATTAGAGCAAATCTGAATCTCTGCAAATGGGCAGAAGGTGTTCTACCCGATTTGCGCAATAAGCGCTTTTTCTGCGAATTGGTTCCCAAATAATGGGCAGATGATCTGGCAAATAAATCTTTATTATTCTCTGAAATTTATAGAAATGTTCAGTGATATTTTCATGATTTTTTGGGCTGCACATGTGATGGAGATTGAATGCTTAGGGTGCCAAGATTGGCACACCCTACGATTTCTCTTCTATTCAATTCTGGTTTGTAAATATTTTTTTTTTGTATTTTTAGACAAATTGTATACGAATTCGATGTGATGTAACATTAGAAAAATTAGGTTTTTCTATTTTATTTCCATCAAGAGATTGCTGGAGTGCGCAATAGAGGAGAAGAAATTTTCACACAAATAAATTCTGCGATCTGCGATTTTGCAGATATCGATTCTACAATCTGCGATTAACTGTTCTTTGCAAGTTTGTAGGATATTCAAGAAAATCACAACGCAACCCTCTGATTTTAGTTTCTTGATAAATTGATTATCTTGAATTAATTTATTTTCAAATCATTATTCTTGAATTAAATTTTGAATTGGACACCAAAACTTGGGCCAATTTACACCATATTTGGTCCAAACTGGTTGGACTGAATTGTTGGTTCGATGGGGTTGATTTTTCTAACGCTAATTTGATTCAGGCCAGAGAGTTGATGGCCCACTTCAATCTTTAATTTGGCCCACCTCTGTAAAACCTAATTTTAATATGATAATCAGCCCTAAATTAGCTACATGGGTCGAACTGCTTTCTGTAGTACAACCCATGTACCTAGATAATGTTATATGATGACATTATGGGCTTTGTTGGGATGATATTGATTTAATCTAATTAATTAAGGTTTTTACAAATATTCTAATTGATTGGATCAATTTATTTCATGCATGTGATGTATGGATGTGTGATGTGCTACGTACATTGACTATAAGTACTTGGCCCATGATTATTTCGATAGTGGCTCTTTTCCACACCATTGTTGAATGCATATCATTTCCATGGTGTCCATAAGATCATTGGATGATCTCCTCATTTGGTGGGCCCCACATCAGTTTCCTTCCCAAAAGGAACCGTGTGGAACCCTAGCCATTTAGGGCCCATTTAAATCTGGCTTTGAGAAAGTCAGTGGGAGCCACTTTGGTTTGACCTAAATTAAACTACGTGTAATTTTCCGTTCCCTCTACTAAAATATGAGTGCATGTGATAAGGAGATTGATATGATGAACTCTCTAAAGGCCTTCCATCATTAACATGAAGATGGGTCCTCTAGTAATGACGAAATGCACCATAAAATTGGGCTATCCATTTGCTGTTGGATCTGTTGGATTGTTTCATAAGATGATAGGGGCATCATAGACCGATGTGGGAGGGGCTTATCCTAAAATGGAAGACTCTCTCATGGTACATTGGCGTTCACGAATATGATGGATAAGCACTCACTGAACTGAAAGGTTTAACCTAAAATGGCAATGAACATTGTCTGACAAAGGCCAAAGGAAAAGCTCATGAGATGAGTGGATGTGATCCTTCATAGAAGGTGGTGGGGTTATGCAGCTAAAACAGTTGGCTCTATGCACCCTATGTGGTTTCCCACATTTTCAGAGACATAAGTTCACAGTCTCCGTCACTGAGATAGAAGGGAAATCTCAGAGATGAACAAATGGAAATGGAACATAGATTAAAAGCCATATCTATGTAGATAACATGAATCAAATCAGGTTGTGGACAAATATTTGCTTTGCCTTTTATCAGAAATGGCAAACAGACAATTTTTCAAACTGTACCTAATGAGACACAAGTCTGAATCTTTTGAAAAGTTCAAAGAATTCAAGTAAAAGGCTAAGAAACAGTTGGGGAGACACATTAAGGCCCTTCGATCAGATCAAAGAGGCGAATATCTCTGACGAATTCAAGGACTATTTAAAGGAAAATGGGATAGTATCACAACTATCTCCTCCTACTACACCACAATTAAATGGTGTGTCAGAAAGGAGGAACCGGACTTTATTGGATATGGTCTAATCATTTCTCGTACACTTGGAATTACCTACATTCTTTTGGGGTTAATCATTAGAGACTGCGATATACATGCTGGACCGGGTTCCAACCAAATCCGTTCCAAAGACTCCCTATGAGCTTTGGCCAGTACGAAAACCAAGTGTAAGACACTTGAAGATTTGGGGTTATCCGACACATGTTAAAAGAACAAGTGCTGACAAATTGGAATCTAAGACCAGTCGTTGCCTATTTGTAGGTTACCCAAAAGGCTCTCTAGTGTTTTATTCTATGACCTAGGAGAACAGAAGGTGTTTTGTAGTCGAAATGCCCATTTCTTTGAGGAAAATTACATCCTAAACAATCATTGTCAGAAAGTTGTTCTTGATGAGGAGAGCTCAAGAGTAGTGG
Organism: Nelumbo nucifera; assembly: GCF_000365185.1. The sequence continues at coordinate 175,786 of NW_010729313.1, forward strand.
AGATATCGCACAAGCTCCAGTTAATATCCAACCTAGGAGATCTACTCGGGAATCCAGGCCTCCAGTTCGTTATGGCTATAACCATGAACGTTACTTGGTGGAAGCCACGACCAGTGAGGAGGATCCCATGACTTATACGGAAGTTATGTTGGACATAGATTCCTTGAAGTGGGTAGATGTCATGAGAGCTGAGATGGACTCAATGGAGACCAATGGAGTTTTGACTCTGGTAGATCCACCCCCTGGGGTAACATAAATTGGTTGCAAATGGATCTATAAGACGAAGAAGGGCCCCGATGGTAAGGTTGAGACCTACAAGACTCGTCTTTTGGCGAAAGGGTACACTCAGAAAGAAGGAATAGATTATGAGGAAACCTTTTTTGATTGTGGCCATGCTTAAATCCATTAGGATCCTGCTAGCTGTAACAACATACCACGACTACGAGATTTGGCAAATGGATGTCAAAACCACGTTCTTGAATGGAGATCTTACTTAAGATATCTACATGTAGCAACCGCAAGGTTTCATAGCTGCAAGTCAGGAACACATGGTATGTAAACTTAATCGATCCATATATGGACTTAAGCAAGCTTCTAGGAGCTGGAACATCCAGTTTGACTCTACTGTCAAACAGTTTGACTTTGAGCAGAATTCGTATGAGCCCTATGTTTACAGGAAGACCTGTGGGGATAAGGTTGCATTCTTGGTTTCGTATGTAGACGACATTCTACTCATTGGATATGATGTAGGAATGTTGACTACGGTGAAAGTATGGCTTTTACAGCAATTCTCCATGAAAGATCTTGGAGAAACCTCATTTATCTTGGAACTTCGACTCTATAGAGATAATCAAAGAGGACAAAAGGATTATCCCAATCTACTTGCATTGACAAGATAGTTAAAAGATACAATATTGACAACTCCAAAAAAGGAAATATTCCTTTCAGGTATGGAGTCACTCTCTCCAAGGGTATGTCTCCCAAGACACCTAAGGAGATTGAGAGCATGAAAGAAGTTCCCTATGCCTCTACCGTATGGAGCATCATTTATGCCATGTTGTGCACTCGATCAGACATTGCTCAGGCCGTGAGTGTGGTAAGTAGATACCAGTCTTACCCAGGACAAGAGCATTGACTAAGCCATTGACACAGAAAGTGTTTGAGAAACACGTGGAAAGTATAGGACTCCGGCTTATACCCGATTGGACCTAAGTGCAAGTGGGAGCTCTTAGACAATGTATGCCCTTAGCTCCAATCACCATGATGTACATTATGACATTTATTGTAAATGAATAAAGTACATATTTGATTCGTGTTATTATGGTGTGTTTCTATGTAATACCCTTAAACAGAACACATATGAAACTCGTGTCACTATAGAATCTTCACAATCGTTGGATAGATCTGGGGAGATTTATCCTCGCAAGGCTGACACCGGTCTACTGCCAAATTGGTTGGGGTGGCTTGTCTCAGTTGCCAAGGTGAGACCTAAGGTACATGCAGTGTGGGTTTTCTTGAAACCCTAAATGGGACCAAAATTCCAATATTGCCCTAGACCTTGGATATAGATGGGCAAAACTGGAATGTTACACCTGACCCCTAGACTCGACTATGATACTGCACTAGGTGTCGAATTGGGCTGTCTTAGATATGCTAACCAATGATATTCTTAGAGGGGTCAAAACCTGGGTATGTTGGGATAGTCCGAGAATTCATCTAAGTGGGTGATCATAGTGATAGGATCAGCCCCTTTGTCGGACAAAGTGAATGATCAGGGGCGCATTCTCTCTGATGGATACCTAAACTGCCGGCAGTTGATTTCAACCATTAAAAAATGTTTTGCAAAATATATATATATATATATATATATATATATATTATGGTTTCAAAATGTTTGTAAAGGTTTTAATTCCCGGGATCCATGTGATTGAGAGTGCAACACTGCACCTTTGCAACCGAGGGAGAGGTCCTCTCTCGTCAGGCAGTATTTGATCATTATGGGCTGAGAGGTTAAGTGTAAAACCATTGAGGATTATACCTGATGGGCTAATCTTACATCTGCCCACAATTCTTGGGCCTTCATAAGATGGCTAGACCCAATGACCATTTAGTGTAAATGTTGGGTTCATTAAGAGCCCATAGTGATGGACTCAGGTATTCACTGTATTCAGCAGTGAATTCGGTCAGGCCTTGTAACAGAGGTTAGGCTGAACCCATGTGGCTGATGTGTAGATCAATGATAGGGTCCCACACCATACAAAGAATAGTTTGTATCATGGCCCACCTCTGTAAAACCTAAGTTTAATATGACAATGATTGAATCAGCCCAAAATTAGCTACATGGGTTGAACTGCTTTTTGCAGTACAACCCATGTACCTAGATAATGTTGTATGATAACATTATGGGCTCTGTTGGGCTGATACTAATTTAATCTAATTAATTAAGTATTTTATAGATATTTTAATTGATTGGATGAATTTATTTTATGCATGTGATGTATGGATGTGTGATGTGTGATGTGCTACGTACATGGACCATAATTACTTGGCCCATGATCATTTCAATAGTGGCTCTTACGCACACCATGTCTGAATGCACATCATTGCCATGGTGTCAATAAGATCATTAGATGATCTCCTCATTTGGTGGGTCCCACATCAGCTTCCTCCCCAAGAGGAACCGTGTAGAACCCTAGTCGTTTAGGGCCCATTTAAATCTAGCTATGAGAAAGCCAAAGGGATCCACTTTGGTTTTACCTAAATAAAACTAGGGCGTAATAATTCATTCCCTCCACTAAAATACGAGTGCTTGTGATAGGGAGATGCATATGATGAATTCTCTAAAGGCCTTCCATCATAAACATGAAGATGGGTTCTCCAGTAATAAGGAAATGCACCATAAAATTGGGTTATCCATTTGCTGCTGGATCTGTTGGATTGTTTCATAAGATGATAGGGGCGTCATAGACCGATGTGGGAGGGGCCTATCCTAAAATTGAATAAACCAAGTGTAAGGCACTTGAAGATTTGGGATTATTCGGCACATGTTAAAAGAGCAAGTGCTGACAAATTAGAATCCAAGACCACCTGTTGCCTATTTGTAGGTTACCCAAAAGGCTCTATAGGGTATTTACTCTACGACCCAGGAGAACAAAAGGTGCTTTGTAGTCGAAATTCCCATTTATTGGAAGAAGAATACATCCTGAACAATCATCGTCAGGTAGTTGTTCTTGATAATGAGAGCACAGGAGTAGTCGAAATGCCCATTTCTTGGAAGTTGTTCTTTATGGTTTCACAAATTGTTTGCAAAAGGTTTTAATTCACAGGATCCATGTGAGTAGAGAGTGAAGCACTGTACCTTGCAACCGAGGGAGAGGTCCTCTCTTGTCAGGCAGTGTTTGAACATTATGGGATAAGAGGTTAAGTGTAAGACCATTGAGAGTTATACTTGATTGGCTAATCTTGCATCTGCCCATAATCCTTGGGCCTTCATAAGATGGTTGGACCCAAGGACCATTTAGTGTAAATGTTGGGCCCATTAAGAGCCCATAGTGATGGACTCAGGGGTTCATTGTATTCAGCAATGAATTCGACCAGGCCTTGTAACAGATGATAGGCTGAACCCATGTGGCTGATGTGTAGATCAATGTTAGGGTCCCACGCAATACAAAGAGAGCCAAACAAGCCAGCATTAAAGGGAAGTGAGCCTGAAAGCTTAATGGGCCTAAAGCCAATTTCAAACTAGGTTAATTAAATAGGGGCGGATATGGGTTTGGATCAGCAGATAAGGATAAGAGGATAACTCTTATTTACTTAGAGTACAGATTCAAATAAAGATTTGGATCTGGGTTTAAACCAACTTTCCTTTAGGAACGCCTTTTGTCAAAACATCAACCAATTGTTCTTCAGAAGCAACAAATAGTAGACAGACTTCTCATGAGGCCCTCTTTCTCGTATAAAATGCCTATCAACTTCAATGTGATTAGTTTTGTCTTGTTGAATAGGATTATATGCAATGTTGATAGCAGCCTGGTTGTCACAATATAACATCATTGGCTTCTCACAGTCTATACCCAATTCTTCTAAAAGTGATCTCAATCACAAAAGTTCAGAAACTCCATATGCCATTGCCCTGTACCCCTCCATTCTAGTTTGGAGAAGGCTTCTGGGACAGATCTGGGAGTCACATGTGTGGAAACAGAGGCAAGGAAGGAATAGTAGGAAGGGGAAAGAAGGTTGTAGGACAGGTGTTTGTAAATGCAATGACATGTACATTTCCATTTGCCTTTGCGAAGGGCAATAGGGAGATCAAGGCCAAGGAAGGTATCCGAAGTGGTAGAAGAGGGATGACCTATTACCTCAGTAGTGATGGGAGGAGCAAGAGGCTCATCTGAAGGCATGGAAACAACTTGCATGTCTCTGGTACCACCTTTGGATAATAGGATTGGAAGGTGTTGAGTTGGGTTGATTTCTAGCTATTGGGCCCAGTTATTTTATTCTTATTTTAAGTTGTTAAGTTAGGAAGTTGTTGAGATTTAGGCCCATTAGCTTTTGTTTTTTAAGTTGTGACTATTCAGCTACTTTAGTAGCTGCCCTACTAAGGGCATTCTTGTAATCTTTCATTCTTTTAAGTTAAGTATAAAATATAATAAGGGGTTGGCGGCCAGAACTAATTCAAATCTGGTTAACATCCCACTCCTTTCCTCTCTTTTCTTCTCTACTACTAAAGCTCTTCATCTTCTTTTCTTTCTCTTCACAAGGAACTCATCCTGATTTAAAAACAATGATTTCTACTTGGTATTAGAGCCAGGTTGAAGGTTCCCTGAGCTGTTTTCTCAATCAGCCCTAGATCGGTCGACTGCATGGTGATTTAAGAGGCTGGTCAAAGATCTCAGGTAAGCCCAGTTTTTTTTATTTTTATTTCCATCTAGAGATCGTTGGAGCGCACAACAGAGGAGAAGAAATTTTCGCAGAAATAAGTTCTGCGATCTGTGATTTTGCAGATATCGATTCTGCAATCCACGATTAACTGTTCTTTGCAAGTTTGTAGGATATCCAAGAAAATCACAGTGCATTCCTCTTATTTTAGTTTCTTGATAATTTGATTATCTTGAATTAATTTATTTTCAAATCATTATTCTTGAATTAAATCTTGAATTGGACACCAAAACTTGGGCAACTTGGGCCAATTTACACCATATTTGGTCCAAACTGGTTGCATTGAATTGTTGGTTCGATGGGGTTGATTTTTCTAACCCTAATTCGATTCAGGCCAGAGAGTTGATGGCACGCTTCAATCCTTAATTTGGCTCACCTCTGTAAAACCTAATTTTAATATGATAATCAGCCCTAAATTAGCTACATGGGTCGAACTGCTTTTTGCAGTACAACCCATGTACCTAGATAATGTTATATGATGACATTATGGGCTTTGTTGGGCTTATATTGATTTAATCTAATTAATTAAGGTTTTTACAAATATTCTAATTGACTGGATCAATTTATTTCATACATGTGATGTAAGGATGTGTGATGTGCTACGTACATGGACCATAAGTACTTGGCCCATGATTATTTCGATAGTGGCTCTTTCACACCATTTCATAATGCACATCATTGCCATGGTGTCCATAAGATCATTGGATGATCACCTCGTTTGGTGGGCCCCACATCAGTTTCCTCCTCAAAAGGAACTGTGTGAAACCCTAGCCATTTAGGCCCCATTTAAATCTGGCATTGAGAAAATCAGTGAGAGCCACTTTGGTTTGACCTAAATAAAACTAGGCATAATATTCCGTTCCCTCTACTAAAATATGAGTGCATGTGATAAGGAGATTGATATGATGAACTCTCTAAAAGCCTTTCAGCATTAACATGAAGATGGGTCCTCCAGTAATGACGAAATGCACCATAAAATTGGGCTATCCATTTGTTGTTGGATCTGTTGGATTGTTTCATAAGATGATAGGGGCATCATAGACCGATGTGGGAGGGGCCTATCCAAAAATGGAAGACTCTCTCACGGTACATTGGCGTTCACGAATATGATTGATAAACACTCACGAGACAGAAAGGTTTAACCTAAAATGGCAATGAAAATTGTCTGACAAAGGCCAAAGGGAAAGCTCATGAGATGAGTGGATGTGATCCTTCATAGAAGGTGGTGGGGTTATGCAGCTAAAACAGTTGGCTCTATGCACCCTATGTGGTTTCCCACATTTTCAGAGACATAAGTTCACAGTCTCCGTCACTGAGATAGAAGGAAAATCTCAGAGATGAACAAATGGAAATGGAACATAGATTAAAAGTCATATCTATGTAGATAACATGAATCAAATCAGGTTGTGGACTAATATTTGCTTTGCCTTTTATCAGAAATGGCAAACGAACAATTTACCAAACTGTACCTAATGAGACACAAGTATGAATCTTTTGAAAAGTTCAAAGAGTTCAGGTAAAAGGCCGAGAAACAATTGGGGAGACACATTAAGGCCCTTCGATTAGATCAAGGAGGCAAATATCTCTGACGAATTCAGGGACTACTTAAAGAAAAATGGAATAATATCACAACTAGCTCCTCCTACTACACCAAAATTAAATGGTGTGTCAGAAAGGAGGAACCGAACATTATTGGATATGGTCCGATCACTTCTCGTACACTTGGAATTACCTATATTTTTTTGGGGTTACGCATTAGAGACTACGATATACATGCTGAACCGGGTTCCAACCAAATTTGTTCCAAAGACTCCCTATGAGCTTTGGACTAGTAAGAAACCAAGTGTAAGACACTTGAAGATTTGGGGTTGTCCAACACATGTTAAAAGAACAAGTGCTGACAAATTGGAATCTAAGACCAGTCGTTGCCTATTTGTAGGTTATCTAAAAGGCTCTGTAGTGTAATTATTCTATGACCCAGGAGAACAGAAGGTGTTTTGTTGTCGAAATGCCCATTTTTTGGAGGAAAATTACATCCTAAACAATCATCGTCAGGAAGTTGTTCTTAATGAGGAGAGCTCAGGAGTAGTGGGAGATGTTGCACAAGCTCCAGTTAATATCTAACTTAGGAGATCTACTCGGGAATTCAGGCCTCCAGTGGGAAATGTCGCACAAGTTACTTGGTGGAAGCCACTACCAGTGAGGAGGATCACGTGACTTATACGGAAGTTATATTGGACATAGATTCCTTGAAGTTGGTAGATGCCATGAGAGTTGAGATGGACTCAATGGAGACCAATGGAGTTTTGATTCTGGTAGATCCGCCCCCTGGGGTAAAAGAAATTGGTTGCAAATGAATCTATAAGACGAAGAAGGGCCCCGATAGTAAGGTTGAGACCTACAAGGCTCGTCTTGTGGCGAAAGGGTACACTCGGAAAGAAGGAATAGATTATGGGAAAACCTTTTCCGCCTGTGACAATACTTAAATCCATTAGGATCCTGCTAGCTGTAACAACAGACCATGACTATGAGATTTGGCAAATGGATGTCAAAACCACATTCTTGAATGGAGATCTTATTTAAGATATCTACATGCAGCAACCACAAGGTTTCATAGCTGCAGGTCAGGAACACATGGTATGTAAACTTAATCGATCTATATATGGACTTAAGCAAGCTTCTAGGAGCTAGAACATCCGGTTTGACTCTACTATCAAACAGTTTGACTTTGAGCAGAATCCGGATGAGGCCTGTGTTTACAAGAAGACCAGTGGGGATAATGTTGCATTTTTGGTTCAATATGTAAACGACGTTCTACTCATTGGAAATGATGTAGGAATGTTGACTACAGTGAAAGTATGGCTTTCACAGCAATTCTCCATGAAAGATCTTGATGAAGCCTCTTATATCTTGGGACTTTGACTCTATAGAGATAAATCAAGGAGGATAAAAGGATTATCCCAATCTATTTGCATTGACAAAATAGTGTAAATGACTGGACCCAATGACCATTTAGTGTAAATGTTGGGCCCATTAAGAGCCCATAGTGATGGGTGTTCACTGTGTTCAGTTGTGAATTCGGTCAGGCCTTGTAACAGAGGATAGGCTGAACCCATGTGGGTGATGTGTAGATCAATGATAGGGTCCCACACCATACAAAGAGAGCCAAGCTAGCCAACATTAAAGTGGAAGTGAGTCTAAAAGCTTAATGGGCCTAAAAAGCCCATTTCGAACTGGGTTAATTAGATTAATTAAATAGGAGCGAATCTGGGATTTGAATCAGCAGATAAGATAAGGGATTATCCTTATCCACCTAAAGAGTCCAGATCCAAATAAAGATTTGGATCAAAGGAACTCCTAATTTGATTAGGAAGGCTGATTTTTATTTGTAGATAAGATAAGGGATTATCCTTATCACTTAAAGAGTCCAAATCCAAATAAAAGATTTGGATTAGGAAACTCCTAATGGGATAAGAAAGTTTTCTCTTTAAGACTATAAATAAGAGAGCAGGGCGAACCTCCAAAGACACATTCGCTGAATACAAAGAGAAGACAAGACAGTTAGACTGCTCTTGCCTTTCGCCCAACCTTCCTGCAAGGTTCGGTCATCCGTATGATGGATCTCCCATCCCTTCAGGATTTACATAAGCCCATTTGCACTCTTATTCATTTATACCAATGCAAAGGAAGCTTGCACCACAAATAAACAGAAGGACACTGCAATAAATGCCAAGGAGACCAGATCTGCACCTCACATAACACTCCTTACACTAACCTCACAACACAATCCAGCCGTGCATTAGGAGTATCACTAATACATGTATTTTGTCATTCATGAGGAGATGCTCCCAATGGATGGCTGTAATGTGTTGTAAGGATGGTGTGAGGATCAAACTTGAATTCGATGCTGAGATTTTGTTATAATACTCAAACTTTGATTTGGGCAAATATACTTTGGTGTTCAATGATAACTATATTGTCATCAACTAATTCTTTCTTTTTTTAGTCGGGAACTTCTATGTGGAGGATTGGGTCCTAGGTCATCAGGTCCAATAATTTTAACAGTATATATTAGGATAAAAAACTTAAACTTCTAATATTTCACCTAAACACTAAAACATCCCCTCACTTTCTAAATTAGATTTACACCTCACATCTTAGATGACATCAGCAAATAAAAACCTCCCACGTACTAAGGGGGTGTTCAATAGGAATGGTAATTTTCCCCGTAAAGTTGGAGCCTCACCCCACCTCGCCCCAAATGGGACACACCGATGTTAAACAAGGACGGGTTTGCATATAATTCCTCAAACTCAATTGTAAATTAGTAAAATATCTTCATGTTTAATATTAATTTTTGAAATATCTCTAAGTCTTTCCCAAATTCCTAAAATCCTAGGATCTCATAATTTCACTAAATTGTCATAATCCAATTCCTAAAATACTCCTAAATTCACATATTCCTATTTCTAAAAAATATGAAATTAAATTTATTTTTAAGTGATTGCCTCAAGGCAGAGAAAATTCAAGGATCCATCATACCCTATGAGAAGTGGGTGCTCCACCCTAAACCTGCCTGCCACCAGGGACAAGATAGAGTATCGTTTCAAGGTAAGGATGGGGAGGGGGTGCTTCACTCCAAGATAGAGTATCTTAGTTTTCTACAATATGGTTTTGCTTTCGAAAACAAAAACAACTGCAACATCAGCAAAATTGTAATACTCTTGTAGATGTGGCAATTGTTTTTGTTTTCAAAAACAATTCCAACCATGTTGCCGAACACCCCTAACTCTCTACTCATGTCTGTTAGCACGTGACATTATCTTTATGTGTTGTTTAAGGTTATTTAAAATCTCAACTTTGCCCTATATTACCTCTTTTCTTGGTTGTGTCTGGATAGAAACATCCCCTCATTGAGAAAAGGCAACCTTCAACAAAGGGCCTTTTTCTTTTTTTGTAGTTTTTGCAAACATTTTTTTGTAAATATTTTTTTGTTGATTGTTAGATCCAAGGTTGGGTTTTGTGCTTTTGACATCCACATCTGAATGGATGAACTCGTTTGCATTCCTAATCTTTCTATTATGGAATAATTTAATGTTTCTGATAGAAGTGACTCTTATACCCACATATTTTTTTCCAATATGACAACTAACAAGCACTATCCTTGAAAACTAAAAGGGTCATCCAAACCATCTATTCTCTGTTCAAGTTTAGGGTTGGAGGCTTGGAACAGGTTGTTGGACTATGGAGGAGAAAATCAGTGAGACGAACCAAGTAGAGTCAATCCCTTCTTGTTCACTCTAATATTCTTGAACCACAAAATACACTTGAGGAGATCTTTCTCGATGTTTTATAAATACACTTGAGGAGATCATCCTAACCATTGTTGTGTTAGGAACAATGTTTTGAGTGAAAATATTTTAATCTCAATTTTAGAGTGAAAAAACTAGGAAAAAAAAGAAACCACTTGTGAGATGTATCTATTTCTCTTAAAATGTTTAGAGTGTGAAAATATTTTAGTATCAATTTTTTTGTTTTAATTACTCAAACGTTATGACTAAGTTGATGTTAAGATAATGCATGCCCCCACCGATCAAAAGTCTTGGATCCACCACTAATTGGAATATAATGATCAATGACTGGCACAACTTGAAGCAATGCTTTGAGAAGAGTAATAGGACATAAAGAGTATATCATATGTATATACATGGAGGAAGGGTACCATAGAAATGGCTTTGCTAATTCTCCAACTTAGTTTGCCAAATGTGAGGGATTTGTTCTAAGAGGACCCATTGATATTTATATACCAGCATTTGTTTTTTCATGTTCCTCAAGAGACCATAGTACCATGCTAGCTAGAAATAACTCGATGAAGCCAACATATAGATCCCAATTAAATCAAAGCTCAGGACACTTGCAATAAGCGCCCCTCACACATTTTTTTTCACACAACAAACGGATTGCATCTTGCAAGTTGCAAGCAATCATCCCCCGGAATAGACTTCATTTCTTTCATCAAGCTTGAAATTAGTGCATCTTTCTTGAATACCAACCCACAATTTTGCAATTAGATAGGTAGATCATACTTTAGGCGATAGATGCAGTTTCACCGGTGGTCAAACTTTCATTGTTCCAAGGTTAACGATGATGGATTCGTTTCTCTAAATTAATTACAAATTAATTTAATCTCAATTTTAATTCAGGGTATATTAGTTATTTTTCTTTCTCCATTAGAAATAACGGTTGATAAATCTAAGAGGGAACATCTAAGTCTATTTTAAAAAGTGAGGGGATGTTTCAGTGTTTAGGTGAAATTTCAAGGGAGGTTTAAGTCTTTTAAGTTTATTATTACAAATTAACTTAACACGTTAAGCAGATCATGTTTATTATACACATTTTGTTATTTTTTGTATATATTTATTTATATTTTAAAACTTGTATTGTTTAGTTACAACATCATGGGTTGATCCATTTTGGCTTAAATGGTTGAATTGATTATCTATTACTAGGATGGAAGAACTAATTTGTCTTTGCAACGGTTCTAAAAAATATGGGCTTTATATTGTTAGAAGTATTGGATATAAATCTAATTAATAGAATTTATTGATGAAAATAAATAACTTAAATATAGGATTCAACGAGAAAGAGAGTTAATGCCTTAATATCAGATCTAATAAAAGGAAATTGAATAAGGTGAAAAATAACCATTCAAGTTATACTTTCTATCATGGTTTTCAAACTGTCGTTGACCTAGATGGTTAGACTATTCAGCCCAGGAACTGTCTAAGCAATCGGTTCCGTTCAACGGTTTTTGGCCATTTTTTTATTTTTTTATTTTTTGACAAAACGAAACGTCCATTCAAACCGGATGATCGGACTATCGACCCAAAAACCAATGGCCAAAATAATTTCATTTCTGGATCTTTTTTTAAAACGTTGCTTTCTACCCTCTGATCAATTGAATAAAATAAAAACGAAAAAATAATAATAAAGTAAAAGTAAAAATATTTTAATTAAACAAATTTTTCACACTATCAATCATAATTCGTATTTTTCATAATACTATAAACTATAGATACAAATATAGATATTTCATACCACACAATTTTTTAGGGGGAATGACAATGAGGCGGAGCAAGTTGCATCAGGCATTCATTCGGATTGAAGCATCAAAAACTCTAACCCGACCTTATATACCAATAAACCTGATTTTATATAAGTCGGATTTATCATTTAACACGAACTATAACCGATCCATTGACAGTATACATTTATTATTATTATTATTATTATTATTATTATTATTATTATTATTATTATTATTATTATTATTATTATTATTTCTTTGCTTCGTTGCATGTGACCCATGTGTCTTTATGGAAATAGATTTTAATTCATTTGCTCCAGCTTTTCATATTATCGATTTATTCTAAATTGGACGATCGTAAGACGATTAATATTACCTTATTCTAAGCCATTGATTGGATTCTGGATCAGCGAAGTGATACATCGTTCATGGTAGCTGTGGCTATTACATCTTTGACGTTTGAGTCTCACTCTCTCTCTCTCTCTCTCTCTCTCTTTCTCTCTCTCTGTTGCCCACTCCACCACCATGTTTGATTCTGATCCTCTGTAAATAGGCGAGATGTTCCGTTTAAGCGACAATATCGTGCTCGAATCCAATGGACTATCATGGCTAGTCTGGCTACACCTCTTGGTGACGTTTCTCCTCCTGGTTTTGCTTTCTTATTTGGGCATCTTTGCTTTCGATGTCCCGGCCGGCAACGGACCGGCGCCGAATCTGGGGAAGTAAGGATTACCAGAGGGAGGAGCCAGTCAAGAACAACCACCTTATCTCTACCGCAGATTGCTTCGATGATAACAAGGTATGCGAGCATATATGATATTTTTCTCCATCGATCTTTCTTTACTTACTTCAACCAAGCCAGAAAATTATTTTACCCCGCAAATATCTGCAACCAGGGAAAATGTTTTCCTTGTTCAAAGAGGTGGGAAATTAAAATGTTAGTGGCCCAACCCAGCGCGGCTATTGCACACTGGATGACTGGGATTGACCACAGCGTTCGTTGTTTCCCATCTCGGCTCGATCTGCTGAGTTCCAAAATGGTTTTGTAACATGGAAGAAACTAGAAGGCTTTCTTTTGCCACGTGGCAATGATCGCCGAGCTAAAATTAAGTCTGGTCCATGTGGGTTACACCTGCATTGCCACGTGGAGGACTAACTGATCTGGCGGATGCTGTCCATTTAACAAACACGTCTGCATCTGAAAACGGGAAATTTCTATTTAGTTGAAGCCTTTGGGAGGCTGGTTGGTTGCATTCCATCATCCATGTCAAATTGGGTGATTTTCTCTATTTTAATTCAGAATAATAATGGCTAGGGGACAAGCAACTTTGTTGCACGTGTACGGACAAAATATGACTAAGGAAACAACAATGTTGCAAATTAAGAATTATTTAATAATTGCAGTGAAACTGTTGCTCTCTTCCTCAGCGCTGCATGCGCAAGTGAGATCGAGAGAGAGAGAGTATTGTAAAAATAATAAAAGAATGCAGAATGGAATTTATCGGTAATTATATTCTAAATCAAAGTTATAGTGATGTCATGTTGTAGAATCTCGAAATTAGAAATTGTTGGATTTTAATCTCATAAGAGATTAAATCCAATGGGTTTGATTGTTCAATTATATGAGAAATTGTATCAGCACACTTGATTGAAAAATTAGCTTTTTTCTTGTAAAAGCTAGTTTTGAACTTGTCCCATATTGGAAAATTATAAGCTTTGTTTTCAGTATTTCAATAGGAGTTGATTTACACTCCTTAGAATTAGTAGAGGAGAGTATGGGGGTTCGATACTGCGCAACGCGCGCGCACGCGTGAGCGCACGTGTGTGCGGCGTAATGAGGCGCTTTAGAGGCTCGCGAACGGCGACTTTGGTTTTGGTGCGATGCTGACCGTTGATCACCGTTGATGAGATCAATGTTCACAATTCGATCGGGTGTGATCAAGATGCACAAGTCAAAGTTAACAGTCATTAACTGTAAACTACTTTTTAAACATTGTGACTGTTCAAGGTGCCTTCTCTGAACCAGCACCAACCTTTTCTTCATTCCTCTTCATAAACTATTTAAAGAGCATGAATCAGACTCCAAAGACACACAATTTCAAAATTCACTATCTCTCTCTCTCTCTCAGTCCGGTCTACTATAGTCTCACTGAAGGTTTCTTTAGAGACTCTTCAACTTTGATGGTTGTAGATTCTCGCCCAAGGCTCTGCTGTATCCTGGGAACGAATTTGCCTGTAACCCAATAGCAAACTCAGTGAAACTGAGTGGGGCAAATAACATTCTAAAGACAGTGTCTTCAAACGCGCCTCAGAGCTTCTCCTCCAAAGTTACAGTGACCCCATTTCACCAACGGAAATTGTAGGGAGAATGAGGGTTGAGTCGTGTCACTTAGTCACTCTCTTTAAAACCGCATTTGCCCTTTATGGTGCAGCCGGGTGATTGCAAATTGGTCGCCAAGAAAAAACAGCCTATAGGCCACTCGTAGGTGTGCACTCACTTACCAGACATTTGTGAACCACAAAAAAGATGATGCTTAGATTAAAGAGAAGACAGAGAAGAAGACTTGTTGAGAATTGATCTGTGTGAAACTGGGTCGACCAACATCCTTTTTATAGACTGGTCTCAAACCCGAATGGACACAGAGGTGTCCTTTCACATAGGAGCCTCTTCAAAACAGTGCACCTCTTCGAAGAGGCACAAGGAGGAAGAAGAGACATGAAAAAGAGAAAACATTTTTGTTTGAAAAAATAAATTCAAAATTCGAACAGACACCAATTCAAGTAGACAGAAAAACATTTAATTCGAAATTCAAATCTGGTAAAAAGTAAAAGCAATTCGACGAATCGCGCACACGCACCCATGCCCATGCCCCGGCCCGACTCAGTGTGCACGTGTGAAAAGAACTCCCAACCCCCCAACCCTCCCCCCTCATGCATGAAATATCTATAGTGCTTTCCTCCTATGGGTCCCTACCCATAGAGAGAGCAAAACTACAAATAAATTCTACTTCCACTCCTTTCCCAAGCAATGTGGGAGAAGGAGTTTTCCCATGCTCTCAAGGGTGGAAAGAGGAAAAGACAACCAAGAGAGGGAGGAGAGAAATTCTTGAAATTTTGAATCTCCCTCCAACAATCCCCCATAAGATTTAAAATTACAAGAAGATCGAACAATTTGAGAATCACAGTGAGAAAAGTATTCATGGTAATGTCTTTGGGACTTCAATCAACACTTAGGTATGACAGGTTATGTTATAGAGTACGGGTGGAATCAGACTCCTTCAACCTTTCCTCTTTGTCGTAACTAGCTAACCGGCCAACCAACTCAACTGACCAGTTCTTTAGTGGTTCCTTATTTTGGAACATTCTGGCCTTGTTCCCCTCTTTGAATCATGAGTGTTTTAAAGAGTCATCCCTAGATCTCTCTTAGAAACGACCACACTTTACACTCACTTATGTCAATTATTAGTGTGCACTGTGTACACTATTCCTAACTGATTAAGAGCCTCATGCTCAACCTCCTCAAACTGTAGTGAGCACTATCTTACCTCGGCATTTGAAATGGAACACAAACGTTAGTGCTTTCTCAAGTCATCTAGTGACTCATTTTTACCCATTCAACCTAATTCCAGGGATCTCCTTTCACATAGGTTAGGTGTCCATCACTAATGACTTATGTAATGGGCTTTAGTTCCATTCCTACTGATGCCACATAAACCATCTTAGAAGTCTATGGTTTGGTTAACGAATCTGCAAGCTTCTTTTCAGACCTTACAAAATTTAGAACAATTGTGCCTTCGCTAAGGTATTGTCTTACCAGGTTGTGCCTTAAGCGGATGTGCCTTCTTTTACCGTTGTACGTCTGGTTCTTGGATCTGACTATTGCTGTTTAGCTATCACAATGGAGAGATATGGGCAGAACTGACCGTGGCCAAAGTGGTATATCTGCTAGTAAGTTCCTCAACCACTCTGCCTCGGACCCCGCCAATTCTAGTGCAATAAACTCGGCCTCCATTGTTGAACTTGTGTTGCATGACTGCTTTATCGATTTCCACAATACTACTGCTCCACCTAGAGTAAACACATATCCACTGGTGGAAATACTATCATTTGAATCCGAAATCCAATTCGCATCAGTAAAGCCTTCTAAAATAGGAGGAAAACCTAAGTAATGTAAACCAAAATTTATGGTTACCATTAAATATTTTAATAATCTTACTAGAGCTTCCCAATGTTTATTTCCAAGATTATGAGTATGCTGACCTAATTTTCCCACAACTATAGCTATGTCTGATCTTGTACAATTCATTAAGTAAGATACAGATCCAATTATACATGCATACTCCTTTTGTGAAATAGGTTCTCCTACATGTTTCCTTAAGTGAATACTACATTCAAGAGGTGTTTTAACCGGATTACAATCATAGTGTCCAAATTTTCTAAGAATACATATATATATTACGATTTTGAAATGTTTGCAAAAGGTTTTAATTCCCGGGATCCATGTGAGTAGAGAGTGCAACACTGTTTCTTGCAGCCGAGGGAGAGGTCCACTCTTGTCGGGCAGTGTTTGATCATTATGGGATGAGAGGTTAAGTGTAAGACCATTGAGGGTAATATCTAATGGGCTAATCTTGCATCTGCCTATAGTCCCTGGGTTTTTATAAGGTGGCTTGACCCATTGACCATTTAGTGTAAATGTTGGGCCCATTAAGAGCCCATGGTGATGGACTCAAGGGTTCACTGTCTCCTACAGTGAATTCGGCCAGGCCTTGTAACAGAGGCTGGGCTGAACCCATGTGGCTGATGTGTAGATCAATGTTTGGGTCCCACGCCATACAAGGATATCAAACTGGGTAGCAGTTTGGAGGGTATGTGAGCAGATGAACTTAATGGGCCTAAATCCCAATTCGAACTAGCTTAATGAGATTAATTAAAAGATGGTGGTTCTAAGATTTAGATCAGCAGATAGGATAAGGGATTATCCCTATCCACTCAGAGAGTCCAAATCCAAATAAGGATTTGGATCAGGAAACTCCTAATTAGATTAGGAGGGCATATCTTTATCTGCAGATAAGATAAGGGATTATCCTTATCTCTTAAAAAGATTCCAGATCCAAATACAAGATTTGGATTAGGAAACTCCTAATGGGATTAGGAGAACCTCTCTTTAAGACTATAAATAGAGGAGAAGGGCAAACCCCAGTTCATTCTTCAAGATTACTGATCCAAGAGAGAAGACAACTGCAGTTGAACTGACGCCTTCTTTTGTTGTTGCCTTCTCCTGTTGTTGCCGCCATTGCCAGTTCGATCTTCACCTGTAAGAGCGATTAAGAAAGATTCTTGATACAAAAACTAATCTGAAGTCGTGCTTACTCGCCCTTCATCAGATTCTTGCTGAAGAATCAGATTCTTGCTAAAGAACCACCCTGCTGATTCTGCTCCACCCTACGCTGTGTCATCTTCAATGGGAGCAGTCTTTGGTGATCTCCTTAGGCGTGAACACCTTCATTGGGAGTTACTACTACTCTATATCAGGTATATCCCTCTCCTACCTTTTGGTTTCAGATCTGGTCTAGTTTAGGGTTCAAGATTGATCCTTGAAAATGCAGTTTTCTAAAATAGGGAATGTGATTCCCACATGGGAGAGAGAGAAATTTTTTGAAATTTCACCCAACTTACCTGCAGGTTTTGGCCATCCATATGATGCATCTCTCATCCCTTCAGTTCCCATTATTAGCATATCATCAACATATAGACAGATAATGACTCCTTTATTATTTTCAAATTTGCTATAAACACATCTATCAAAATCATTTCTGCTATATCCATTAGTTACTAACACAATATCAAATTTTGTAATACCATTGTTTGGGAGCTTGTTTTAAGCCATACAGAGACTTGATTAACTTACAAACTTTATTTTCTTGTCCTGGCATTATAAAGCCTTCAGGTTGCTTAATATATATTTCTTCATCTAATTCCTCATTTAAAAAAGTTGTTTTTACATCCATTTGAGGAACTACTAATTTGTAAATGGATGATATAGCAAACAAAATTCTAATTGTTATTAACCTTGCAACAAGGGAATATGTGTCAAAAAATCTATATCTTTCTTTTGTCTGAACCCCTTAGCAACTAATATGGCCTTGAACTTATCTGTTGTGCCATCTGGTTTTAGTTTTTTCTTAAAAATCCACTTACAATCCAATGCCTTAGTTCCAGATGGGAGATCTATAAGTTCCCCATGTGTGATTAGTGATTAAAGAGTTTATTTCACTTTTTATGGATTCTATCCAAAATACTGCATCAAGTGAAGCTATGGCTTCCTGATAGGTTAATGGGTCCTTGTCCACCAAAAATGTGAACATCCCATCACCCAAGTTTGTTTCTCTTCTTTGTCTTTTACTTCTCCTTAAGTATAGTTCTTGCCAAAGTGAAATACTGACTCCTTAAGAACTCACTTGTTTTTTGTTTCTAGTTTGGTTTTGGGAGGGTTCCCTATTTATTGTTTCTTTTCTTCAAAGATGTGCTCAAAGAACTCTGCATCTCGGGACTCTATTATTGTGTTGTTTTCGACAACATTACCAATTGTTTTAATTACAAGGAACCGATAAGCTGCATTGTTTTGTGTATATCCAATGAACACACAATCACGGGTTTTCGGTCCTAATTTCTTTCTCTTATATTCAGGTATTCCAACATTTTCTAGGCAGCCCCAAGCTTTTAGATAGTTCAAACTAGGTTTTTTGTTATGCCAAAGTTCAAAAGGTATTTGTCCTTTCTTCTTGGGTGGTATTCTATTATATAGGTGACTAGCCGTTAGGATTGCTTCCCCCCACAAATTCAAAGGTGCACCTGATCTAATCAGCATTGCATTCATCATTAGATTAATGTTGATAAGGGGCTATGCTTTCATGTATAATTCCATTTTCTTAAAAGAATTTTCTAATGGTTTGTCCATCATATTCAGTCCCTCTATCTGTTGTAAGTCTTTTTATTTTTTTTCCTAACTGATTTTCTACTTCTGTTTTGTAGTTTATAAAAGTTTGATCAGTCTCATCTTTTAATCTAAGTAGAACTACTTTTGCATATCTATAGAAGTCATCTGTAAATGTTATATAGTATCTTTTTCCTCCTCTAGCTTCATGACATTTAAGGTCTCCTAGATCATTGTGTATAAGTTGTAGTAATTCAGTTTCTCTTTGTATATCTTTATGAGGTCTCTTAGTGAATTTTGCTTCTACAGATACTTGACATTTTTCATTTATAAAATTAATAGAAACATTCAAAACTCCTAATTTACATAATCATTTTAAATAAGGAGCATTACGATGTCCTACTCTACCATGCCAAATATCAAAAGCTTCAACGATATAAGCAGAAGAAGAAGCAGTTTTATTCATAACAATATCAAAAATATTCAGTGCAAATAATCTCCAACATTGTATCCTTTTCCAATAAAAAGCATTATTCTTAGTTAACACGGCCTTGTCTGCTTCAAATGTGAGTTTCACTCCTACTTTGTTGAGGACTGCTCCCAATACCAAGTTTCATCGGATCTCTAGCACTTGTAGCACATCATTCAGCTTAGAATCTTTCCTAAAGTCAGTTTCAGGAGCACCTTCCCTTTGCTGATGACCTTCGAAGCTTGTGTGTTTCCCATGAAGACTTGCTCTCCTTCAAACTGAGTTGTATACTCATAGAAGAAGTTGCGGCCCCACATATGTGATTGGTAACACTAATGTTGTTAGACAGTGTATGCCCTTAGCTCCAATCAGAATGATGTACATTATGGCGTTTAATGTAAATGAATAAAATACATATTTGAATCATGTTATTATGGTGTGTTTCTGTGTAATACCCTTAAATTGGACACATATGAGACTCGTGTTAGTTTAGAATTTTCATAGCCGTTGGATAGATCTGGAGAGATTTATCCTGCCAAGGCTGACACTTATGTGCCGCCAAGTTGGGTGGGGTGCCTTGTCTCAGCTGCTAGGGTGAGACCTGAGGTACATGAAAGAATGATAGGATCCATCATATGGACGCCAAAAAGGTTGCGGAAGGGGTGGGCGAATTTCAAAAATTTCCTACCTTTCTTCCAACTGGGAATCATATTCCCTAAATTTAGAATACAATGTTCAACGATCTACTCGAACCAAACCAAATCAGATTTGAACCAAGAACAAAGGGAAGGGTTATACCTGATACGGAGAATCAATATCTCCCAACGTCGGTGTTCACGCTAAAAGAAATTCCAAGATCCGCTCTCGCTGAAGATGACACAGCATCGGTGGAGCAGAACCAACAGTGTTCATCCTACGAACCAAACTCTTCACAAGAATCCGTTGGAGGCTTAGAGCACCGAACCAAATCAGTCTTTCAATAAGGACTAATATCAAGAACTGATTTCTTGATCGTCCCTTCAGAGAGATTCGAACTATGCAGTAAGGTGGCGGCGGCTGGAGGAGAACCCTAGAGCAGAAAGTGGCGTGAATGCTAATTTCACTCTAGGGAAGGTGAGATCCTATCTCATATTGCAGAAGTAGTTACTGCTTCTACCCTGGTTTGAATTCTTGTAATTCTTTATTAGGGTTTTTCTCCTTTCTTAGTGATTAAGAAGCCTCCTAATCCTATTAGGAGTTATCCCAATCCAAATTTGTATTTGGATAGGGGATAATCTCAATCTTATCTGCAGATTGGGTTAGCCTACTCTTGATCTCATCAGGAGGTTACCAGATTCTAATCATATTTGAATTTGGTTTCCAAGAGTGGATAGGGTTAAAACCCTAATCCTTTTATCTAACCCTAATCTCACATCCGCCCCCTTAAGTGGGTAATCATATTATCCCAATTCGAAATGGGCTTTAGGCCCAATAAGTAATCAGTGCTCAATAAGTTTTCAAACTACTGCCCACTTAGGTTTCTTTGTATGGTGTGGGACCCAAGCATTGATCCACACATCTTCCACATGGGTTCGGCCCAGTCTTTGTTACAAGGCCTAGCCGAATTCACTGAAAAGCCCAGAGAACCCCATGAGCCTATCACATGGACTCTAGGGGCCCAACACTTACACTAAGTGGTCCCTGGGCCAAGCCATCTTATAAAAACCCATGGACTGTGGGCAGATGCAACATTAGCGCATCAGGTATAACCCTAAATGGTCTTACACTTAACCACTCAGCCCATAATGATCAAACACTACCCGACAAGAGAGGACCTCTCCCTCGGCTACAAGGAACAGTGTTGCACTCTCTACTCACATGGATCCCGGGAATTAAAACCATTTGCAAACATTTTGAAACCGTATATGTATATATATCATATATATAAAATTTACAAAACAAATGGTAGCTATAAATATATAACCCTAGCAAGTGTACTAGTTATCAAGTAGTATAATAATATCGTTCCCACGGGGATTTAACAAAATAAGTATTAGAATCACAGTTTTCCATAATTATTTGGACAATCGAAATTTGGAATTGAGCAAGAACTACTGAT
>NW_010729313.1:214760-234526 GCF_000365185.1 Nelumbo nucifera
CAAAAGTACATCAAATCGGATTGAAGCTAAGGGCATACAAAAACTGTCTAACACCAAGTTCTTGAACAATTGTTTGTTATAGTAAGCTTTGTGATCTGCTTTTTTAAGGGAGGGTATGTCATTGCACTTGGGTTTGTCATGGCCTTTCTGGGGTTGCCAGGGTATGTTATCATGCTTGAGTATGCTAAGTGTTGAGATTCATTGTCGTGTTTGATGTTGTTATGGCCTTTTTTTTTTTTGCCATTGTCTGTCATCGACCTTGGGATTTCCAAGGTCTTCCTAGGTTTGCCAGGACATGTTATCACATTTGAGAAAACTAAGTGTCAAGACTTATCATCGCATCGGGTGTTGCTGAGGCTTCCCTAGGTCTATTAGAGTAGGTCACCATGCTTTAGCAAGCTAAGCGCCCGGATTTTTCATCGCACCTGGTGTTGCCAGGGCCTTCCTAGATTTGCTAGGGTAAGTCAACGCATTTTAGATAGATAAGTGTTGTGATTCTGTCACCGCACCTGGTATTTCCAAGGCCTACATGGGGTTGCTAGGGTATATTTCATCACTTCTTAAGGAGCTCAATGTTTGGATCTATCATCACACCTAGTGTTACCAAGTCCTTCTTGGGGTTGCCAGGGTATATGTTGTCACACTTGGGGTTGTCAAGGCCTTCCTGGGCAAACCAGGGAATATATTATCACGCTAGGGGTTTTCAAGGCCTTCTTGGGCAAACCATGGAATATTTCATCGCTTTTGGGGTTGTCAGGGTCTTCCTAGAGAACTAGGGTATATGCCATCGTGCTTGGGGTTGTTAGGGCCTTCCTGGAAGACCAGGGTATATATCATCGCACATGGGGTTTCCAGGGCCTTCCTGGCGGACCAAGGTATATGTCATCATGCCTGGCGAACCAGGATAAAATCGCGCCCGGTGGACCAGGACCTTCCTGGCGGACCAAGGTATATGTCATCACGCCTAGCGAACCAGGGTATGTGTCATCGCAACTAGTGGACTAGGGCCTTCCTGGTGGACTAGGGCCTTCTTGGCGAACCAAGGTATGTGTCATTGCACTTGGGGTTGTTAGGGTCTTCCTAGAGGACTAGGGTATATGTCATCGTGCCTGGCGGACCGGGGCCTTCCTGGCAGATCAGGGTATATGTCATCGCACCTGGTGGACTAGTGTATAGTACAACCAAGGTGTTAGCCTGGAGGCAGTGCTCGGGTCTGGTAGACCAGGCCTGTAATGAGTAATTTGTGTTGGCGATTAGTGCTTGTTGCTCAAGACTTCTATGTGATGCTGCAAGAAATTTGTTACCAAAGTGCAAGATTTGTGATGAATGGGTAAACTTTTGCTTAAAACCCGCTCTAAAATTCATGAATTTGGAATCATTCATTCTTCATAAAGTAATGAGGACCTATTGTTTTGAAAACATGTTTTTGAGAAACGATGATGAAACATGATTTTGCAACCAAGAGATTATATGTTTTATGAGGCAATGCTAGAAGTATTTTTTTCAAAAATAACACTTTGGCAAGAAATATCATGCCATAATGGTGTGTTTTGAAAATGATTTTTAGAAAAAATAAACAATTCTTTGCTAAAATGCCAAATCTTGTTTCCATATTATTTTTGGTTTTGCAAAAACAACCCTCCATGTAAAGAACCGAACTTGCACATCCAGAGCTTCGGATTTGAACTACTATAATTTGAACACACCAAAATGTGGGTTTAGTTAGTATAGGAGTAACCTAATCAGGAATATGAGTACCCCAATTTTATTTATTATTGTTATTATTTACCCTTTTTTCTTTATGTTACGATAGCTCTCACGCATACCTCATAGATTTGGCTAAATGATAACCTCAACTTATAATATCCCCCGAGTTCCCTTTATCATGCTTAAAACAATTTTCAATCCGATTTATTTTGTTTGACAACTACAAGCATCTGAATTCTACTAGTGGGGCACATTTCACCGGCCTTTACAGACATGTAAGTTGGTCACTTGATCTATAAGATGTTGCATAAGAAGGGGAGGAGTTGGGTAGCCCACTGAGGTTCAAAGGACCAACACCTAATACCTTCATCCAAGATGAACTAAATGAGAAGTTTTTCTGACTACTATCTACTACCACCAAGTGGATTCATATACGAATATCAGCTCGGTAAACACTCACATAAGCTCCTATTAGACCTTGCGAATGAAAAACATGGTTGGTTAAGTCATACTTGTAAGCCAAATCGCTTCAGTGATTGAACACACATTAATCCAAGACTAAAAAAAGAAAGGCTTTAGTTGTAGGGGATGAAGTCTTATAGCTAAGTTACTCATACCCCAGTGCAGTATGATTTGTAATTAAGATAAGACAAGGTCAAGTAATCTTAATGTTAAAGTTGGAACAAGAAAAAAAGAAGAAGAATGATATTCAAAAAAATATTATTCTATTTAAAACAAATACGAATTAGCTACAAACAAAAGGTGCATCAAATTTCAACTAGGTGATTTATAAAACTGCAAACTTGTTGGGGTAAAAGGATAAAATTTATAGGCCAGGCATTATTAGACTCTTTAAACTGTACCTTATGGAGAATATATGTGTTACCATTCGTAGGGCTTATTTTGTTTTCTATTTTCCTAGAAAAGTTACCCCTCTCAAAACATATCCTTTTAAGTAGTGTGGTTGACCTAGATAGTTGATTGATAGAAGAGCTTAGTAGCATATGAAATGAGTGATGCAACACCCTTATGTGTAAAGTTCTAATTTGACAAACAACATAACCAATATAAGTCTATTTGCCTCCTATAATTTTCTCTAGCAATTTGCACTCGTGACCTTATTTTGATGTATGCAATGTGCTTGGGGTGATAATGAACTACATGTACTTACACCCAGCCTCCACCCAAAAAACTTATATCTGTATTGATTTTAATGGAACCAAGAGTAGGAGCTTGCCAAAAACTAGGACTTTCCTTTTCTCTACCAGCACCAGAAGAAGGCATCCATTCTTGGGTAAGTGTTTTATCCACCTGGGAAAAGGGTAAATTTTACAAATGTTTTCAACCCAGTCGGTCAAACCGTTCAAATCACTTGACCAAGATTCCAGGTTTGGTTCAGTCAAGACTCTTCAGACGGTTAGAAACCGTTTATTTGGTCAAGAACCGTTCAACCCTGTGACCACGTCATGGGTTGCACATTTAATACATGCAAACTTTCGGAGGCCATGACATTGCACTAAATTGTTCGATTGGGGTGATTTTTTTTTTTATTTTGGGTAACTTTTTGAGATTTGTGTGTCCCCTTGCCCCACTATTATTTAAATATAAAATAAATTAAATAATACATATAACATGTCTAAAACATATTTATACATTATTTATTGCTAAATATATATTTATACACAAAAAATAGTTCAACCCAGCCAGTCGAACCGGTGACTCGCGACCCGGAGGCAAAAACAATTCAACCTCTGGGTCGATTTTTAAAACATTGAAATTTACCTAAAAAAGTAGTCCAAAAATTTATATCAGGGAAATTCATTTTTCTGTATACTTTTACACTTGTAAAAGAATGCTAAAAGTTGGAAGTTGGCCAGCTTCCACATTTACCAACTACCCCCAAAAACAGACCTCACGTAAGCTTTAAAAAAAAAACACTTCACATGCACCTTGTTCTATCCCCACCCTTAATCCCCTTAATGTGTAATGAGTGTTTAGAAAATCATATCGAACCAGCCAATTGAATCGATTGAACCGTGACAGGGACCCTGACCAATTCGATTTCATGAAACCACTCGGGTCCATACATAAGTGAAATTTTAAAATTTTGTTAACAAGATTTGAACCCAAGACCTTTTATTTTCACAAATTACTTAATTACCACTAATCCACTTCGCTACTTATGCTAAGGTATTAACCCTTACCACTAATCCACTTCTTATTTTCATAGATTACTTAAACACCTTATATTTAATGTATTAACCCTCGTTCTTATATTGAATGTTATATTAATTGATCATATTAAATAAAAATAAGTATGACAAACAATAATTATTTTTATTGATGATAGAAATAAAATACAAATTCAAAATCAACCCAAAATGGAATCATTTTCTTGTTTGGTGGCAAGTCAACAATTCTCCTTTTGGCATCAAAATGTGTCAGCCATTTATGTTATAGTTAATTAATAATGAAAATTAAAAAAATATAAAAATACACAAAAGTATAAAAAAATAAACAATTGTAGAGAACATTTGGATGCCCCTCTAATATCATATATTCATCATATTAAAAAGGGAAAATTCCACTTTAGTACCCTTAACTTTGGGGGTAGTGTCTAGTTAGTACCCGAACTTGCAAACGTGTCACTGCAGTACCCAAACTTTCAAAAAGTGTCAAGTTGGTCCCTGTCGTAAGTATTATGTCCGTTATATCCTTCACGTGGTGACATGTGACAACCTAAAATTTTCAATACATCAACAATGCCCTTTAATCCAGTTTAAACACCATTTTACC
Source organism: Nelumbo nucifera (assembly GCF_000365185.1). Next base: position 219,264 of record NW_010729313.1, read on the forward strand.
CTTTCCACACCTGTTTAATATTTGGGAATGTAGGGTTGAAGCTTAACAACAAAGACTGAGATCCACTATTACGTGTTCGTTCAAGCTACAAGCTACACCAACTGAAAAACTGGTGAATGATTAGTGATCCATATTAACCAGGTACAATATCTATTTTCCGGTTATGTGATCATTTATGTTTTCATAAATACGAGAGGATTTCCTTGATAACAAAGTTTCAAACGCCGGGTCATCAATATTATTAACTCCAAATTGAAAACATTTGGAGGATCCCCTTGAAGTTCCTCTTTCAATCCAAATGTTTGTAGTGACACTTTTTGAAATGACGAAGACATGTCAAGGCTTGAACCAACTTGACACTTTTTGAAAGTTTGGGTATTACAATGACACATTTGAAAGTTTGGGTACTAACTTGACACTATCCGCAAAGTTCAGGGTACTAAGTGGAATTTTCCCTATTAAAAAAATAAATGTGACAAATAACAATAATTTTTATAGACATGGAAATATAGAAAAATTATAAAAAAATAATTGGAAACATATTATTCACTATCATTATCATCATCAAAAACTTTCATGTGCAAAGCATGAGAATCAATGATTATACTAACAAATAATATGGTATTTTACATATTTCATGATGCTCCATTTGTCTTTGCACTTGTACAAATGAATGAGTGAAAATGAGAAGAACGTAAATTCTAATCCACTTTAACATTAACTTCCACTTTAATTTGCTTGAGTTTTTATTTTATTTGATATGTACACTACAAATAGACCTGTTCATGGGCCAAGTCGGGTCGGGCTTTCACTCTTCATTAACAGATTTTTTAAGGCCCTAGAGAGAGAGAGAGAGAGAGAGAGAGAGAGAGAGATCCAAAAATACTATGAATTTCCCCTAAAGAATTCCATTTATAGCATCAAAACAGAAACAAATGCATAGAGAAGAGATGACAACAGAAGCACCTGTTGAAAAGAAAATTAAAGAAGAGGAACAAGAGAGAGCTCAAAGAGAAGACTTTCATTGCCTTTTGATCCCAAATCTCTGCTGATATGACTAGCAAATCTCTCTGAGTGAGCTTCGGTGATGTACATTTATTGAGACTAGTAAAGTGTACGCACATTGCACATGGTAATATCAAATGATGATAATAATAGTCAACAACCAAATGGCCTTATTGGTTGAACCATTAACCTATTTAACCAAGAAAATTGACTATGATTAAAACATTAATTCATTTTTTTTCTTTGTATTTTAGCCATTTCTATCTTTACTAACAATAATTCTTATTTTTCAAACATATCTTAGTTTAATATGAAGAATATATAATATTAATTCAAGTTCAAATTCTTCTATACAATTTGTAAAAAAAACTATATTTATATTTTTTATTATTTAGTTTATGAGATAATAAAAATTATTTATTTACCAAGAGGAAATGCAATTCCAATATATTGTTTGAATATTAGTTTTTAATATTATGGTCAAACCAATTATTTATATATCATTTATATATAATATATATGTTATTTATTATTTATTTATAGATATGTTATTTATATTGCATTTTCTTAAACTTCTTATATGATGAAAATAGTTGAAAAAATACTTATATTTTTTATTTTACTTTATTTCAACTATTATATTTTCTTTTCCTTTTAATAATTTATTATTTTTTTAATTAACTCAAGTCGTATCAAATTCAGATATCCAACATATTGATCGGATTCAGATTTGAATCAATATTTATGAGAACCGATCAAATCTTTGGATCAAATCGAATTCAAATATACCCTGATTCAAATCCAATCTGATCTATTTGCATCCCTACCAAACCATTTGCCTACAATGACCTATCTAATTAAATCATTGAACCATTTGACATGGTTAGTGGGGTCATGTGTTAGACATTAATGCTCTTTATTTTTTATCCTAATTTTTATCTCATTTCTATCATTAAAGAAAATAATTCTCATTATTCACACTTTTCTTATATAATAAATATATAAAATTATAGAATGTACCCAAAATTATCTATAAATTTCTACATTTTCTAGAATTTTATGTATTTTATTATTTAATAATAACATGTGTTGATTCATTTGACATGGATAGTTGAACCACTAAACCACCACTTGGATGAAAAACCATTTTTTCCTTTTTCGGTTAATTTTAAATCATGTTTTACATTTTCAACATCAATAAAATTAATTCTTATTTCCGTATTTATTTTTGCATGTGGCAGTACTAAATGATGATGATGATAATAATCAGTAAGCAAAGGACCTTACTGGTTGAACCATTAACCTATTTAACCAAGAAGATGGACTATGATTAAGACATTAATTCTTTTTTTTTCTTTGTATTTTAGCCATTTCTATTTTACTAACAATAATTCTCATTTTTTTAAACAATTTTTTGTTTAATATGAAGAATATATAATATTAATGTATGTTCAATTTTTTTTATAAAAATTCTATATTTTTATTTTTTATTATTTAATTTATGAGATAATAAAAATTACTTATTTACCAAGAAGAATTGCAATTCCAATATATTGTTTGAACATTGGTTTTTAATATTGTGGTTAAATCAATTATTTATATTATAGAATATATATCATTTGTATATAATATATGTTATTCATTATTTATTTATAAATATGTTATTTATATTGCAATTTTGTAAACTTTTTATATAATGGAGATAGTTGAAAAATACTTATATTTTTTGTTTTTTATTTCAACAGTTATATTTTCTTTTTCTTTTAATAATTTATTACTTTTTTAAAAAATTAAATAGGATTGTATCATATTCAAATATCTAACATCTTGATCGGATTCGGATTCAAATCAATATTTATGAGATCTGGTCGAATCTTTGCATCAGATCATATTTGAATTAGGGTATATTCAAATCTAATCTTATTTGTTTGCATCCCTACCAAACCGCTTGCCTACGATGACCTAGCTAATTAAATTATTGAATCATTTGACATGGTTAGTCGGGTCATGTGTTAGACATTAATGCTCTTTATTTTTTATCCTAATTTTTATCCCATTTCTATCATTAATGAAAATAATTCTCATTAATCACACTTTTTTATGTGATGAATATATAATATTATAGAATGTACCCAAAATTATCGACAAATTTCTATATTTTCTAGAATTATATGCATTTTATTATTTAATAATAACATCCATTTGACATGTATAGTTTAACCACTAACCCATCATTTGGATGGAAAAACCATTTTGTTTTTTCAATTGATTTTAAATCATGTATTCCATTTTCATCATCGATAAAAGTAATTTTTATTTTTACATTTATTTTTGTTTAATATGGTGAATATATAACAATAGAATTGTATCAAAATGCTTTATACAAAGCTTATATTTTTTTTTGAGTTTGTTTGTATGTATGTATGTATTTATGTATTATTTGTTACTTAGTTATGACATCATAGATTGACCCATTTGACCAGGAATGTTAGATCATTGACCTACCTACCATCTAGATATGGAAATGGTTTCATTTTTAAACTAGTTTTAAATTTTGTATTTCATTTATATCATTGATAAAATAATTATTATTCATCATACTTATTTTTGTTTATATTATTAGTATATAGTATTATAAATGTGCCCAAAATTGTTTCATATTTTTTTGAAATATTCTATTTTAAAAAATTTATTTTTAATTATACATCATGGGTTAACCTATTTGATTTCATTTCTAGGTTTATTTTAAAAATATAAAATTTCATTCTATTAATAAGTATTGTGTATGGATTAGTGGAATTTAATGATGATAAATAAAAGTATTTTTTATACTTCTAAACTTGTATTATTTATTTATAACATCATGAAACTATCCATTTGACCCAAATGGTTGAACTACTTACCCACCACCTAGATGAAAAATATGATTTCATTTCTAGTTTATTTTAAAAATATAAAATTCCATTCAATTATTGTGTATGGATTTATTAGTGGACTTTAATGATGATAAACAAAAGTATAAATGTTGGATTCAATGAGAGAGAATGTGATTTATTTAATGACTTAAATGTGAGACTTAATGAGAGCTAATTGAATGTACTTAATGATATTCTTTTAATTACATTTTCTACCCTTTCAATGGAGATGAACTAAATTCAAGAGGAGGGGTATTTCAATAAAGAAAAATTCCATAAGCCCATACCTCCCCATTCACACTTTTATAAGTAGTATAGGTTATCCTTAATGGGTTTGTTTCCGCTGCTGAACAGAGAGAATGTGTCATTGAGGTGTTAGCCTAAGTTCGCCATCGGAGGTTGCCAGAGAAGAAAACAGTTGAAAGGGAGCAACCAAACAAGGAACTAAGAATCGTTGGTCCATTCGCCGAAGATCACCGCCTTGCCATAGAGGAAAACACTTGAGAAGAACGTATGCTGATCCATTGGCCATTGCTAGGTTGAGCTCTGACCTTTGAGGCTCTAAGAGATGAGTTTCTCAAGAAAACCAAAAACGGCGAACATAGTGAGAGAGGAAAGGGGAACGTCGGGTTTGAATAGGGTTTTGAAACTTGGGAGTTCGGATTTAGAAATTATAAAGAAAATAAATAAAAAATGTATATATTAATATATATTTTATATTATATAAATTAGTCAAGTCGGGTCGGGCTCAGGCTGGGCATTTTTGACAAATCTTGAGCCCGGCCCGAAACACAATCGGGCTTGGTGTTTTGGGCCCGAGGTTAGGCCTGCGGGCTTAACTACATGTCCAAGCCCAACCAGGGTGCGAGTCGGACCAGGCCGGGCCGTCGAGCTACCTGACCCATGAATAAGTCTAACTGCAAACAAAACAAAATAACATAAAATTTGGAAGCACTCCCATATTTTACACAAGTTCAAATAAAATTATACTTCAAGCAATCCAAGCATAGAGAGAAAAATGTTGAAGAGAAAAAATAATTAAATTGGATGGATAAGTTTGTGCTTTGAAAAATAAGCTACAACAAATTACCTTTGTTATGAGCTAATAAAAATGAGGGTAAAATACAAAAACCTCTCCTTACGTTCCTAACAATCATAAAAACCTCCCCTATAATTTTATTTTAACAAATATCTCTCATGAACTTTTGAGAAACTTGACAAAAACCTACCTTCTGTCATCTTTCCATATAGAAAATGTTAGATTAATGCACCATTTTTTTCCAAATACAAATTATACCCTTTTATAAATTATTTTACATACAAAATTACTGAAATAACCATATTTTAACTTGACAAAAACCTCCTTTAATGGTCATCTTCTAACATTTTTGTTGAGTTAAAACAGGGTTATTTCAATAATTTTGTATGTAAAATAATTTATAAAAGGGTAGAATAGATATTAGGAAAAAACTAGTGCATCAGTCTAATGTTTTCTGTTTGGAAAGGTGACGGAAGGTAGGTTTTTGTCAAGTTTCTTAAAAGTTCAAGGGAGGTTTTTGTAATGAAACTAGAGGGGAGATTTTTATGATTGTCAAAAACTTCAAGGGAGGTTTTTGTATTTTAGCCTAAAAATAAAGGTGACAACCAATAAAAAAAGTTGGTTTAGGGCCTGTTCATTTGCACTATAGTCTAACATCTAAATGCCTCTAAAACTATAATAATTAATTTAAGAGGTGTATTAGAGTTGGTAAACTTTTCTCGATTACAAAGTTTGAATGTAAAGAATGTTGTTTTAAATCAGAATGATGAGTTCTAAAACATAACAATTGACCATTTTAACCCTTGATATAAGAAAGGATGTTTAACTATTTAACAAACTAATTAAAAATTAAATAAGTTAATATAAAATATTTAATAATTAATAAAATTAATAAAAATTATAAATAACTAAATATTTTAAAGAATTGAGCATTTGAAAATTAATTAATTAATTAACTAATAATTAATAATTATCAATTAATTAAACTGGTCACTAAATAAGTTTATTTTACTAAGTATATAACCAATAATTTTACAATTAATTATTAATTACATAATTATATAATTGTTTTTAAATAATTAATTTTTAATTATTTTAATAATTTAATTAAATAATAACATAATAAGTTGTTAATTATTTATTATTATGAAATGTTTATTACATAATAATTAATTATCAATTATGAATAATCAAATATAATTAATAAAACAAATCATCATAATTAAATATTATTAAATGATTCACAAAAATAATAAACTAAAGAAATAATTAATAAAATAGTAATGATTCATAATCAATTAATTACTAATAGACCCAATAAAAAGTCAACCCAACTCGTGAACCTAACTTGCCCAAAAAAAGTTGGTTAGGGTCCCTTATCTAGTGACCCGAACTAAAAGACGACATAGTTTGACCTCACCCAAAGAGAATTCATGTTGGATTGGGTTGGGTCATGGTCACTACTAGGTCACCCTTTTTTTTCCAAACCAATATTGACCCAGGTGATTAAACCCATACTTTTGGTAAAAGCTATTGATTTGGTCAAAGACCAATTGACCTAAGTAGTTGAATCATTGACTTGTTTTTCCTATGGATCAACCTAACCTAAATATTTAGGGTTAGGATCTAGCCTTTGTCGACCCAACACAACTTGAAATAACTAAAAAAATGCATTGATCCAACTTAATCTCGAACCAACCTAACCCGATTGTTAGATCTAATTATTAAAAGTAATCGAATAATTGAGCATTTAATGAATATTTAAATGTTACTTATAAAATAGTTTTTTTATTTTTATTAATAGGTTAATATATAGTATTATTTCTAGTGTTTTATTATTAATTTTATTATTTTTTGTTAATATCATTATTATTGATAATATTATAAAAAAAAGGAAGAAGGAGATTATTGTTGCATGCCCACGTGGGATCCTCAAAGGAGAAAGTGTTTTGAAGGTATATTTGAAAAACAAAAACAGCATTACATGAAAGGATTGGTATACTTACCAAAAAAAGAGAAAGGATTGGTATGATACGACTCCATATCTCCTACCCACAAGAAATTTGTCCACGTCTACCCACAACACACTACCTTTGTGCATTGAGAACATCTCCCCATGCATAATACTATGTAGGAAGACGAGATTAGGAATGGCAACGGGGCGGGTTCAGGGTGGCGATCATATTCCTCGTCCCCGATCCCGATTCTAAAATTAACCCCCATCCCGTCCCCGATCCCCGTTGGGGATAAAATTTGCCCCCCATCCCCGATCCCCAACGGGGATGGGTTCCCTGCAGGGACCTAAATCCCCAAAATTTTTTAAATAACAATATTTTTTAAAATAAATAAAATTATAAACTATAAATAATATTTTAAATATGTTTTGATATACATATATATAATACAAAAAAATATATAACAATATATATTTAATATGCATAACATTTAATATATATATATATATATATATATATATATTTATAATCGGGGTTGGGGCAGGGCAGGGACCTCAATCCCCATCCCCGACCCCATTGGGGAAGTCGGGGATGAGGAAAATTGCCATCCTTAGATGAGATGTTCCCCATGTGTGGTTGCAATGTTATGTGGGTAGACATGGACAGAGTTCTTGTGGACAAGAGATCCAGACTCGTATGATACATACGTTAAGGCTGAAGATTAAAGATTTAAAGAGTGAATCGAATGCTCAAAGTGAGACAGGATCTCCTCCTCACGAAGGGCGCCTCACACCGACCTCACACGCATATCCTGTCATGCATTGGGAATATCTCCCGTACTTGTAAGTTATTATTCATGGGAGATATTCCCAATGTATGGTGGATGTGCCACTGAGGCGCCCCTGTGTGAGGAGCAGATCCCGTCCCGCTCAAAGTGCAAATTTTTTATACTGTGTACTTTAAGACTTCAACGTTTGGCACTATCAAACAGGCCCTCAGTTTACCACATCTAATTATCTTTCTTTTTTATTGATCAGTCGCATCTAGTTATCTTTCCTTAATTAATCAGGTTTCATGCGACAGAAAATCAGAAGGAAACACAAAGTTGAGGATAAATTTTTAATAAAACTTCTGAAAATCTTTAAGACTGCGTTTTGTTTGAAAGAAAAGATAGGAAAAGTTAGAAAAACCTATACAACTTAAGAGAACTCTCTCAAGTCTCAACATTATATTTATCTTTTACTTCCTATAAAACCAAACACAGCCTTAATAATCATGATAAGAGGTATAATATGGATTACAATGCAAAATAGTGGAATAATAAATTTGTTAGGCTCAATTTAAAAAGAGTACAAATACAAATATATACAACATAAATACATACAAAATAATACAAAATATAAGACATCCAATGCGTTACTGGGGAGATTGATAAATGACATAAGCTAGACCTGACTCCTGACTCCTGAGTCCAATCTTGATACACTACTTCAGCTCGTACATGTTACAGTCCTTACGTCAGGCTGATGCACCATGTCATCCCCAAGAACCGTAGAGGATTTAAACCAGTATTGTCCTACTCAGATCGGACCAGACATTTGAATCAGGAACCCGGTTAACCAGTGAGCATTCCAATTTCCTGCCCAGTCTGAGTCTGACAATATTGATTCCAATTTCTTTTTGATAAATCTGAATACTTAAAATTTCTACTTCCAGTGCTTGCCTAAAACGTTGCTTTCTAAGGCCCATTTTGAGGAAAAACTTTGGCTGTTTGAAAAAACAGCCCGGTCTGTTTTGATAACATGAGGTGAATGACATCTGGTCATGAGTGTAGGTAAAACAGTATGGGGTAATAGCATATAAGGGCAATTTTTGGGGTTTAATATCAATAAAAGTAATATTTTTAAAAAAATTTCAAAAATATATTAACTTTTTAAAAATAATATCAATAAAGGGCAAAAGCACTGTTCATCATCTTCTTCTTGTCATTTGTTCACAACAACGCCGCCCGCTACCACCCACCATCGCCGTCTGCTGCTGCCCGCCGCCACCTCTGCCTCCGGCCACCTCCGGGCCGGAGGTGGAGGCGGAGATGGGCGGAGGTGGCAACGGGCGGCGGTGGCAACGGGCGGCGGTGCTGTGAACAAATGGTAAGAAGAAGATGATGAACAGTGTTTTGCCCTTTATTGATATTAATTTTAAAAAGTTTACCTATTTTTAAATTTTTTTTTAAAATATTACTTTTATTGATATTAAACTCCAAAAGTTGCCCTTGTATGCTATTAACCCTATTTACACTCAATCTTTTTTAATTCAAAAGACACATGAGTACCTGAATCAATTAAGGTGTCATGTGCATGTGAAGAGGCTCCCAAAACATCCAAGCTGTTTTTTCCAAACAGCCAAAGTGAACCATTTTTATGAAACAGGTAGCTAAAAACTAATCAATTTACCAAACACTCCTTACACATTCTTCCTCTCACTTTACATTTATTTCCATCCATCTACTTGAGGCTAAGTTTCTGCTACCAACAAAACGCTCCCAACCCTGTACCAACAGGCTGCTGCAGCTGCACATTGGGAACATCTCTTGTTATTAAAAGCTACACATATGTTAAAGAGTAATAAGTATTGTGAAAGAAATGCAAGAAATAGAAAATTTTATGTAGACTTCACCTGTCTTAATGACTCGCAGTTATAAGATTTTTTTCTGAATCTGAAAAACCCACCAGTTGAGTTCAGATTGCACCCCACAAGGAGGTGCCCCACAACGTCCCACAGCACATCTCCATCATGTAGTTGGAACATCTCCCGATGATAGAACAGAATTGATGATATCATCATTGGAAGTATTCCCATTACACGGCGGGAATGTGCTGTGGAACGTTGTGAGGCACCCCTTTGTAGGGCACAGATGTGAACTCCCACAACTTATGACAGATGATGGTGCGGTGTGAGCAATAACTGAGTATCCGACATGGTCATGATATTATTAATTTCTTTAAGTTGTGTGCTTGTTTGTTTAAGGGAAATTTGCTTCAACTATCTAAAAATTAGTAATACCTCCCCTGGTTTTTGGATATTTATTAAAACTATCCTTATTAAATATTAATTGATTATTACATTTCTTTTGCTGCTTATTGCAATGCTATCTATGGTTATAAAGATAGAAATTGATGGTGTGCAATCCGGCCGGTCCTAACTGTCAACGACCTTGCCTCTAACTGGAACAACAGGGGGCCTGAAACGGAGAAGAAAGTGGGGGGTAGAGAGTCATTTATAACCACTTTGCGCACTCACTCCGAAGCTCAAGTTAGTATTCTCTCAAAGGCAAGATAAAATCAGATGGCGCAAAGTTCACATACCTTGTTCTTGGGGGGTAGAGAGCCTTTTATAACCACTTCGCGCACTCACTCCTAAGCTTTTGTTAGGTCGGGTATGATTGCCTCTGCGCTTCTACCAGTTCGGGTGTCATCACCTCTGTTGGGGCAGAACCGCCACTGCTCTCTTTGTCAGAGCCGTCTCTGTAACTGGAGATGGCAGTGGTAGGTGGCGGTGGCAGGTGGCCGTTGAAGTGCGTCTGTCAGGCGTTAGATCCCGAGTCAATCAAGTGCGCCGCCCCTGGGTACGGACTTCTTTGGTGTCAGGTATGGTACAGTTGTTCGGTTCGGCGTCCTGGAGGCGAAGTGCTGGAGTGGTGTGCGAGGTGAAGTCTTGAGTTCGAATAGGGATGTGGCCCGAACTGCCATGGGGCAGGCCAGTTCGGGTTGTTGCCCTTTGTGTTCGTAAGGCTCGGGGCATAAGGGAGAGCTCGGGCTCCTTATGGGGAGTTCGGGCTCCTTGTAGGGAGTTCGGACCGCTGGTTCGTCCATTCAGAGCTCGCGCCTTGGCGTGCTGTTGTGCCGAGCTGTTACCTTTGCCACGTGTTGAGTGGTTACGAGGTCGGGCCAAATCTTCCTTCATCAATTGCCCCCCACTCCTCACGCTAACGGTCTTGCCCTGGCACGGGGAGTTCGCGAGGTGGCGGGTGGATTTGTCCTGTACTTCGAATTGGTTGACTGATAGCGCGAGGTGCGCGTTCGTCAAGATTTTCCTAGGTTTCTCGAGTGCCAAAAAGACGAGAAACGCGCCAATCTGCCTATAAATGCTGACAGACATGACAGCGCGCGCTTTATTTCAAAATTCAAAAAGCGCGCTGCTGGGAGACGTAACAGCGGGCATCTACTGCCTTTAAACCAAGGAGACGTGCGCTGACGCTCTTTTCAGATTCAAGAGACGTGTGGCCAGTCACGTCTCGGTCTCAGGAGACGTGCGGTCAGCGCGACTACGGGCCGTTGGATTGGCTTTGATCTAAGTCATTGATTCTCAGTTACTGTGGGTATAAATAGTGGGGGACCCCAGTCGCTGTCATTATCCTGCGTTTTGCTTCTTGAGCTCGCGTTCAAGTTTCAGCTCGCATTCAAGCCTTTAGCTCGCGTTCACGTTCCCGTAGTCCGTTTGCTTTTTTCCGGGTGAGTACTTTCTTGGAATCCTTTTTCTCCTTCCGATGTCTAGCTCGGATAGCTCAAACAGTTCTTCAAAGGGGTCGGATGCAGGTTCTACGAACCGAGTTGCATCCCCCAACAGTCCTAGTGAACCTGAGGTAGAACTCGAGGAAGAGTTCGAACCCGTAGGCCGAGTCGCCTCGGGTAGTTTGGCGTCCTCCTCTCATCGAGGTCGGACGTTAGACAAGTTTGGGCCCTCGACCATGATGCCTGAGGGGCTTCACTCCCTTATTACCCAGTTCAACTTGCCTAGGGAGTACACCTACTTTATACCCTCGGGTAGTTTCCCTTGGGAACACGGTCCTGATGAGATCGTGATATTCCGGGAGCAGCTCGTTGCGGGGTTGCACCTGCCTTTCCGCCTCATCATTGTTGAGGTTATGAACCACTTAGGCGTTACTGTCGGCCAACTTCACCCAAACTCCATTCGTAACTTGGTGGGGACAATCTCCCTATTTTGCGAACAGGTCTTGCCTTTAGACCTGGAGATCTTCTCTTCTATTTTAATGCTTAAAAAGCAAGCGGGTCCCCTTCCCGGGCGTAGGCGGGCGTATTACCTGTCTCCTCGTCCGGGTTTTAAGCTTTTACACGGACTTCCCAACAAGGTCACAGTGTGGAAATGGGACTACTTCGGGGTGCGAAGTGCATTGGGGTGGCCGTTCCAAACCGGGTGGGGGATGGCCACCCCTGACACCGGTGTTACGCTTGATAAGGAGACGGCGAAGGGCCTCCGGAAATGGGCACGGCTTGGGCTAAAATGCCACCATTATCTGACGGAGGCCAAGCTCATTGAGGCCGGTATGAGTTTGGGTAGGTTCCTTACTCAGAGGTTTGTCTTTTGTTTTGCTTTGTTCTTTCGTTTTTTCTAATGTCGAGCTCTTTTTGCTGGTGTGATGGACTTAGAGAAGACTCATGGTGGGCACCTGTTTCACGGCATGAAGAGGAGGAAGCGAGTCGCCAAACGAACTCGTGTCGAGCTGCCCCGAGATGCGGAGCCCAAGGTACCAGACTACCCGTCAGTGGATCCGCCTAGGGAGCCCAAGATGGCCCCTCCAGTAGATGAAGCGGCAGGGGCTCCTTATGCCGAGGCTACTTACACGGGGGCTCCCGCTTACTCTGAGTCTGCTTATACGCGAGCTGGGCCCTCAGGCTCGGGAGCCCAAGGCGAGTTCAGGAGCGTGTTGTCACCGAACCACGCTCTTCAGAAGAGTAGGAAGGCCATCTATCCTGAGGAGGTCGCGGCATGGACCGAGCTTCCTTTGAACCAGGTAGCTTGTCGTGCTGCCACTCATGGCATGGTGGTAAGTCAGATTTCTTGTCGGGCTCTTTGCTTTTATCTTTCTTGCTGTTGTTCTTTTGATCATTTGTTCTTTCCTTTTGGTAGGTGAATTCTTCTATCCATGCCTTGGCGGCCCAAGTGGAAAGGAGCTCGAGGCAGGCGCGAGCTGCCGAAGAGGCTTTCCGTGCTGCCAAGGCAGCTTCCCGAGCTGCTGAGGCGGCTCCTCACGCTGCACAGGCCAGGTAGGCGAGGTCTCAAAGAGATGCCGAGGCCATGGGAATTGTAGTGAAGCACATGGCGGACCTAAGGCTGGATTTGCAGCATCAAGTTGAATACCTTCAAGAGGAAGTTAGGGAGAGGACACAGATCTTTTCTCAAGGCATTGAGGATGCCAAGAAGAAGGTCGTTGATGAATACATCGCCTCGTCGCGCTTTGATGACCTGATGGTGGACTCGTACAGAAGGGGCTTTAAACTAAGCCGGTGGATGATCCGGAATACGTACCTCAAGCTCGATATTAGTGCCATATCCACTTCGCGCATTACTCAGGAGATGGCCGACACCGCTGATAGTGAGCCAGATTCTGAGGGCGAGGCAGGACCTTCGGGTATCGTTGAAGTGCCTTCTGATGGTGAAGAAGTACCTTTGGGCCTGTGATTTTCTTTTGATTAAGTGTACACAGTATTATTATTTTTTTTTTGAAATGTACGCAAAGTATTTTGCAATGGAATGATTTTCTTTTGATTGAGTGTTGGTCGCTCTTTCCTCCGAACTAGCCATATTGCTGAACTGGCCATATGCCAATGCCCCTATTAGTTCGTTGTTGGCACTTTGCCTGAGCTTTTAGTTGGCATCTTTTGCCTTTGCTTGTCCATGCTGAGGTCCATGTTAGTTCGGCATCCTAGCCTTTTGGCTCTGGTAGTGACTTAGTCCACTTCGCTTGGTGATCTATAGGTAGTATCGTCTCAAGTTAACAACGTTCCAAGCTCGGGGTACTTGTTTGCCCTCTAAAGTTTCGAGCTCGTATGCCCCCCTGAGCACTCTCTTTACTCGGTAGGGCCCTTCCCAATTCGGTCCAAGTTTGCCCACGCTGGGCATGGGTGCCATGATCTTACGGAGAACCAGGTCGCCGACGCGAAAGTTCCGCTTTTTTACTCTGGCGTTGTAGTATCGAGCTACCTTTTGCTGGTAAGCTGTGGTCCGGATGTACGCGAGGTCTCTTACCTCATCCAGTAGGTCGAGGTTGGTACGTAACTCATCTCCGTTTGTTTGATCGTCATATGCTTCTAGTCGCAGTGTAGGTATTTCGATCTCCGCCGGGATTACCGCTTCAATGCCGTAGGTGAGGTTAAAGGGGGTTTCTCCTGTGGCGGTTTTTTCCGTGGTTCGGTGAGTCCATAGAACATTTGGTAGCTCATCCGCCCACAACCCTTTAGCTCGGTCTAGTCGTGCTTTCAATCCGTGGAGGATAGCTCTGTTCATTACTTCTGTCTGACCGTTTGCCTGCGGGTGTGCGACCGATGTGAAGTTCTGTCGGATTCCCATATCTTGGCACCATTCCTGAAACTTGATATCCTCGAACTGCTTGCCATTGTCGGACATAGAACATTTGGTAGCTCATCCGCCCACAACCCTTTAGCTCGGTCTAGTCGTGCTTTCAGTCCGTGGAGGATAGCTCTGTTCATTACTTCTGTCTAACCGTTTGCCTGCGGGTGTGCGACCGATGTGAAGTTCTGCCAGATTCCCATATCTTGGCACCATTCCTGAAACTTGATATCCATGAACTGCTTGCCATTGTCGGAGATCAGTACCCGAGGTAACTCGAAGCAACATACTATGTTCTTCCAAAAGAAGTTCTGTATGTTTCGGGCTGTAACTGTTGCCAAAGGTTCAGCTTCTATCCACTTTGTGAAATAATCTATCGCTACCACTAGGAACTTCCTCCCACCTATTGCTGGCGAGAATGGCCCCAGGAGGTCGATGCCCCATTGCGCAAAGGGCCATGGACTGGTGAGGTACTTGAGGTCAGCGGCAGGCTGATGGTGGATATTGGCATGCTTTTGACATTTGTCGCATTTTCTAACGAGCTCAATGGCCTCTGCCTTCATCGTTGGCCAGTAGTACCCTCGTCGAAGTGCCTTTTGGGCGAGGGCTCTACCCCCCAAGTGTCCGCCGCACAGACCATCATGAGTATCGCGGAGTACGAGCTCGGCTTCAGCAGGTCGCAAGCAACGCAGGTAGGGGAGCATGTAGGACCGTCAGTACAGCCATTCGTCTATTATGACATATTTGGTTGTCTGGCGCTGCACCCTCCTGGCGGCATTGCGGTCCGCAGGGAGGGTTCCATCTAGCAAGAAGCTCGCGAGTGGGTCGATCCAGCTCGGCTCTGCTTCAATGACGGGAGCCACCTCCTCTGCCCCACCGAGAATGCTAGGCCGAGGTAAGTCCTCTATGTACACGGTTCTCATGGTGTTGTGACTCGTGCTGGCTAACCGGGGCAGGGCGTCGGCTTCAGTGTTCTCTGAC
>NW_010729313.1:239627-269975 GCF_000365185.1 Nelumbo nucifera
CCGGGGAGGAATCCAGTGAGATTGCTCCAAAGCTCAAGTTAGTATTCTCTCAAAGGCAAGATAAAACCAGATGGCGCAAAGTTCACATACCTTGTTCTTGGGGGGTAGAGAGCCTTTTATAACCACTTCGCGCACTCACTCCTAAGCTTCTATTAGGTCGGGTATGATTGCCTCTGCGCTTCTGCCAGTTCGGGTGTCATCACCTCTGTTGGGGCAGAACCGCCACTGCTCTCTTTGTCGGAGCCATCTCTGTAACTGGAGATGGCGGTGGCAGGTGGCCGTTGAAGTGCGGCTGTCAAGCGTCAGATCCCGAGTCAGTCAGGTGCACCGCCCCTGGGTACAGACTTCTTCGGTGTCAGGTATGGTACAGTTGTTCGGTTCGGCATCCTGGAGGCGAAGTGCTGGAGTGGTGTGCGAGGTGAAGTCTTGAGTTCGGATAGGGGTGTGGCTCGAAATGCCATGGGGCAGGCCAGTTCAGGTTGTTGCCCTTTGTGTTCGTAAGTCTCGAGGCCTAAGGGAGAGCTCGGGCTCCTTACGGGGAGTTTGGGCTCCTTGCAGAGAGTTCGGACCACTGGTTCTTCCTTTCGGAGCTCACGCCTTGGCGTGCTGTTATGCCGAGCTGTTGCATTTGCCACGTGTTGAGTGGTTACGAGGTCGGGCCAAATCTTCCTTCATCATAAATATCCCTCCATTTGTTGAACAATTGCAATTTGTCATTATTCAAATGACTAAAATGCCGATTACATGTTTTGTTCACCCATTTATCACTCTTAATTTACAGCAAACTAAAGCTTTTTCCATGATATGGGAGGAATAGATGGTGCATTGGTTTATTAGATTGAACTTATGGTAATTGAATTTAGACTTTCAAAGAGAAAAATTGAGAGCAAAATTGCTCCTTAGACTAGGAAAATAATAGAGTAATACACCTCATTTTTGCCTTCTTAAACTCTTTTAACACAAAACTAATTAAGTTTATTAATGAAAAATGTCTTGTATTAAGAAGAATGAAGATATAATACCAGCAAGAAGAGAAACCTAGGTTGGGTTGCATCTGAAAGGTCTTGTGTGAACTTTCTCTGTACAAGGGCATTTTTGTTCATTGCATATGTATTAAGGCATAAACATATGTATTAAGGCATCTTTCTCACCTTTGATTTCTTTGTTGGTGTTTTTGAATTTTTCATTCGTGTTTAGATCGGCTACATTTATCCTGCACTAAAATTCAGCAGGGTGTCTCATTAGTCTATTACATGTATGGTCTCACATGCATAGGTATTTACACGTATAATGGGATATCTTTCACAAACCGAAGAGCAGCAGATCCATCTCCACCCTTATCAAATATAGAACAAAGCGGTTGTAGTTAGAATTGGATTTGGGTCAGGTTAATTAACCCAAATCCAAGTTGAAAATGGTAAGTCCGATTGGGCAATTAGGGTTAAAAATATGAATCAAACCTAACTTCGGGTTGGATAGGAATTGAGGCCTTAGCCAATCTGAGCCTTACTTAGCTTCATTATTGTATGCATAATATTATATGAACATTAATTTTAATTCATATGTATCTAAGTATTTATGTATATACACATGTAGCATGTATTGTATATTTGCAATTATGCATCTATGTATATATGTATGTATTTTTATATATATGACAATTATTTCAATTTTTAAATGCAAAATTTTTTAAAAACATGATAATTATATCCTTTTATATATAATAATGCTGAAAAGGAATTGACCTCAACAATTGAGTCAATTGAATCCAAAAAATAAGAACATTTAGCAAAAGGCATTGACCTCAATACCTTTTCCATACTCGAACCCAATTCATTTTCATCCCAACCCAACCCACAACTTCATGCTTATTTAGGATTAGTGGTTCCACAGCTTGGGTCGGGTTAAAGGCGAACTCAACCTGACTTACCTGGCCCAAATTTGCACCCTGGCCTGGGGCAGAAAGAGAGAGTAAATGGATTGGTTTTAGGTCTAATACTTACAAAGCGCTGTAGGGTCTGGGTAGATACTTGGATTTGTTTGCTTATCAAGTGAAGACCAAAGAGGTTTTAGTTAATATTTAAAAGGTAAAGCATAAGGAAAGTTGCAGTAATTGTAAGACAGCTGACTAGCTGAGGGGCAATTCAAGTAAACTTCCTTTTATATAATGCGGGGTGTAAGAATACACGAGTACTAATTGTCTCATATGAATGAAGTAACGTTCCTGTCGGCTCCTGTATTTACTCTTTTAACAATTAACACATTCACTAGTAGTCTGAATTCTTATTCAATAAGGTCATAATGATCTCCTTGACGTTTGCACCAAGTGATCAAATTGAATTATTTGACTGACCAAATTATCCTTATTAGGCTAAAACCATATTTTAATGTTTCATTTTCTCCAATCAACCAATCAAGACGCGAAATCTTATTGTGGGTTGACCCGGTAGATCATGCATTGATATTCCAAGTATATCTTTATGTTTGGCATCGATGCTGCGGATATTTTGAACAGCGCTGCTGATGTGTAAGTATGTGTGGGTTAGAAGCATCATTTTTTTGTTTGGAAATGTTGCTGTCAAATAGGACTTTTTCTGGAGTAATAGCAACATTTTCTGTTTGGTATCAATGCTCCAGGAAACATTTTTAGCACTGGTACCTATTATCCAATGCCATATCATGTCCATGTCACTGCCACTTCATGTCCATGCTGGCAGCAACCAACTACAGCTTTAGGAAACACCAAATTCGGTGTTGCTCCAAGCCACGCCTTCTCGATTTCCAAGGCGTGGATTGGAACATCGTTTTTTATGGAAAAATGGTTTCAAGCAAACAAGCATTTCCTAGAGCACCGTTTTTTCCGACGTGGCACTGATGTGTCACCGTTTTCTAGAGTAACGACAACGATGCCAAACAAACACTAAGTTAACAGATGCTAAGATGAAGAATGATTCTTCTATCTACTTTCTTCTAAAAATGTTGGAAATTTTTTAATAAAACATGAATTTATAAAAGTCCAACCTCTATCACGAGGGAGAGAGTTCAAAATATAGATATGATGATGTCCGAGTCGAGGTGTTTTGAATCGAGGATACAGTCAGATAGTCCTGCCAATTGAACGAGGTCAAGATGGAAGGATGAAGCCCCGCACTGAGATCTACAACCAGGAGAAAGGTTAGAGGCCCGAGGAGTTGTTTCTTGAGTAAGTGCTCCGACACTCGAGTCAGTAGGATCGAGAAGAATGTGGTCGGGCCAAGCAGGTTGAAATAGCATCAATCCAGACCGAAGAGATAGGGGAAAGAGGTAATCAAAGAGCGTCGTTCCAAAAGTCCCTTACCTCAAGCAGGGAATACCTATTTATAGTTGAGCATTCGTCTCCTAGATGGATAGGGCTTCCGAGGTTGTCGAGATGAGGGCGTCCATCGTGGTCTTCAGGAGGTTTCCTCTTCCTAGCGGATTTCGTTTCCTTGTCCATGCAGGATACTCCTTCTTAGTCGTGCTCTTCCATTATGCGTAGCATCGACGTGGCCTAAGAGGATGGTGGCCACAGAGATTGCCACATGGCATCCTTGTTCAACTCAACCATCACCCGAACACCACTCCCCCAATTCTGAAGTCGATGAGTGTAGTGCTCGGTCGCGGCTGGGCGTGGAAGAGTTTTGTGGTCCTTGGCTAAGGAACTTTAGTTTCTTCGAGTTGACTGGCCCAAAGTAAGACCAGTTCATTGGGCAGGTTGATTGGTCCAATGCTCATGTCATTTCCATTATGGGTTAGCGGATGCATCATTTTGTCTTCCCAACATCACACACGTACGAAGTGCGGCATCGAATCAGTGTCGTTGATCTGTTTTGATATGGACCATCGGCTGCCATTACAAAAAGGGGGTAGACGAGCCATTTCACTTTGTCATTTGGGAAGAGTCTATGCCTTGAACCTTACCAACTTGACCATATCAACATAGATCGTATCACAAGGTTGGTAAAAGATGGTCCTTTGGATTTTTTAACTGTAGAAGATCTTCCAACCTCTGAACCTTGCCTTCAGGGTAAGATGACAAAACGGCCATTTAACGGTAAGCCTGAAAGATGTACAGGCACGTTTGACCTTATACATACTGATGTATGTGGTCCCATGAGTGTTAGGACACGTAACCAACACGTTTATTTCATCACATTTACCGATGATTACTCGCGGTAAGGTTACGTGTACTAAATGAGACACAAGTCTGAATCCTTTGAAAAGTTCAGAGAGTTCAGACAAGAGGTCGAGAAGCAGTTAGGGAGAGAAATTAAGACCCTTCGATCGGATCGAGGTGGCGAATATCTCTCTGACGAATTCAGGGACTACTTGAAGGTCAAGGGGATAGTATCACAACTAGCTCCTCCTACTACACCACAGCTAAACGGTGTGTCAGAGAGGAGGAACCGGGTTACCCACATCCTTTTGGGGTTACGCATTAGAGACTACGATATACGTGTTGAACCAAGTTCCAACCAAATCAGTTCCGAAGACTCCCTATGAGCTTTGGACCGGTAAGAAACCAAGTGTGAGACACTTGAAGATTTGGGGTTGTCCAGCACATGTTAAAAGAACGAGTGCAAACAAATTGCAATCCAAGACCAGTCATTGCCTATTCATACGCTACCCCAAAGGCTCTGTGGGTTACTTATTCTATGACCCAGGAGAACAGAAGATGTTCTGTAGTCGAAATGCCCATTTCTTGGAAGATGATTACATCCTGACAATTATCGTCAAGAAGTTGTTCTTGATGAGGAGAGCTCAGGGGTAGTGGGAGATGTCTCACAAGCTCCAGTTAATGACCAACCTAGAAGATCTACCCGGGTTTCTAGGCCTCCAGTTCGTTTCGGCTATGACCAGGATAGTTACTTGGTGGAAGCCACGACCAGTGAGGAGGATCTCGTGACTTATACAGAAGTTATGTTGGACATAGATTCCTTGAAGTGGGTAGATGCCATGAGAGCTGAGATGGACTCAATGGAGACCAATGGAGTCTCGACTCTGGTAGATCCACCCCCTGGGGTAAAAGCAATTGGTTGCAAATGGATTTATAAGAGGAAGAAGGGCCCCGATGGTAAGGCTGAGACCTATAAGGCTCGTCTTGTGGCGAAAGGGTACACTCAGAAAGAAGGAATCGTTTATGAGGAAACCTTTTCGTCGGTGGCCATGCTTAAATCTATTAGGATACTGCTAGCTATAACAGCGTACCATGATTACGAGATTTGGCAAATGGATGTCAAAACTGCATTCCTGAATGAAGATCTTAGTGAAGATATTTATATGCAACAACCGCAAGGTTTTATAGCTGCGGATCAGGAACACACGGTATGTAAAACCATTATGGGCTGAGAGGTTAAGTATAAAACCATTGAGGGTAATACCTGATGGGATAATCTTGCATCTGCCCACAGTCCTTGGGTTTTTATAAGGTGGCTTGACCCAGGGACCATTTGGTGTAAATGTTGAGCCCATTAAGAGCCCAGGGTGATGGACTCAGGGGTTCACTATCTCCTATAGTGAATTCGGCCAGGCCTTGTAACAGAGGTTGGGCTGAACTCATGTGGCTGATGTGTAGATCAATGTTTGGGTCCCACACTACACAAGGATATCCAACTGGGCAGCAGATAGGAGGGTAAGTGAGCAATTGGACTTAATGGGCCTAAAGCCCAAATCAAACTAGCTTAATGTGATTAATTAAAAAAGGGTGATTTTGGGATTCAAATCAGCAGATAGGATAAGGGATTATCCCTATCCACTCAGAGAGTCCAGATCCAAATAAAGATTTGGATTAGGAAACTCCTAATTAGATTAGGAGGGTTGATATTTATCTATAGATAAGATAAGGGATTATCTTTATCTCTTAAAGAGAGTCCAGATCCAAATACAAGATTTGGATTAGGAAACTCTTAATGGGATTAGGAGAACCTCTCTTTAAAGGCTATAAATAGAGCAGCAAGGGGCGAACAAAAAACACACAGAAAAGAAGAGAGATCTTCTGGTTCCCAGATCACAAGAAAGAAATCTTGTAGTTTGACTACTTCAGATTTCTACCCTTTCCTGCTCTTGCCGCCTTTGCTAGTTCGATCTCCACCCGTAGGAGTGATCAAGAAGAGTTCTTGATATTATCTTTTGGGAGAAAAGATAATCAGAAGTTGTGCTCACCTGCCCTCCATCGAGTTCTTGCTAAAGATTTCGGTTCTTGCTGAATAACCATCCTGTTGATTCTGCTCCACCCTACATTGTGTCATCTTCAGTGAGAGCAGTCTTTGGTATTCTCCTTGGGCGTGAACACCTTTGTTGGGGGTTACTACTACTCCGTATCAGGTATATCCTTCTCCTACCTTTTGGTTTCAGATCTAGTCTGGTTTAGGTTCAAGATTGATCCTTTAAAATGCAGTTTTCTAAAATAGGGAATGTGATTCCCACATGGGAGAGAGAGAAATTTTTGAAATTTCGCCTAACCTACCTGCAGGGTTCGACCATCCATATGATGGATCTCTCATCCCTTCACACGCCTCGACAGGGAAAAAGGCCGAGGTCGATGGAGGAAGTCGTGGTGGTTGGTTTTGAGGAGGCCACGACTTAGCTCAGGCGGCCATCATAGAGGGGGGACGCTCCAGAATATGCTTCGACTGAGGGCTCGGTCGGAGGACACCCTTGAGATGGAAGGGGTGGTCGAGCAGCTTGCCCGGGGTGTGATGTTCCCCGGTATTAGGAAGGTAGCCAATAGTCACACTAGTAGCTTCCTTGAGAGTGTAGCTCTCCATCAAATCATGGTGGTAAGTTTGGCTTTACTTGTTCTTCCTTGTTTCTCTTATTTTCTTTTGTACTAACTATTCAATGCCCTAGAGTCAGTTTGTTCAATCGTCAGCCTTGTCGACCGCCTTCATGAGCTGCAACGATTTTATGAGTCGAGAGAGATCGAGAATGCCCAGCTGAAGGCGGAGTTCGCCGAGCTAAAGCGCGGCGTCGAGGAGAGGGATGACACCGTCCACAAGCTGAAGGGTCGCATCCATGATCTCAAAGAGGTGTGAGAGGTGCTGAAGAAGGGGCTCAAGGAGGTCGAAATGAAAATAGCTCGGGCAAAGGAGGAGGGTGTCGCCGACTACGCTATCAACTCTTGGAAAGAGGGATTCGCTCTCTATCAGTGGCAGGTGATGCGTCAATTCCAAGAGGTGGTCGGTGTCGTTCAATTCCTCAGAGCGTCCCAAGGACCCCTAGTGGAAAATTGATGTGTTGTCTCTTCCCCTTTTTTTAGGATTTTTGTATTCAACCCAATATGTCAGGCCTATAATCATTGTATCAATTTCTTGATTAATGGAAATTTAGTCTTTTTGCCAAGCACATTTTGTGTTGCTTCTCTCTTCTCTCTAAGTTGCTCCGCTTCAGAATTAGGTTGGTCGGTAGGGTTTATACACCGTGCTCTTATACTTGTTCCCAGGCTAGTCAAGGTCTCAAACTTGATGTTGTGGTTGGGGTCTTCGTCATTATGGCCTCGGTCTCATGCTGGCCAGGGTCTTGGGCTTGCTGAGGTCTTTGGCTTCGTGTTTTCAATCTCATGTTGGCTAGGTCTTCGACTTTGTGGCTGAGGTCTTTGGCTTAGTGGTAGTCTTAGGTTGACTAAGGTGCTTGGCTTGATGCTTGTCGGCCGAGGTCTTTAGCTTCATAGCCTCAGTCTTGCGCTAGCCAAGGTCTTTGGCCTAGTGGCCTCAGTCTTAGGCTGGTCGAGGTGCTTCCAAGCTCTTAACGTTGTCAGGGAGTGCGGTGGCACCTAGGCTTGGAGAGCTTCACGCTCTTTAACTGGGCTAGTCATGGTCTTCAGTTAGCTCTGCTCCGACTACAAGTCGGAAGGATGCACAGAGTTTGTGATGGCCGTCCTCTTGCCATTCTATGGCAGGGACGTCGTTCCCGCAGTACCCATCAAGGGTTTGTCCTGGCCTCAAACCATTTGTAGTTGGTCGGGTCTCATGATGGTTGCCAGGCCTCGACCATTATCCTTGACGAGGTTTCCATCGTGCTATGACCATTGGTCAACGTGGAGTTCGGCAGTCGGAGATTGGCCAGATTTTGTGCAGGCATTTGGTCGTTTGCCCTTGAAGGAACATTCTTTATTCATTGAGTTGTACAACCCAGTCACCATTAGTGCTCAGCGCCGATTGTCGTCACTACATTTAAATTTCTGGCACTAAAGTTCTTTGGTGTGGGTCTTCTGTGCTTAGTTGTTCTCCTCTCTGATGGCCTTCCCACCTGAGATGACAGCAATGACCCCAACGAGTGGAACTCGAACTGGGGGCTTATCGATGAGGTGTGGCTCTTCTCTGGGTTTATGTTCTTTTATGTTGATGAAGCCACAGAGGTATCCGCGTTAGATGAGGTCTTCCAGGTGGTGGCAGAGGTCGTGGCAGTTTTCAGTCTCGTAGTTGTGGTCTTGGGGGAAATTGCAATACTTGTCTCAATTTCTCTTGTTGCATTGGGTTTTCATCTTCTTGAGCCACTTAACGAAGCCACGGTCATAGATTTGCATCAGTATCTCAGCCCACTGATCATTGAGTGGAGTGAAGTTGTGATACGTCGGTGATGGAGTTCTTAGTCTGCGGTTAGGTCGATGATCCTGGCTCTTGGCGTCTCGGTCCAATCTTTGGCCATCATGGTCTCTGTGCTTCTGGCCATGCTGATCTTCCTCCTCCCTATGCAACGATTGGGCCTCTTCGACATTCATATACTTCTACGTGTGCTTCATGAGCGCGGTCAGGTTGGGCGAAGGGTTCTTTTGCAAAGAAAGCTAAACATTGAGGAGCGCAGCCCGCTCATGATGGCAGTCACGGCCACCGACTAGTTTAGAGTTTGGACTTGAAGGGTTTTGGCGTTGAACCTCGCCAATTATTCCCTCAGGGTCTCTCCTTTCCTCCGATACACTTGCATGGGGCTGGTCAAGGTCTTCCAGTGCCTTTGTCTGGCGGTGAACTGAGCCAAGAACTGTGTCTCCAACTACTCCCAGGAGGAAATGGACCGTGGTGGAAGGGAGGCATACCAGGTCCTAGGGACTCCGTGGAGGGTTGCGATGAAGGCCTTGCACATGAGACCCTTGGAGGAGTCATACAGCATCATTATCGTCTTGAATCCCTCAATGTGATCGTTGGGGTCCGAGGCTCCATCATACTTTTCAAACTAACGAGGTCACCATCCGGATGGGGGAAGTTATTAACGACCTCTTGGATGAAGATGGGATCTTTGGCGTGTTGTTGACAGTGGTGTTTCTCTATTGGTCGGGCCATCGGAGGGGCCGGGCTATGATCCACTTGGCTGTGTTCCAACTTGGCCAATCGTTGTCGTAGGTCCTTGATTTTGGCGTCCCTTTCTGCCAGCGCCGCATTGATGGACTTCTCTACTTTCAGAGTTGCCTGTCAATCTAGGATTGAGCTGGACTCGAATATCGATATTGGGGGCTACTGCACATGCTGGCCAAGTCATTCTCGCACTGGAATCCTTGTGTGGGAGTGATGTGATTCACCAAGGGCGTCGCACACACAAGGTCAAGCTGGGGGTCAAACCTCCGAGATGGTTGCAAACACTTGTGGTCGGACTAGGCCCCATGCCAACCTGTGTAGTGCCTTTTGGAGTCCTCGGTACGAGGATCGACCATGGCAGGCGCCTACGCGGTAGGATGAATGGCTTGGGGGGCATGCATCGGTTGTCCCAACATCTCCATCATGGTGAGGATATAGTCAACTTTTTGTTGCATGGCAAGAAACTATGTGGATGTCGACCGCCGTCTGATGTTAGGGCTCCCATGGAAAGGAGTTGCGAACTGAGCGGGATCCCCGAGATGGGGAACAGGCTCCAGAGCGGTCGGATGTGTTCTTAGGCATGGTTTCTTTGAATGCACAGAAAGGGGTTTGGGAAATGATTTTTTGTATGCTTCTCACAAATAGCGCCAATTTGATGTTGTCCGATCCGAGGTGTTCCAAACCAAGGACACAGTCAAATAGTCCTGCCAACTAGACAAGGCCGAGGTGGAAGGACGAAGCCACACATCAAGATCTACAACCAGGAGAAAAGTCAGAGGGTCGAGGAGTTGTTCCCCAGGTAGGTGCTCCAATGCTCAAGTTAGTAGGATCGAGAAGGATGTTGCCCAGCCGAGCAGGTTGAAATAGCGCTAGTTAGGGCCAAAGAGATAATGCAAGTAGGTAATCAAAGAGTGTCAATCCAAAAGTCCCTTACCTTGAGCAGGAAATACCTATTTATAGTTGAGCGTTTGTGTCCTAGAAGGATAGGGTTTCCGGGGTTGTCGAGATGAGGGCATCTGCCAAGGTCTTTGGGAGGTTTCCTCTTCCTCGACGGAGTTCGCTTCCTTGTCTGTGTAGGATACTCTTAGTCATGGTCTTCCATTATGCGTGGCATCGACGTGGCCTGAGAGGAGGGCGGCCACGGAGATTGCCACATGGCATCCTTGGCCAAGTCAACCATCACCCAAACAAGATATACCCCAATATGTGCATTGGTCTTGTACAATATATCTTTTTTTATAGTTATACTTTCTTTTCCAAAAATAGGTCAAGGTAAATTTTAGGCCTATTTACCCCTAAAACGGTTAAAATGTTGTAAGTAGGAGTGTCAATGGACCAATTTTGGGTCAAACCCCATTCAAATCAAAATCAATTTGGATGGATTAGATGGACCAATAAGGCATATTGAATTGGACCAGTCCAAACTAATTAATGGTCCAAAGTATTTATTGGATTGGATTGGAATTGGTCCATTCATTCTGGATTTATATTGGATTGGATCAGATTTCACCAATATCCAAGTCCATTGATAGAAAATAAGAATATAGATATCAATATGCCAGGGTCCAGACATTGAATTTGACTGATCCAAAAATGGCCCAAAGTATTTATACAAAACCATACTAATATAAGTATGAAAAAATAATATAATTTTATTCATTTACAATAAATATATCTATACATCAAATTGGAGCTAAAGGGTATGCACTCTCTAACAATAAGGTCATATTTCACGTGTTGATGACCAGTTGTGATCGCAGTTTGGATCTTGAAAAGGTAAGAGCAATAGTAGCCAGGCATTGGGTTTAAGCCTTTGAGGATAATTAATAAGATAGACTACTGAAAACCCAGTTCATTATTTTTATTACAAAGTCTCGCAGGTGAACCAAATCAGTGTCCCACACCGACCCACTATATAAAAGCAGAAGAAGAAGAAGAAAAAGAAGAAGAAGAAGAAGAAGAAGAGATCAGGAGATTGAAGGAATGGAGGTGTCTCCTGCGAAGGTGGTGGTGACGACTGAGAGCACCATAGTAACTTATTATTCTTATTTCCCTTGCAATTGCCTTGTACAAGCTTTAGCCGCATTTCTTAAGTGCCTGGGTTTGGACTCTTCCTCTGACGACTCTCCTCCACAACAAGGAAAGAAATCTGATGTTCAAACAGTATTGGATCCTCCAACAACAGAACAAATTGATGTAAGTCTCTCTCTCTTCTCTCTCTCTCTCTTCTCTCTCTCTCTCTTCTCTCTCTCTCTCTTCTCTCTCTCTCTCTCTCGCTCTGCTGTGAGGAGTTGAGTTGAACAGATCTTTAGTTAATTTTCTCATCTTTTCAAACAGCGAGATCTAACATCCACGTCCACAAGGAGACGGAAAGCTAAATCGCCAAAAATAAACCGTGGGAGAGGTGGCCAGATCAACTAGTAGAACCAACCAGCTTTTCTTGTTTTCTGCTTAGCTCTGTAAGGAAACAACTTCAGTAAATCTAGACTCGTAGCATCCTTCTATGTGTATGTTTATGTCTCTCTCGATCTGGCACCTGGTTCTAGGGGTGCGGGTGCGCAGAGAACAGAGAGAGCTATTACCACATGTACAGTAGTTTAAGACTTTAAGAAGTGTGTAAGTATATATGTATGGATATGTGGTATTATTGGAAATGGAAGAGCTAAGCAGATAAATACAAAATCTATTTTATACAAGCTTCAGTTTCATCATCTTTTCTCAACCTACTTGATGTGTATTATTTGATTTTCATAAAACTAATCGATCTCTTAGCCCCCATGAAAGTTAGAAGGCTTTTAGAGCAGCGTCAGTGTTGCTTATAGGCTTCTTGAGTATCAAAGCGGCTTCTGAGTGTGATTCTCAGGAGAACCCAAAAGCCAAAACATTATCAAGTTTATGGGATGGCCTATTGGATGTCTGATCTCTGCGTTTCTTGCTTTTGCAATGGGCTAATGGTGCTGATGTGCTGTTATCAAGAGCTTAAAGACCTTGTTTCAGTTGGATCTTGCTCTTCATTCGGTGCCAAAACAAGCTAGCCCAAACAGTAGCAACTCTGGTCTGTAAGCTTTGGAACAGTTCTTATCCCGTGATCCTGAGTGCCTGCGGTCAATTCCTGGCTCTTTCATCTTCGCTAGGAGGCAAGGAAAATGAGGTGGTTCACTATTTGGGATAAGTTATCTGTAGAGGGTCCCCAAGGTGCACAGAAGGAGCCTATGATAAGGGTCGATCAATCAAGAAAAGTTGAGACATGATTTCAGATTCCTAACAAATCTGTTGGCAAGCTTTGTTTCTATCAAAGTCTTCTACTACTGCCCACATGAAGTTACAGTTCTCAGTATCAAACTAAAACAGAAACATAAAATGAGAATGGTGATTCTTGGCATGGATAAAGTAATAGCTTATTGATTCACAGATGTTGATCCTTTTATTTGGACGCATGTCGAAAGCTTAGTAGGACCAGTAACCAGGGAGGATGAGTTATCTTTATTTGATTCTTTCACCTATCCCGGGATCCTTGTGTCTTTGTCTTTATCCTCAGAACAGATTCTTATCATAAATCAATTTTGTTAGCCACAAGTTCTCTAATCCCTAACTTATCATTTTATTTAAAGAAAATTATTCAAGCGAAAAGGTACGTAGAGAGAAACAAAGAAATGAATGACAACAGAGGGCTGTGGCCAGTGGATCTGGGTGAGTTAGGGGTTGGGTTTGGGTGGGTGACGTCTTAAATAGAGAGCAGGTAAAAAGTTGCAGAATTGCAGCAAGCAGATGACTCCCTGCCATGAGTGTAAGTGCGGTATTTAATGATCTCAAGCTTTTTCTTGGGTTCGAAAACTGCCAGCATTGGGTGAGAGGTGTCGGCTCAATGGCTTAGTAGCATTAATTGAGAAATCATCATATATCTACGAACAATCAAGGCAAATGGTATCCTACTTTCTTCTACCGACGGAGTCCAGACTGCTGCACTTTTTTTCCTGCACTTCTGTCCGGCATTTGGTATCTAACAAGGGAAGTCTCAGTGAAATCCATCCACAAATTTTAACTTCAGGGATACACTCACAAGTCACAACAATTTAAAACCTCTAAGACCCCCAATTATAATAGCAGTACCCCCGTTGTCACTATTTCCCAACTGTAAGATGAAGTAAAAATTTACTAAGGTGGGGATGAATGAAGATTCCTCTACATAATGGCACATCAGTCAGAGACCAAATAGAAGTGCATATCTATCTATCAAATATACTTCTGTCTACCAAAACAAAGTGGGGACTTGGAGATGCTTATGATTACATATAGAAAATGGAGAATGGTTGAGCTGAAAGTGATAGATATTTTATGGTCTCTAGAAAATGATATCCCTGCTCGCTTTTTGAAAAGTTAATTACCAGTGTAAATGCACTTAACCGGCATCTATATTATTCAAGTGTTGGCAATTATTTCCTTATGTAAGAAAGCTATGCCCTATTTAATAATGTTTTGCGTGTTCCCGGTGTTTTCGTAGAGCAAAAACATATTTGGAAACAAAAAAAAAGGTGTTATTGCATAAGAACAGCATCCAAAAAACGTGTTTTTTGGGTGTGAAAAATCAGCACTCCCAAAGAATGTGTTCTTAAGGAACGTGCGGTTCCCACGACGTTAACCCCTATTAACAAACACGTGTTAACAACTCTCACATGAGAGAAAGGAAATTTTGGGTATTTTGCATTAAATGATAGAAAGAAGCCCTACCAAACATTTTCATTCGACAATAAACTCCTTCAACTTGTCGTTACAAATCTCAGGGGAAGGAGGGACTCCTTGTCTCCAACCAGACAGCGATATTTCCGGCTAGGAACGCATCAATAGGTACCTTGTCTTGTCACTGTACCTAGTTTTGTATCGTGCTCTATTTTAAACTCACATTTTCTCTAACTAGATTTACATGAATTTGTTTTTGTTCCCACCACAAAGATGAGTTTTAAACCATCTCTAATCGATGTGATAATGAAATCATGTTTCTTATATTATTTTGTTTGCATTTGGTATATGTTATGCTGAATGGGTATAGTTTCTTCTCTAATCCCATCAATGGTTATATGTTATGCCGAATGGATGGGGTTTCTTCTCTAATCCCATCGTTGTGTTTTGTTATGTCTTTTGTTATATATTAAATATAATGAAGACTGTCCTTTGTTATGTGTTATGAACCTTTGCAAAACTGATGCTAAGAAATAGTTTCATTATCCAAACGTTATTTCTATTCTTGTAGAACAAAAACTCGTTCTCAAAGAACAATTTGCCAAATGTATTTATTACTCCTAATGAACAAGAAATAAAATTCTTGTTCTGGGACAGGAATTTCTAAAAGAATAGAAACATGTGGGAACATTGCCAAATAGGGTCTTATTTATCCACCCGAGAGATGGATATCACCTACCCGTGCAAATGGCACCCATGAAAAATAAATTTTTCGTGGACCTCACATAAATATGAGAAAAGAACATAAGTATCTTGGTAAATGGGAACTAAAAACCCATTTAGTTCCCATTGACCAACCTTCCCCCTCTCAAAATCCAAAACATGGATTCCATTATTCCACCATGAAAACCCCACATGTACTGATTATGATTTACATAAGGACCACTGATATTGTTTTTACTCAACTTAGATTATATTTGGTTTGATAGAAAATAAGAGAGAAACAGAAAGTTGAGGCCTCAATAACCTTATTTCTAATCCAACCCAATGATATGTGCCCGTGCAGGGTCAACTGTCCAACTCCCAGGGTGGTATATAAATTTGATTTTGAAATACTGATTTTTATTCAATCTTGATAAATCTAATTCATTACAAAGGCATCAAGAATTACGGAGCCATTTAGTCGCAGTCAGAATTGAAATCAGAATCCAATCAGAATTCTTCAAAATCGAAATTAGAATGGTCTATTTCCATGCTTGCTTGATTCAGTTGAAAAACTGTAATAGGATTCTCATTGCCAAAGGAGGGGGAAGGAATGGCCTTTCCTTCAAAATGGATGTCATTCCTGCTGTTCCATCAGGAACGGGAATCACATTTTGATTTCACCTAATGAAACGGTTGGAATCAAAATGGACCATTCTAATTCCAATTCCGTACCTCTATTCCCGCAATCTAAATGGGCCCCAATATAAGACCAAGCTAATTCTTTGCAAGTGCCTGAAAAAAGTTTGGTAAAGGAAAATGAATACAAGGATATTAATGCAGCTAATAAGGAGCCAAACTATTAGCAAAATAAATTCAGAAAACACAGCGTTGTCTTGTTGGAAATCCAATGCTCCCTTTCTGAAATCCATGAGAAGTCTTCCAATCAAGAAATTTTCTTTAAAGACATAAGTTAACTAAGGGTCCTTTTGGTTCACAGTTGTAATCAGAATTGGAATCAAAATTATCGGAATGTTCTATTCTTATAATATATTTGGTTTAAACAATAATCGAAATGAGAATTAAAATCAACTGGAATGAGATTCCATTTTCAAGGGAAGGGGAAGAAATGACCATTCCCCCTCAAATGGGGGAATGCTATTCCACTAGGAATGAAAATAAGATTTCAATTCCGCCCAACCAAACAGTTGGAATCAGAATGACCCATTCCAATCCCGATTCCAGACTACATTCCTGCAAACTAAACAGCCCAAATAACTTTCCGCAGAAAATTGAAAAATATTTTTGACCGAGAAATCATTCGCACCATTATCTTAAAATCTAATTACGCTGCCCCCTGTGTGTGGACTAGGTGGGGGGGCGGGCTACTTTAGTCTTTAGGGGAAGCCAAGCCTGAATGATAAAATATATGTGGCCAAATGATCAATGAGATCCAACCAATATTGACACATGGGCTGGGCAGTGTGTAGGCCCAGCACAGTCTAGCCTTTGTTATGGAACTCCACAAGACCAATCCTCTTAGGATCGATACAGGTAATTGAGCTTCAACAGTGAAATTTATGAGTTGGCGACCTTCAGCCCAAGATTGAAGCTAGCTTGGCATGCCCGAGAATTCTTTTGGGCTGTATTGTTTAATAAAAAGGCCCAGCCTACGGAACCCATAGGCAGACATCCAAAACCCAAACTCATTATCTCATATTCTCATCTCAGTGACTCTGCGTAACACTACATTTGATGATTTGATCTATCAAGAAAAGATGTAATCATGTAAATCGTAAGGGGATAAACGTAAAGCATCAAACAGTTCTTTCTTATCAATCCATTTTCAACTCATCAAGGCGACTTCCATCTACATAACTCAACAAGATGAGAAGGTATTAGGATGACGGAAACTCTGTAAAATGGCAGCAATAGTCATCGACTCATCGTCGTCAATGTTACCGAGCTCCGGGTACTGGTGGTCAATCTCTTCCAACTCCGGCGTCGGAGGTGGTGGTGGTGGAGTGGGAGGTGGAGGTGGCGGTGGCGGAGGCGGAGGTGGAGGAGTCAAGAAAGGGTAGTAAAAATTGGTGCGAGCTCTTTCGATGCCACTGAAGGAGATTGACGAAAGATCATAAGCCAATGCCGCTTCCTCCGCTGTGTCGAAGGTTCCCAGCCAGTGTCTCTCCTTGGTGTATGGATTTCGAATCTCAGCAGCATAGCGCCCCCACGGCCTGCGTCGGACGCCGAGGTAGATGGTGGATTGTCTAGAGCGACGCTTCAGATTCCTGGGTATCAGCTGCGGTTGATCTTCCATCTGGGGTGGTTGTTAGTAAGTTGAAGCTGGCCAAGTACTGGAAAATGGGAAAGCTTCTTCATCATATATATAGATAGAGAACAGAGAGTTAGAAACACTGAGAGGCTTTTGTTAGTAAAATATTAGAGAAAAATAAGAGCGTAAATGGTATTTTAATCAGTAAGGTGAGGCATTTAACAGAGTTGCTCAATGAAATCATCAGGACTGCAGCCAAATTGTCTTATTAATCAAAACCAAAAGATCAAGTGGAGCAGGTGTGAAGCACAGCCCACGATAGAGTTGAGTAATTAGTAATATATAAAGTCCTACGTCTGTGTTCCTGTAATGGTTGTTAATTTCTTTTTAATTGTAATATCTCTTCCATGTTTTCCTCCCCATGATACGCCATGCCTGGGCATTTTGCACGAATCCCTGTAAGTGATGACTGATGACGCATGCTCTCTCTCTCTCTCTCTCATAATTCTGCAAAAAAATATTATAAACCCTAAGAAATTGTATGTAAAAAAAATCATATAGTGTTAAAGGGAGTGTTCTTTGATCAAACAAACCAGTATTCTAGTAACTATTTTTATTTTGTTAATATTGTAGGGGTGCTCATCAATAACAGAAATATACTCACGAAACCAAATAAAAAATTCCGGTTAATTAAACTAAGCCTATCAATGATATCCAAAAATTTACGATCCAATCTAACATCTGATCCAATTATCTCTGATGATGTGTGTTTGTAATCGGATCATATTTGAATTTTTGCAATTTGTATCCGATTAATAATCTGATCAGATTCGGATTTGGCTCCATCCATCAATCCAATTAAAATCTAAACATGACTATATTATAATATTTATTGATTTTAATATATATATATATATATATATTTATTTATATTTTTTTATATAATTATATTTAAAATAATAAATATATATTTTATATATTATTTTATATCTGAATTTATATATGTTATATTTGCATTAATTTATTATATATAAATTTGAAAAGTAATTTTTTTAGTATTTTGAAAAGGTAAAGCGGGGTTGGATTAAATCCAAATCCAAGCCATCTCCGTCAGGATTCAAATTCGAATTCAAGGTTTTCAAATCTGATGGGATTCATATGAAAGTTTTCAATAATTGGATCATATTCGGATTTTGGTGAATTTGATCAGAATCCAATCCAATTACAGCCCTAAGCCAAATTGCCAGGTTCGGTTTCAGTTGACCAATATGAAAAACTAGCGTAATTGACGAACCATTCGATATATGTATATTATATATATTTATCATATGTATTTTATATTATCTATATACTATATATTATAAATAAATATATATTCATAATATACAATTTATTATTTATAATATAATACATTATATATTTATTTTTTTGTTTGTTTATAATATATATTATAGATATAAAAAATAAAAAAAAAACAAAGAACCGAACCAATCAACCAATTAATAAATTGGTTTCGATTCAATTACATTTCAATTCACGATTTTCCAATGTCAATGGTACCGGTTCAGTTTGGAAAACAGGTTCATGATTCAATTAACCAAATCGTGACACCCCTAATTGTTGAACCAACAAATCATGGTTCCAAAACAAGCAAAATCCCTATTTTTTTAGACACTAACACTATGAAAAAAAGCTTTTCCAACTCAACCACATGGTTAAAAAAAAGGCCAACTTGGCCAAATGATTCTACTATATCTTGTGCCATATTCCTATACATTTGGTAAATTAAAATTTCTCAGCCCATAAGGTCCATCAAATAACCGGAAAAGCTCACTAGGTCACCAAGTCACTGGTTTAACTGTTGGAGGCGTTCTTTTTTGGATTTGGAGAGGGGGAAAAGTTGGTCAATAGGATTTTTAGTTCCCATTAACCAAGAATCCCATGTTCTTTTTTATGTTTTATGTGGGAACCAGAGAAAGTTTATTTTCTTGTGTATCACTTACCCAAGAAAGTGATAACCATCCCCTAGGTGGGTAAATAATTTTCCCACATAGGGGAAAGTTGTCAACACTTGAATGGGACAAAAATGCCCCTATTAATAATGAATTTCTATGGCTAAAATGGTCACTGCCTTATTTACCTGAGAAATAAAAGAACATAGATAAATGCACTTACCTAGGTAAATGTTTTGCAGGAAAAACCTACCCAGTTAATTGTATTTACCTGGATAAATAACTTACCAAAAAGTAAACGGGGCTTTGATCTCCCTTTAGAGTCTGTCAACGTCTGCCTATGTTTGATAGCATCAGTCTCTGCTGCCCACAAGTCTCTACCTACTTATCACAGTTTTATATGAACTTCATATGTAACAGTAACAGTACCGAAGGCATGACTGCATGGATTAACGTGTTATATATGTATAAAACCCTATAGACAGCAGAAACAGCCCAATATGAACAATCTATTTTTTTCTCTAGTTTGTATATATTGGGTTTCAAGAATTGGATTAAAATAACCCAAGTGGAATTTTCAAGGTTATGGCGGTTGGCTATGTCCAACCAACACAACCCACTATTTATGGCACCACAACTATCCAAACTCTATAATTCAGGGTTTACACTTTACAGACTTTTGGAGGAATCAGGTTGGTTATTTTCCAATTGGAACCAATACGACCCACTCCCACCCTACTTGGATATATACATTTTTGGATCAAGATTATGGGTTTCTATTTGTTTTCAATTGATCACAGAGAATTTTTAGAAAAAGTAGACCTAAAAAATGAATTGAGTATATCAATTATCGAGTAAAGAATAACCCAAATTGCTGTTTTTCTAATGAAGCCTTTGCTTCCCATTTAGAATACAAGTAAGACAGGTTCCCTTAAAATCGAAAACAATGCTTCCATATTTGTTTATTTTTCCTGCGATCTCTCTCTCGCTCTGATTACTACTAGTTTCAAATATTAGTATGAGTGGGCCCTAATATGCGTATTTTATGTAGTAGACATAATGTATGTGTAAAAAGACATGATAGAGGAAGTGGAGTAAACAATACTCGACAAAGATGTGTGCTCACTTTTGAAGCTGTATGTTGCAATCAAGAACAATAAAACCACTTATATTGCAATTAAAAACTCTAAAATTAAACCATTATTTTTCTCTGTTCTGAAGTTCTAATTGGGTTCTCTTCTTTATTTGTTTTTTTCTGTTTTTCAGCACCATGAGCAACTCTATAATGAATTAAGAGTAAATGAAGTGTATTTCTTATTATCATTAAGCGGTTGTTTGAAATTGGACCTGGCCAAACATTTGAAGAGCTTGAATCCTCAATACTTGCTATTTGCAAAAGCCTGCAGTAGAGGTCCTACAGGATTTAAAGAAAGAGGGAGATCACATGGGTGCCCCACACAGCGCGTTCCACGTCACATCCCAATCATGTATTGGGAACATTAATTTTCCAATTATAAGTATGGGAGATATTTTTAATGCACGCTGAGATGCACATGTAAATGTAAACTGAGAAAGAGGGTGCAAATGGGCCCACTGGCCCACCATGAGACTCTTCTATCTTCTGTTTTAACCCGTACCTCCTCATTACATGTGGCCAATTCAACCGGTATCAAGTTGGTCATAAGTAGACCTGTTCATGGGCCGGGCTTGGACATTACGTAGGGCCCGTTCAAAATTTGGCCAAGCCCAAATCCGGCCCATAAACAGGTCTAGTCGTAAAGCATCCCTGTTGAGGAAGTACGAGTTCAAACTAGAAAAACAGGCTCTTCACATTGTGTGTAAATGGGCTTCCTGTGCACCTTGTCAGTTGTCACCAATCATACTAACCCACTAATTAGAGTTGTACTTTGTACCATTTTCTTGTACTCGAAAATATGGTTGATCAATATCAATTGACTTAAAACTGTTATTTGAGGCTTTTTATAATTGAAATAGTTATATCTTAAAAATGCATGTGTAATTGATCATTCACGTTTATGGTTGAACATTAATTGTGTTAATGGGGTGAAATGGATTGATCAACACAGATCTATCACCAATTTATATTGATTAACGTAAGACATTTCAAGTAAAAAATAGCAATGGTACTAAAGACAATTTGCCGAATATTTTCTTTGACCATGGCGGTGCTCCAAAAACTAGATCAACAACAAATCAGAAATTCATAATTGTAATCAGCTCATTTTGGTTCTAGTTCAACCACCGATCTAAACAGTTTAGCTCAGTCGATCTTGGAGCAAGAACATGTCCTTTTCTGGTCGGCCTAGCCCAATCTCCTGAACTGAACTGGTTCAGTTTTTAAAAACATTACCTATAGTGATGAAGATGATGATTATGATTGGGCAATTCCTCCGAGATCGGCTTCAGTCAGTGCAAACTCTAGTTGAACACCGAACCGTTTGAATAGCCTTTACAGCCTTGCATTGGGATTTCTATGCTTTATTTCATGGGAAGATATTCCCAATGGAAAGCTATAAAGACTGTTCGAATGGGACTTGCACTGACTGAATCTGATTTCAATTCCTTCACTGTTTCCCTATGTGATTTTAAGAACTTGTTTGGGAGAGTTTTATCTTTGATTTAACTGCAATGAAGAAATCACTAAAATTAGTTTCAAAAGACGATTTATTAATTCAATTAAAGCGTATTCTGGTTTTTAGATTTTTCACCAAAAATAACTTTTAATATTTTTGCATGGATCCCACCTTGCAAAGCCAGAGGCCCATACATGAAAGCCCTCTAAACTGGACACTAAGTACTTGCCAGAGTGGCGGTAATGTGCCAGGGGTACAACTTAGGCAAACTTGGATTGGACTTTTGCCAAAATCTAACATGGGCCCAGCCTACTAAAGACCCGAACCCAAAGCAATGTAAGACTTAGCATACATGAAATTACAGATTAGGCATTAATGAAATATCTACAATGCCATTGTATTGGGTTTGAGTGTATCCAAGCAATAGAGCCAGAGGTGTAAGTTGGGTGTATCCAATTCAAGCCTAATCCGATTCAATCAAAACTTTTGCATAGGTTGGGTTTGAGTTTTTTAGCTTTGAGATGGGCTTGAAAAAAAAAAAAAAAACTCGAGCCTAAACTAAGCTTAGATTGGGCTTAGGTTGAGGCCTCGAGTATTGATCCGATATATATACATATATATATATATATATATGGAAATTGAGTTACAAAGTTCAATATGCCAAGCAGGGATGGCAATAGGGTGGGTTCGGGGAGGGTTTTGTAAACTCTAAACTTTACCCACCTAGTGGGTTGGATTTTGAGAATTCAAACCCTCTCTACACATGAAAATGCAAAACCCTCCCCGTATTCAAGGGTAGGGATGGGTTGGGTTTGAAACCCGCATCTAATTTCCTATTATTTCTTGTTATATAAAAGCAATAAATAAGTAAAATAACATAAATAAACAACAAAATTTCCAATTATTTGATTAAGATGTAAAACAACACATAAATCATCAATTATCCTTTACATCTAATTCAAAATATTATTAAATTCAACACCTACTACATAAATTTTATATGATTTCCAACAATATGCAGGTTGAGGGGGTCGGGTTTGACCTAATGTTGTACCCTACCCGTAATGTACAAGTTGTATAATCCCAAAACCCATCATTCAAACAAAAAAACCTGCCCACTTGAGGTGGATAGGGGTGGATACCCATTGATTAGGGTAAAATTACCATCCCTAACCCCAAGATGCTTAGTTGAGGTTGAGTTGGGCCTAGATTGGTAAACTCAAGCTTAACCTTGAATTGAACCAAGCTTGAGCTTGAGGTTTGAGACTTAGGATTGGATTGACCCTCAACCCAACCCAACCCAACCCACTTAAGTTGCAACTAGTAGGGACCTGTGCGATGCACAAGCTGTTAAGCGAAAGCTAAACAATAAAAGCACATAAGAGTATAGAATTATTTTATATTTTAATCTTTTAAATAATTAATAATTAGTTATATTTAGAGGTGTAAAGTGGGTCATGTCATCCGGCATAGCATGACCCACGGGCGGCCCATGCAAAGTGCGAGTTGTGTTGTGCTGGCTCGCAAGCTGTCACAAGTTGTGCCGCCCTCCCTAGTGAATAGTTTCGGGGTCAACCCAGAACGACCCACGGCTCAAGCCCATGCGTGCCCATGTTGTGCCGTGCCACGAGCCGAGCTGGCCCATGGGCCAAGCCTTGGCCCAAGCTGAGCCATGGACTGGGCCAATGTAATTTTTTCCTATTTATTTAAAAATTTGAAAAAAAAACTTAAAATTTTAATTTTATATGAATTTTGATGTACAAAATTGCTTATATATACAATAATTAAATAAATTTAGTATAATAAAATCGAAAACAATTGTTTATTTTATTAATATAATTCCCCACACCCAATGGTAAATTAGTAAAATATCAGTAGATTTAATATTGACTTTTAAGATATCTCTAAGTTTTTCCTCATATTCTTATAATCCTAGGATCCCACAATTCCATTTATAAAATATCCCAAATTTGTCATAATCCAATTCCTAAAATACCCCAAATTCCCATAATCTTATTTGTAAAATATCCACAAATTAAATTATTTTTAGGTGATTGCCTCGGGCGGATAAAATTTGGGGATTCCCCATCCCTGATGGGGAATCGGTGCCTCACCTCCAACCCACCCCGCCACCAGGCACGGGGCGGAGATGGGTTAAAGTGTCTTGAATATAGAGGCAAGGGATAAGGAGGGGTGCCCCATCCCATGCATCGCATGGGACCCCGATAGTTATAATTACTTTTGTGATTTTGATAATTTTTTTAAGCTATAACATAATTTTATCATTTAATCTATTTTTTGTTTTTGAAATAATATATAAGATATGATTTATTTATTAATATTTTGATATTTAAATTATTTGAAAAATAGTTATTTATAATATTATTTAATTATTTAAACAATACCATTATTTAAAATTTTTAAATATTAATTATTTATTAAATTTAATAATCCATGAAATTATAATTTATACTATTTGATGATGCGCAATCCGGTCGGTCCTAGCTGCCGGTTATCTCGCCTCTGACAGAATAGGAGATGCCTGAAACAAGGAAGAAATTGGAGACTTCTAGGGAGGAACCCGGTTGGAACACTCCGAAGCTCAAGTTAGTGCTCTTGAGAAGGCAAGGGGAATGAGAGACTTCAAGACCAGAAAGCACAAGAATCACATAYCYCCTTCTTTGGGAGATGGGGGCCTTTTATAATCACCCTGTACACTCACTCCCATACCTCTGCCAGTTCGAGTATCATCACCTCCGCCAGATCGGGTGTCATTTCCTCTGCCAAATGCCAGATCAGGTGTCATAACCTCCACTGTCTCCCTTGTCAGGGCCTGCCACGTCTGAGATGGCAGTGGCAGGTGGCCGTTGGAAGACAGCTATCAAGTGTCGGACCCCTAATCAGTTAGGCGTGCCGCCCCCGCGTACGGGCTTCCTTGGCGTCAGGTACGGTTATTCAATCAGGCGACCTGGAGCCGAAGTGCTGGAGTGGTGTGTGAGGTGAAGTCTTGAGTTCAGATAGAAGTGTGGCCCGAACTGCTCCGAGGTGGGTCAGCTCGGGTTTTTTGCCCCTTTGCGCTCCTTGTGAAGCCCAGGACCTCTAAGGGAGAGCTCGGGCTCCTCCTTGGGGAGCTCGGGTCACGGGTTCCTTTTCTTTGGGGGAGCTCGGGGCTCCTTTTCTCGGGGATCGGGTCGTAGGTACGCTGCTGTGCCGACCTGGAGCCCCTGCCAGGTCACTCTCGGTTGCTTCCACGTGTCGCGCGGCTCCCTCCATCAATTGCCCCCCACTCCCCGTGCCCGGGGTCCTGACCCGGCGTGGGGAGTTCATGGGATGACGGGTGGATTTGCCTCGTGACCTTTGGCTTTGGTTTGGAGCTTCTCCAGTCTGACCTACTTGTGCCTTCGGCTTGATCGGGGTTGGCTCGGTTCGACCAAGGGTCAATACCGGGTCGCGTGCTGCTCACACGCGGACGTCAAACGATCTATAAATTTTCGGACGTCAAGATTTCGCACTAAAATGTTTTCGCCTCGAGGAGCGAGCAGCCGGTTTTGCTGGGAGCCATTGGATGGTTTTGATCTAGGCCGTTGATGCGCGAGTATAGTGGCTATAAATAGTGGGGGGGGGCCTGGTCACTTTCCTTCGCCATTCTTCAGCATTCGTTCTTTGAGCTCGCGTCCAAGGCTGTCAGCTCGCATCATTCTTCGTAGTCCGGTAGCATTTCCCCGGTAAGTCCCCAACCTTCTTTTCGATGCAATGTCCAGCTCGGGTAGTTTAGATAGTCTTCTAGGGGGGTCAGATGCTGGGTCCATGAACCGAGCTGCTGCCCCTGACAGCCTTAGCGAGTCCGAGGCGGGGCCCGAGGTAAAGCTCGAGTTCGAGCCTGTAGACCGAGTCACCTCGGGTAACTTGGCATCCACCTCCCGTCGGGGTCGACTGCCAGATAAGTTCAGGCCTTCCACTATGACGCCCAAGAGACTTTGGTCCCTTATTGCCCAGTATAACCTGCCCGGGGAGTATACTTACATTTTACCCTTGGGTGACTTCCCTTGGGAGCACGGTCTGGACGAGATCGTGATATTCCGGGAGCAGCTCGATGCCGGGTTGTGCCTTCCTTTCAATCCCCTTATCGTCGAGGTCATGAATCACTTCGGCGTTACTGTCGGTCAGCTCTACCCGAACTCCATTCGTAACCTTGTTGGGACCATCTCCCTTTGTTGCGAGCACTGCCTTCCATTGGACCTGGAAATCTTTTTTGCCATTCTTACGCTCAAGAAGCAAGCGGGTCCCCTGCCCGGGCATAGGTGGGCCTACTACTTGTCTCCTCGTCCGAGGTTCAAGCTTTTGCACGATCTTCCGAATAAGGTCCCAGCATGGAAGCAGGACTACTTCGTGGTTCGAAGTGCTATGGGATGGTCGTTTCCTACCGAGTGGGGATTGGTTGTTCCTGACCCCAATGCCACGTTAGATGAAGATACGGCATAGGGCCTCCAGGACTGGGCCCGGCTTGGGTTCGAATGCCAAGTCTACCTGACGGAGGCCAAGCTTATTCAAGTCGGTCTGAGTTCGGGTAGGTTTTTTGCTCAGAGGCTTGCTTTTGCTTTGTTTTTATTCCCGTCTTTTGACGCCGAGCTCCTTTTTGCAGGTGTTATGGAGGTAGAGAAGACTCGAGGTGCGAATTTGTTCGATGGTATGAAAAGAAGGAAGCGAGCTGCTAAGCGGGTCCGTGCCGATCCTTCCCGAGTTGCAGAGCCCAAGGCACCGAGAATGGAGCCTTCTGGGGAGCCCGAGGTGGCCCCTCCAATTCAGGAAGCGGCAGGGGTCCCCTATGTCGATACTACTTATACCCGGGTTGTGCCTTCAGGCTCGGGAAGTCAGGATGAGGTTGGGAGCGTGTTGATGAGGTGTCGAGGTCATCTTTAGCTCGGCATTCTGGCCCTTAGGCTTTGGTAGTGGGTCATAGCCTCCTTAGTTTGATCATTTATAGGTAATATCGTCTTAATTTGACGATGTTCCATGCCCGGGGTATCTGTTTACCCTCTAGGGTCTCGAGCTCGTATGCTCCCCCGAGTGCTCTCTTTACTCAGTAGGGT
Organism: Nelumbo nucifera; assembly: GCF_000365185.1. The sequence continues at coordinate 266,220 of NW_010729313.1, forward strand.
CCTTCCCAGTTTGGCCCGAGTTTTCCAACACCGGGCTCAAGTACCATGACCTTGCGGAGAACCAGGTCGCCGACGCGGAAGTTTCGTCTCTTAACTCTGGCGTTGTAGTACCGAGCTACCCTTTGCTGGTACGCCGCGGTCCTTAACTCGTCGTTATTAGTATTGTCGTTGTATGCTTCCAACCGAAGTGAGGGGATTTCGATTTTGGCTGGGATGACTGCCTCCGTGCCATAGGTGAGGTTAAAGGGAGTTTCTCTGGTGGCGGTCTTCTCTGTAGTTCGGTATGCCCATAGGACGCTGGGCAGCTCGTCTGCCCATAACCCTTTAGCTCGGTCTAGCCTGGCTTTTTGTCCGCGAAGGATAGCTCTGTTCGTGACTTCTGCCTAATCATTTGCTTGTGGGTGCGCAACCGATGTGAAATTTTGCCGGATCCCCATGTCTTGGCACACTCTTGGAATTTGATGTCCTCGAACTGCTTGCCATTGTCGGAGATCTACACTTGAGGTAGCCCAACGCGGCACACTATGTTCTTCTAGAAAAAGTTCTGGACATTTCGAGCTGTGATGGTTACGAGAGTTTCTGCTTCAACCCACTTGGTGAAGTAGTCTACTGCCACTACTAGGAACTTCCTTCCTCCTGTTGCTGGTGGGAATGGCCCGAGTAGGTCGATACCCCATTGTGTGAAGGGCCACGGGCTGGTGAGGTACTTGAGGTCGGTGGCGGGCTGGTGGTGAATATTAGCATGCTTTTGGCACTTCTCGCACTTCCTGACTAGCCCGACGGCGTCTGCTTTCATTGTTGGCCAATAGTACCCCTATCGTAGTGCTTTCTGAGCGACGGCCCTGCCCCCCAGGTGTCCGCCACATAGGCCTTCATGAATGTCGTGGAGTACGAGCTCGACTTCGGGAGGCCGCAAGCAGCACAGGTAGGGGAGCGTGTAGGATCTTTGGTACAACCGTCCGTCTATCATGACGTACTTGGCTGCTTGGCGCTCTACCCTCCTGGCGGTGTTGTGGACTGCGGGGAGGGTTCCGTGTAGCAGGAAGCTTGCGAGTGGATCAATCCAGCTCGATTCTGCTTGGGCGACAGGAGCGACCTCCTCTGACCCCAGAGAATGCTAAGCTGAGGTAAGTCCTCTATGTACACAGTTCTCATGGTGTTGTCACTGGTGCTAGCTAGCCGAGACAAGGCGTCGGCCTCAGCGTCCTCTGACCTCGGTATTTGCTTGATGAAGTGTGACTGGAAGCTAAGCAGAGCCTCTTTTACCTTTGCTAAGTAAGCGATCATAGTTGGCTCGCGGGCTTCGTATTCCCCTATAACTTGGTTGACCACAAGCTGGGAATCGCTACAGATAACTATGTGTTTTGCCTTTACCTCTTGCGCCAAAGCTAGCCCGGCTATCAACACCTCGTATTCTGCCTCATTGTTGGATGTCACGAACTCGAAACGTAGCGCGTACTCCAGTTTCGTGCCACTCGGACCGTGGAGAACTACACCGGCTCCGCTGCCCTACTGATTTGAGGAGCCATCTACGTGAAGGATCCAGGGCTCCTCATCCCAGTTCGCGCTTGGCCTAACCAGAAGAGATACCGAACTGGGTGCGACCTTACAGGGCTCGGACTCAACCGGCCTGGGAGCACCGAGCTCACCTGAACTGGGAGCCTCGTGCTCAACCGAGCTGAGGACCTCGGAGCTAAACGTGCATTCTGCAACAAAATATGCCAAGGCTTGAGCTTTGATTGCAGTTCGTGGCTTTTACTGGAGGTCATACACACTGAGTTCGATGGCCCACTTCGTCAATCGACCAGAGACCTCGGGCCTGAGTAATACTAGCCTCAAGGGTTTTTCGGTGAGGACGATGATGGTATGGGCTTGGAAATACGGACGGAGTAATACTAGCCTCAAGGGTTTATTATTATTATTATTATTATTATTATTATTATTATTATTATTATGCTGTACAAAATTCCTTAGGTACCCGCGACGGGGTAAGTTCTTCTATCTCGTCGCGGAGATTATTACAATGTTCGGTGCTATGACCGTGGTCTCTATGGAAACTGCAGTACAAGTTTTGATTCCTCTCGTTCAGGTTTCCCTTCAGACGAGGTGGCCATTTCATGTACGGGGGGCGTCTTTGATCGTCATTAAGTTCTCGGCCCGCTTCGCGTTTAAGGGCGTGTAGTCCGTCCGACCTACTAAGGGAGCTCGGAACGGCTGGCTTGGCTTCGTCCCCCGAGGTGGGTCATTTCTTCTCCTATCATCTGGGTTGGAGAGTTTGCCTTCCCTCTTCCTTTTTTCGATCCCGCTTTCAGTCCTTTGATTGATCTCCTCCTTTGTTCTTATGAATTTGTCCGTGAGCTTGAGGAATTCAGCTACGGTCGCGGGCTAGTTGACTACCAAGTGCCACATAACTCCTTGTGTGTCATGCCCCTGTTGGCTGTCGCGAGCTGTACCGCGGGGTCTAGGCGCAGTATCTGCAAGCACGTGTCATTGAATCGTTTGACATAGCCCCGGATGGACTCTCCTTCCCTTTGGACTATTCCGAGGAGGCTCTCCTCAGTTCGGGGACACCGCTTGCTAGTAACGAAGTGCACGGTGAAGACTTGCACGAACTGGGTCCAGCTTCTTATCGACCCGGGGGGCCAGGTTCCTTTACCAGGTGCGGGCCACTCCCTTGAAGGTGGTCATGAAGGCCACACACATGCAGGACTCGCTGGCCCTCGCCAAGTGCATTTGGGACTGGAAAGCATCGACGTGGTCATTAGGGTCAAAGGACCCATCATACTTGTCTAGGGGAGGGAGTTTGAAATCTTTGGGCATGGGAACCGCAAGGAGTTCTGATGACAGGGGGGAAGGAACTAAAAGAATAGGGGCAACTTTCACTTCGTCTGAGCTTGTTTCTTCTTTACCTCGGAGCTCGGGCAGGATGCGGGTGGCAGTTCGGCAACTTCGCCGGCGTCTTCGCTGCTGCTTAGAAGGCTTGGTATTGGCGCTACTTGCCTCGGTGTTGCCGAGCTCGATCGGCCCGGACTGTTGGTAGTCCGCGGCCAGGACGCCGAATTGGTTCTCTGCGAGCGGGAGCTCGAACTTAGAGTGTCGAGGTGCTGACTTGATCGGCCAAGAGGTTCCTGATCCACTGGCGAGCTGCAAGGCGGGGGTAATTAGTCTTTCCCTCCTACCCGGGGATGAGACCTGGCTCCTGGAGGGGTTCTGAAGTTGGGAGGCTTCCCCTCGGTGAAGGCGCCCGCCCTAAGGGGAGGGCTTGACCGGCTTTGAAGCAGGGTGCCGAGGTGGGAGCTGTGGTTGGTTCAGAGACAGTTGGGGGAACTGGTGTTGGTAGTGACACTGAGAAATGTGGTGCAGTACTTGCTGGTGATGGAGTTGATGTTGCTGGAACTGCTGCATTTGGGCTTGCATTGCTCGCATGCACTGCATCAAGTCATCAAGCTGGTTCTGGCTGGTCGCTAGAGGGACAGTGGTCGGTTCGGCGAAAGTTGTCTCGATAGGAGGGGGAAGGGGAATGATGTGTGGCTCATTGTGACACTAGCAAGTGCACTAGCCACTCAAATAATAGAGTAGTGAGTAGAGTATCGTTCCCACGAGGACTTATGTAGCAACTACTAGTAATAAATCAGTCTACTVTTATCTGATYARCCGAAATGTAAAACTAATGAAAAACTGAAATTAAAACTACAAAGTTATTTCTAACACATTGGACCAAACACCTTGTATGCAAGTGAGGAGACAAGCTAAAGA